>JAJMKE010000015.1:70985-169400 GCA_030569195.1 Hyphopichia khmerensis | reverse complement strand
AAAATTTCTTGGATTTCATATTGGTAAACATGATTCTCAAGATTCTTTAACATCACCAACTTTAACCAATTCGGGTGATCATGCTCATTCTCATCATTCTCATCATCATAATCTTCATCATCATAACCTTTCACATCCTCATAATCAACCACAACATAATATATCGGGTAATAGTAGCCATTCTTCTAATCCAGATAGTAGACCTGATACTCCTCCAAATAGTAATATTTCACCCCTGCAACAAATTCCAATTAATTCTCCTCAACCAAATGTTCATACTCCTTTGAATAAAGAAGATTCAAATCATACTTTTATGAAATCAAATTCAATGATTGAATTAAAACGTTTATTTAAACCAACAAAGAAAAATTCAAATCCAAGAAAAAATGATCATCCTTCTTATACTAATAATATTCATTCACCTCCAGCAATTGCATCTCCTTCAGCAGGTGTTTCTTATAATACTGCAAGTGCTCATCATAGTAGAGAACCTTCCTCAACTTCTTTAGCAACCTTAATTAATCAAACATCATCCCAATTACTTCATAGAGCTTCTCATGGTAATAATTTGATCCATGGTGGTAAATTTTCTCATAATGCTCCTCCTTTTACCGATGATGAATCTCCTTTGGTTAAAAAATATGGTAAAGTTGGTAAAGAATTAGGTAGTGGTGCAGGTGGTTCAGTTAAATTAATTATTCGCCCTTCTGATTCTAAAACTTTTGCTGTCAAAGAATTTAGACCAAGAAGAAATACCGAATCTTTAAAAGACTATACTAGAAAATGTACTGCTGAATATTGTATTGGGTCAACTTTAAAACATCCAAATATCATTAAAACTATTGATATTATTCATGAAAATAATCGTTATTTTGAAATTATGGAATATGCCCCAATTGATTTCTTTGCCGTTGTTATGAGTGGTGAAATGTCAAGACAAGAAATTAATTGTTGTTTAAAACAAATCTTAGAAGGTGTAAGTTATTTACATAGTCTTGGTTTAGCTCATCGTGATTTAAAATTAGATAATTGTGTTTTAACAACTAATGGGATTTTGAAAATTATTGATTTTGGTAGTGCTGTTATTTTTAAATATCCTTATGATCAATACGGTAATTCAAAGGATAGTATACATCATTGTCATGGTATTGTTGGTTCTGATCCTTATTTGGCTCCAGAAGTTTTGAAAAATTCTCATTCTTATAATCCTCAACCAGTTGATTTATGGTCAATTGCAATAATTTATTGTTGTATGACTTTGAAAAGATTCCCCTGGAAAATTCCAAATCCTGAAAAAGATAACAGCTTTAAATTATATGCAATGGATGATGATAATTGGCATGATTATCCTTTGAGTAATGAGTGCCATAAATTATTATTGCAACAAAGAAAATTGAAAAATATGATTGTTAGACTGAATAAAAAGAAGAAGATTCTTGCTGAACAACAGTCCCAATTAGATCGTGAAATGATTGATTCAAGTAATGAAAATGATGATCATGCTATGGAAATTAGTGAAAGTAATGATTTGATAAATCAATCAGAGCAACAACCAAGTGATGATAAAGATGAAAAAATGCATTCAGATGAACAGCAAATTCAGAAGAAGGATAAATTGGCTCAATTACAAAATGTTGATATTTTATCGGAAGATCAATTACAAAGTATACTAAATGGTTTAAAAGAAATTGATCAAAAATTAGAAGATTACGAAAAGAAGAAGACTGATATGAAAAATAAATTCAATGAATCAAGAAAACTTAACCAAGAAAACATCGATCAACTTGAAAATAAAGATGAATCAAATCAAGAAGGTAAAGAGGATTCCAGCAAAAAGAAACAATCTCATCATAAACAAATTCATGGTCCTTATAGATTAATGAGATTATTACCTCATGCTTCAAGACCAATAATTTCTCGTATGTTACAGGTTGATCCAAAAAATAGAGCATCTCTAGAAGAAATCTTACAAGACGAATGGATTAAAGAAATTCAATGTTGTACCTTGAAAAAAGTCCCCCGTAGTACTGATAACATCGGAGCTGGTTTCGAAGAGGATGAAGATGATATTCTTGTTAAGGGTAACCCACCTCATGATCATACTTTGGTACTTGATAATCAAGACGATAAGAACGAAGAAGGTGATCTTACCGAAAGTAACATGGCATAACCGTATTCCGATATACTGTTGAACTTTGCATTGAGTGCCTTATCTTGAACTTGACATTCTAATACTAGGATCTGTGATTTGGGTTTTCTTTTTCTTTCCATTACTCTTATTTATTATTTCCTTTTATGATATCCACTTTTTTCTCCCTTTTTTTTCATTCTTTCTACTTTAATTTATTTAGTTCGATAATCCCTTTCATTCAAACCCTCTAATTGTCTTTCATTTCTTCATGTCGAGCCAAATTGATGGCTTTTTACTAGCAATTCTGGCTTCTTTTCTCATTACTCTTTATATACGATGCCTAGGAGTAAATATATAACGATATCCAAATAAAATTATAATGAAATTTATGTTCGGTAGATTGCTTGAAGTAAATGAAGTAGTCTGTAAACCTCAATTTTTTTCTGATTAGCCAAATTTACTTTTTCCTGAGAACGAACAATAAACTCAAGTTGATTAAAAAACTAATTTACGATAAACTCCATTAATTTTGATATTAAGATTTAACATTGAAACCATAGTAGTGACTTTTATAGATATGCCACAACCACCCGCTCATGCTATCAACCCAACAAGGTTGAAGACTTCATTGAAAATGGCAATAAGTAAATTGAAATTCATACAAGACAAGAGAGCTGCTATCAACAAACAACAGCGAAGACAATTAGCGACGATATTGAGTCAAGGAAAAGAGTCAAGTGCTAAGATAAGAGTTGAAAATATTATTCGAGATGATATTTATGTGGAATTGCTAGAATACTTGGAATTATATTGTGAACTTTTGTTAGCTAGAGCAGCCATCATCCTTGATACCAATAGAACTGGCGTTGACCCTTCATTGAAAGAAGCAGTTCTGTCTGTGATATACTCTGCACCTCATAGTGAATTGAAGGAATTGAATGGATTAAGAGATATATTTATTGCAAAGTATGGTCCAGAGTTTGGTAAAGCAGTAATTGAAAATACAGATGAGGAGTATGTTCCAGAAAAGATAATTAAAAGATGTCAAGTAGAACCACCTTCCGAAACATTGGTCGATTTGTATCTTTGTGAAATTGCTAAAGCTTATGAAGCTCCTTATTCTGGTTTGAAAATAGAAGATGTTGTACCTACTAATGAAGACAATAATGGAAACGACGACCTCGGTGACGACAATGACGACGATTCTCCAAGTGGCGGTCAGAAGGAAACAAATTTGGAAACCCCAATTGCAGCAGAATCACTCGAATCGGATGAAACACCCAAGGTCACTTCAAAACCAGCTCCCAAAAAGGAACTCAATGATTTCGATTCGTTAAAGGCCAGGTTCGATGCATTGAAAGGTGCAAAATAAATTGCTTGACATATTTCACGCTCCAGATTACATTTGAACGTTTGCATGTACTTTTGAAAACGAAGAGACAATTTCCCATCAATTGGCTTACGAATAAATATCACGATTCTATTAGTCCCTTTTGTAAACGCGTAATTACAGGGGAAGATTCTACTTACACAGACTTTGCCTGAAAAGCTGTGTATACCCGGCCACGAAATACCTCTCTGAACACTAAAAATAAGTTATTCAACGCCTATTGGAAGGAACAGTAGTAAAACGACTATATAATTTAAAATAAATGCCAAACTTGCCTAACAAAAAAAAAAAAAATTTTTTTTTTAAGAAAGCGAGGAAAAATATCAAAACATTTTGAAAACGACGCCCAAAAAAATATAAATAAACAAATCAAAATTGAACGTCAGGATCGAATCCAACACATCCTTAACGAACCCCAAGCTTCACTCGGTTTATGGGGATATATTCCATAATTTGATATCCGTATTTATACAGTTGTTGAAGCGACCGAAAAATTCCAGTCAGAAACTTTTAACTTTTCCTTTTCAAAAGGCGTGATCTGAAGCTAATTGAAGATCAAGAATAACAAAATCTACCTTCACTATGAGTCCACTGCAAATATTGACGGTTAGACAACAGCAGGAGTTGAACAAGGCCATACTTCAATACCTTAAACCAATTCTAACCGAGAATACCGGGAATATAAACCTTCTCCTTGCACTTTCAAATATCTTACAAACACCATTAAGTACAATTGATGACAATAACAATAATATTATTCCAAATTATTTAGAAAAGAAATGGTCAACAGTATTAAGATTGCAAAAGAAGATCATTGATTTGGAAAACGAAATCAATAATTATAAAGCTATCATTGATGCATCGAATACTACCGATGCCATTTCAAAACATACTTCACTTTTAACCAAAGATAAAATAAATTGGCTCCCAAATAACGCTATCAAAACTTTTAAAACTCAAGCTCAACAATTGATTCAATCAGTTACAATCCATCCTTTTTTGCCTATAATCCATAGTGGATGTTCTGATGGATCATTGATATCTTGGAACTTGGTTAATGACGATACATTAATACCAGAAAAAATTATTAAAGCTCATACTAGGGCAATCAATAAAATTAGATGGTCAAATGCACCTTTAGATCTTTCTGCTGGTAAATCATTAATTCCTGATAAAAATAAATCTTATATACTAGCTACTTGCTCGGCCGATTTGTCAATTAAAATATGGGATGGGGCTACTTATAAACAAATCAGAACTTTGTCAGGTCATGAACATACCGTGTCATCAATTGCATTTTCTAAAGCTACTCCTCATATTCTATACTCAGTCTCTCGTGACAAAACTGTTAAAATTTGGGATCTAACTAGTGGCTTTTGTATAAAAGGTTTTGTCGGTCATAGTGACTGGGTCCGTGATATCGATGTCATAAGTGTTAACTCGCAACTTCTGATGGCCAATGTCAAAGAATCATCCGAGATCGGTGATTTCATAGTGACTTGCTCAAATGATCAGTCCGTAAGACTATCACATGCAGAATCAGGAACTGGTATATCTTTATTGATTGGTCATACACATGTTATTGAAACGGTAAAATTTTTACCGCTTCATTCAAATTACTTCATTGACAAGTATCTCAACAATAATTCCGATAAGTATCCAAATATTTCATCATCTTTCTTCTCTGATCCGTTGTATACAGAAACCCTTGGTTTCAAATATTGCATATCTGCCGGAAGAGACAATCTGATAAAATTATGGTTATTGCCCCCACCTGTGTTAAGACCGCACAGACACCCGTTACCTTCTCAACAAAACAATTCTCAGGGTTGGTTCATAGCTGACTTACTTGGACATCAGTCATGGGTTAAAGCCTTATCTGTCCACCCTAATGGAAGATTCATCTTTAGTGGTAGTGATGATAAGACGATTAAGGTTTGGGATTTAGACAGCTTGAATCAAAATGGGAATGTCAAGTGCATCAGAACTATTACAGGTCATGATGGTTTTATCAGTGATATAAATTTTGCATCCTTTGAGATAGAGAGTGATATTAATAGCAAAAAGAAACAAGACGCGGTTGTGAATCCAAAGAACGCAGATGGTAGTGATAAACCGGCCGAGCAATTGCATAAGGAGTTGATGAAGTTTATAGAATCTAAAATGAGATGTTTATTTTTAAGTGGTGGCGTTGATAATGCTGTTAAACTATGGAGTTAGTGAATCATTAGTCCATTGCATGCAACTTATATACAGTTTTTTTTCCACTCAGAACCAATAACTATTTATCGAAGCTTTCTACATATTTTTCTACGTTACTTTTTTTTTTTTTTTTTTTTTTTTTTTTTTTTTTTTTTTTTTATCTTCATTCACTACAGTTAAAACATAGACTTGGTCAAATGTATATTTGATTTTTTGCACCTAAACTTTCTAGACGAATATAACGAATCTAACTTTTTCTTATTCTGTTTTTGCAATGTAGGTAGATGGTGCTCTTTGAGCCCATTCGGTCCAACTACCATCATAAACCCTTATCGGAAAGCTAGCACCAATAACGGATTGTATGGCTAATTTCAAAATTACAGCAGTTACTCCAGTACCGCACATAACAATAACAGCTTCTTTCCCTCCTAGGGTCGGGTCAGTAATATCTAAATTGAAATCGTCCTTGAATAATTGAATTAATTCCTCCTTACTCTTGTAACTTCCATCTTCTTTCAAAACCTTATTGAATGGTAACGACAAAGCACCTGGGATATGACCCGAGGATAAACCTGGTCTAGGTTCTGGACTTTTACCAGTAAATCTGTCAGTGGAACGGGCATCAAAAGTAACATAATGCTTTTCCAATTTTTCTGATTTAACAAGTGCTAATAATTCCTCATACTCAATCACTTGATCATTGTAGTTATCCAAAAAGTGTTCTTTACTAATTAATTCATAATGGTGAGCATCCCCCACTTCAGCATTGGAAGCTAACTCCTCTTTTGGATTAGTTTCAAGTGGATAATCGTGCTTTTTATATTCAGGAAAGTGATTCAAAAGATACACCTTTCCATGACCAAAAAGAGAGAAGGTCCAAGCTGCCCTAGGACTGGAAAAGACCCCAGTTTTATCATAAAATACCAATTTATCAGTTTTTTGTAAGTTGAGGCCATCTATATTTTGTTTGAAAACTTCGTATGGAGGTAACATGTGGGGAAATTTTGAATCTGGTAGAGCAACTTCATCAAGATCAAAAAAAGCAGCATTTTTGATTCTATCTTCATTTAAGAATTGTTCTTTACCATCATGAGGTGAATTTGGCATGTACCAAGTAGCATCAATTGGAATAACTCTCGAATGGGTGGAGGATGAACTCAAGAGAGCTCTGAAACCCTGGGGACTAAGAATGGAGATGAATGGCTTAGACATGATCTCAATGGGCAAGCTTTTTCTTTTCCTCTGGTATGCTTAAAATGCTCAATTATGGCTTTATAGAGTCAAATTTAAACTTTTAAACCAATTGAGCTTGACTATATGTAGCAAGCTGAAAATTGATCAATCGTTGACAATCTCACCGATTCTATTCTTTTTTTAAGCGCAGGTGCTCCTTTCACCGGATTTCGTCAGTCCCCATCATCACATCCATACACCATCGAGAGGTTTAACCAAAGAATATGTCACCTACAAGCTCTAAAAGATACAGGTCTATATAATTCAATTAATTGGAATATGTGATTAATTACTGGTATTATTGAAATTTTGACTCAATCTTGCCGTGTCAGCTTTCATGAACTCTCTTAATGCCATAGTTGCATATGAACTGGTACTTAATTCCATTGTAAGAATAACAGCTTTCTTATCAGCATCAGAATCAGTACATTCTATTATACGAGACACATCAGGGATATCTTCATTCTTTTCGTGTGCTTCTTTTTTCAATTTCAAGAGGTCTAAATCGGTTCTAAGTATTGGGGTAGTATCATTTTTATAGTTAACAATTTTATAACTCAAATTCTTCGGCTTACCCATTAATTTTCTATAGGAACCAGCTAAAGAGAAATCTCTTACTTTTCGGCCCATCTTATCAGGGTTTAAACCATCTTTGGCCATGGCATCGATATAAACTTGTTTCAACTGTGGATTGGTTGGATAAAGTATATCAAATCCAGGTAAAGGCAAAACAATATCAAAAATGCTATATTTGCCCAGTTCGATATCTTCCTTTGTCAATGCCTTTGCCCTGATAAAATTATTTGTTGCCACATCTTCTTCAAAATCTTCCTCGGAATCTTCTGGCTCTTCCACTTTGGGTTTATCTTCAGGATCCATTATAACCAAGTCACCTTCTTGTACTTCTAATCCAAATAGTTCAAATCTTTTTGAAGCTACTAAATTCCAAATATATGATTGGTATGCATGAACATACATTAATTTCAAATTTCTTGGGATTGCAATAATACCTTTATAATATGAGTGCTGGGAATAACCTTCTTCACCTTTCTTTTCACTGGTCAAAGCTTTTAGGATCGAGGTCTCAGCAGTATAACGACGAGGCATGGATTTTAATGCTAAGGCTGGATCAGAGGTCTCAGCCCAAATTCTTCTTGCCTCTACAGAATCAGGCGTGACAATTTCTTGTTCAGATAAAATTAGCTCACCAGCAGATTTCCAGTCATTATTTAAAAGATGGATTCCAAGTACATGTGTAGATATAGAAAAAGTACCAAATCTTTGCATACCGTAGTAGTTGATAAACCCATTTTGATTCAAAGAATTGAAGCATTTTTCAACAGTTTCTTCAATATTATCTTCCGGGTTAAAAGACTTAATATCTCTTATAGCAATTGTAAATTCATTACCACTCAAATCACCCAACTTGAGATAATCATCTTCGTACGAGAAACCACCCAATACAATATTAGTTAATCCTTTATTTAACGAAGTGACTCTGGCGACCTTACCCTTATTAATAGAAAATCTTTGACAAGTGACACCTCTACGATCTTTTGTACCAGCAAAATTAATGTTTTTTGGAGGAACTCTTAAAAACTTAGATATTAAATGGGAGACTTCCATAGTTTCTCTATTTTCTTTATAAACAGTAAAGTGCAAATATTTCTTGAATTGACCTAAACCATAATTTAAAACTCCATTTTCGTCAACATGATTGATGCTTTCTTGGGGTCTCCTTCTGTCGGACTTAGGAGCGTTTTTAGCAAGCATTATCTTGAAAGTATGTTCCGGAGACGTTGCTGATTCCAATTTACCTTGAAATGCAACACGTAACAATTGATGTAATTGACCTCTGGCCTGTTTATCAGGGAAAGTTGATTTTGTTTCCATATTACTTCCGGTTGTGAAAAGCTCTTCAATTTGCTTTAATTCATCTTCACTCACTTTTTCTAATAACTGTTCACGATGTTCGTTTGATAAAGTATATTTTGGTTGATCATTTTTCAACTGTTCCTTTATATCAGCAACTTCTTCGGGTGATTTATCTTGTAAATCTGCTCTGTCATTCTGTCTTTGTTCGATACGTCTTTCCTTTTTAGTCTTACCAAGATCGATACCTTCATCTTCTAAGTGAATTACTTTTCCACTTAAGTCAACCTCATTGACTAAGAAATCACTATAAAGTTCTTTGATGGTACCAAAAAAGCCACCCCCAGCTCTGTTGACTTCATTAACATATTGTGTGATACCAACATCAGTCTCTTGGACTACTTTTTGAGCACGTTCAGCCTGAGAAAGCTTTGCCTTTTTGAATGCTTCGGTAGAGACTGACTCATTAGGTAAAGTTCTTTTTATAGAACCACTGGTTTCTTCCATTATATTTAATTCGGATCTGACGTTTTGAAGTAATTTAACTTGAAGAATTCGTCTGATCGAGGCTAGTTATTTCGAGAACATAAGTGAATATAAAGTAAACTCAACTAATGAATTGCAAACTATTAAACAAAAGTCCCTTCTCAAAAGAAAAAAAAAAGTGAAAAAAGCGAAAAAAAAAAAAAAGAGACATCATCGCATAAAAATCTCATCGATGCTTTTGAAAATACAAGAAACAGCCCTAAAATCCTTAATTAATGAGATATATAAGGTCATATCATGACAGGGTAATGACATATATAGTTAATGTAAGCCTGGATTCTTTTAGCTAAAAGTTTTCTCTTATAATGGGGATATTTCTATCCAGAATCATATATTTTTGCGACAAGGTATCCATTTGTGGTAACTTTTTGTTTTTCAGACACTCACAAATTTTTGCTGCAAATTCAGAATTTCAAACCTCCTTTCAACTTACTAGGTTGGTAATTAGAAATTGAAAATTCCAATTTGCTTCTCTAAATTTGCTCTATTGCTTACTATTACTATTGTTCAGGACAATTTGCTAGATAATACCTTTTGCGGCCAATCAGGCTCATCAAAAAAGAAAGAACAAGCGATTGCAAATTCCCAAGAGCTTTTAAAAGATAGAATGTTGAGAAACTCAGTCAATGTAAATGTTACTGAGACTCTGAATGGTACTCCTGAGCCACTCGATAACCCGAACACACGTTTTGGAACCTCTATTCTTCATAAAAGGAAGCCATCATTTACGAGTATGTTCTCGAATCTGCTCCACTATCGGGATTCTAAGAGTGGTGGATTTAGACGATTTGCAAGATCATTTTGGGTAGAAGATAATGCACAGGAACCAAAATACGTTAATGTGAATGAAGATACTAGAGGTAGAAGTAGAATTAGACCAAGAAGTAGAGAAGATCAAGAGGACAACTTTGATATCAATAATCCCAACAAAAGTGACGACGAAGCACGGGTTAAAAGGAGAATTTTATTGGATAAGTCCCATTGGGCTAACGAATCGGGTCCACTGATATTAAAACTTGAAAAGGCTAAATCATACGAACAATTAAATAACATAGCCTTCAATCAAAGTTTGGCTAATAAGAAAATTAAGACTAAAACAATTTCTCAATCACCCGTAAATAGGTTGATACATCCACCAAATAATAATAACCGAGCTCTAATCATCAAAAATTTCCCTCCAAATACTTCGCCGGATTTAATTATTGCCCAAATTACATGTGGCCCATTAGAAAAATTAAATTATAGAGAGCATCCAACTCATCCAGTCCTTGAGGTACACTTCGTTTTATCTGAAGGAGCACGTAAATTCTATGCGTACTGTACTACCACCGGGTTTGTAATTTTCAATGGTAAACGACTAGAAGTTGAATGGGCTAATGAATCCAATACTGAAGACATTACCGGTAACATGGGTGTACCAAAATACCTATTCAAAGAAATTGTTCAAGGATCAGCCAGAAGAGTATTGATTTGTCTGAAAATGCTTCCCCAAAAATCGATTAAACACCTGTCGCTTAGTCATTTTCCAAATCCAGAACTGCATTTATCCAAGGATTTTGATATCGATTTGATTAAACGTGACTTTAGTAAATACGGTGAGATTATTGAGTTTGGGGCAGTCATTTCAAGAAAATTGTGTTTTAGCGTTCATTTTACAGATATTAGATCTGCAATTTTAGCGAAAACTGACTTGGAGAATGAAGACTCCCTAATGAACTCAAAATACCACGACTGGTCTTTCTGGTATGGAAGAGATCCAACTGACAGACCGTGTTATAATATTTGAAAATGAAAGTTCTTCTTAGCCATGTTTGTATTTTTTCTTCTTGATTGACAATTCTACTTCTTGCTACTACTGTCTTCTCTCTTCATGGCCAATGGCTTTATGATCATATTACGTATCTAAATAGTTTTCTATTAAATTTGCAACGACTTTAACCTGATTTGTATCTTTTTGCTGCATTTCCTTCTTTTTTTTTTTTCAGTCTAATTAAGAGCCTGTTTATATTTTCACCTGATTTGGAAAAGTAAATAGAGTACGCTTGAAAAAAAAAAAAAAAAAAATTTATGCGAGTGCTAACGAAAGGGGCAGGAAAACAAACCAAACTATGGAATCGTCTTGCCAATATTCGACCAATTGATGATGTATTTTACTCACTTGTTGTTTTTCTAGGATCATTTCGTCCCTTTTTAAAAGCAGAAGGCGAGAGAAAAGTGAAATCGAAATAAATAAGTCAGACAATCAAGTGGAACATAACAAACTCTTCTTTATTTGGTTCCAAAAAAGCATATTCATTACTTCTTAAACATCAATTAAAACTCAAATTTTCAAGCTCGTAATCAGTTCCATAGCATTGCAGTCTACAGCTTCTTTATTTAACAAGTAGATCTGTAACTTAATCCTTGTTTTTCTTTTTTTGTGTTCGTCAAATCACCTTGATTCCAGGTATACAGGCCAAAAGAAGACATTAGCCTATTGATTTGACTCAACATTCCAGGATCTTTCAAAGCTTTCTTTAATAGGGTCTCTTCGGTTGATTATATATTGAAAAGAAAGTTGACAGCCTCAAAAGAAGACTTACCAACTGATTAGGCTTTCAGATCCAAGGCAAAATTAAACGACTAAACCAACTTTAATATCTGGGCTAATATCCTGTCAAACCTTTGATACTTCTTTTCGTGAATAGTTGAAATAGGAGAATTTAGCTTATATATCATACCATGTCGTACTCAAGTCAGAGGTCTAGTAGCAGTTTTAGATCAAGGTCGTCCTTATCTAACCCAGCTTCCATATCTGGTTTGACCAGCCCACAACAACAATCAACTTTACCTCGTGCCAATTTTACTGATTTAAGAAGACCTCCAAGTGCAAGATCGTCATTTAGACCTTCATCTCCTCGAGTTGGTAATGGCAGTGGTTATTCAACAAACTCAAGACCTGGCTCCTCTCTTGGTAATAAAAGCTTCAATGGAAACTTTCCAAGCAGACCTTCTACACCTTCAGCAACTTCATTTAAAAACTTGGAGCCATATACCGGCACAATTACTGTATCCATAAGACCTAATCCTCATAGTGTAAGTGAATCTCAACCTTTGGTTTGGGATATTGAACAACTGTCAAATACTATTACAAACTCTAACGACGGTAGCTCCTTCACATTTGACAATGTATTTGCAGCAGATACTTCCGTAACGAATAGAGAAGTTTATGATCGTTCGTGTTCGCAAATAGTGAATAATTATTTGAATGAAGGTTATAATGGTACAATCTTTGCGTATGGTATGACTGGTTCTGGTAAAACATTTTCTATGAGAGGTGACGATAAAGATCCTGGTTTTGTGAAATTAGCTATCGATGACATCTTTAATAAAATTGAAAATTCAATGGAGGTTACTAAAAAGCAATATACAATAAGTTTAACTTATTTGGAAATCTACAATGAGAAAATAATTGATTTGTTAAACGAAGGATCATCAAGCACTGCTCAAGATTTGAAAATTAGAGATGATCCAATTTATGGTACAAAAATTATTGGCATCACTTCCCCAGTTATTACCACTAAATCTCAAATGCTTGATTTAATTAAAAGTGGTGATAATAAAAGAAAAACCAGCGCAACTGACTTCAATGCTCGTTCGTCTCGGTCACATTCTATTTTACAGGTTAAATTGAATACATTGGATGTAAATTCGAAAGTCGAGCAGCATTCTACTCTTTCATTATGTGATTTGGCAGGTTCCGAACGTGCTACTTCAAGTATAGAAAGAAGAAAGGAAGGTGCTTATATCAACAAATCTTTGCTTGCATTATCTACTGTTATAAACAAGTTGTCAACCTCTACCTCCCTCTCTGGAGGTGGATCCCCGACTTTGTCTGAGCATATCCCCTATCGTGATTCCAAACTTACAAGACTATTGCAGCCAGCTTTATCGGGCTCTTCTTTGGTATCTATTCTTTGTACGGTTCATTTGGGGTCTAATAACTCAAATACGAACAGCAACCAACAATTCATATCAGAAACAGCCAATACACTTAGATTTGCCGCAAGAGCTAAGGATATAGTCATGCATGTTAATACGAATAGAAAAACTTCAGTTGGAGATCCAGAGTCCATGCGTATAATTGAAGAATTGAAGTCTACAATTGATAGTCAAAAGCAGGAAATTCAGATTTTGAAACTAAAAGGGGGAAATAAAAGGACTTCAAGCACTTCTTCAATCATCACCTCAGGTAGTTCTAGTAGTGATGCAACAATTTCCGTACCTCTGGTTCCAGAAAAAGATCTAAAGATCGCCCAATTAGAATCAGAGATTAAAATATTAAATGAAAAGTTGGAACATTTATCCAGGTTGACTGATCTTCAAAAAACAGAAACAGTATTATTGAGGAATGACGCTTTGAATGATTTGTTGGGAGTGGGCATTGATAATAATTCACTGCAAATAATGATGTCTAATCTTGAAGATTTTTATAAAAGAATTAACTATGAATTGGATGAACATAAATCTTATATTAATCATTTAGAAAATCAATTAGGTCTCGCTTTCCAACAGCTAGCACTTAACGATTCGAATGAAGTTATTCTTGATAATAATTCTGTATCCACACCCTCTCTCGATAATCTGGCCACAAATAAGTTTATTTCCCATACTGCCAATAGTAGCACAGTTACAAGTACCAGCTTCAATGGAACCTCTGCTAATTTGTCAAGGAATTCAAGCATCTCCAGAAACTCGAGCATATCATCAAATACATCAATGAAATTTACCCCCCGCAAATTATCCAATGATACCCGAGGTTACTCTGATAGACATATTGAAATGCTCATGAAAGATCAAGAAGAAGAAATATGGCATTTGAAGGAAATGTTAAAGGATAAAGATCATATTATTAATGGCCTTACTAAAACCTCTAAATTGAGGAGATTGGTTGACTCATCAGCTATAAATACTCCATATCTCAATGGCGACTCAATAAGCCGCAAACTGTCTTTGAGGCTAGGTGCTGTCACTCCACCCTTAACTGCCAAACTGGACAAAGAAAACTTCGGTGATTTAAAAAGCTTGAAATCCTCTGAACCCAATTCCTTAAACTTTGCTATATAAACCAACTCGCTAAATTTTCTTTTTTCTTTTTTTATTTTGACGACTTCTAGAAAACCTCTAACGATCTTGTTATAATTTTGACTTTTAACTGCTTGCAATGATTGAACGTGCTCAATGTTTTATTTATATATTTTATAAACTTTTTTTAACCTAATTCTCTAATATAGACTAAAGAATTCTTTCGCCTTTTTTACATTTATCGTTACTGTATATCGAATATCTAATACTAATACCCTATCACGATTATATTATTAATAAGAGATTTTCGAATACTAAAAAAGTGTATCAAGAAATAAAAGAATATGCAGTTTATATAAAATGTTTAAAATAAAAATGTTTAGATATAAGACTTGTAAGGTTTTGACAATATCAAGTCCATGGATTAGATGGTCGAGCTTGTCCACTTTGGAGGCTAGCTCTTTTATGTGGTTGCAGTTTCTGTGTGCTTCTCGAACTTTGAGCTTCATATAATTTTCTTTGCTGCCTCAATTGCGAGTTGAATATACCACCATTACCACCATAAACTTTATCAGTTGGCTCCTGGCTCTGCTTTCCACTATTGTTCTGATCTCTATAGCTAACTTCAAGAACCGGGCTAGGCTTAAGCTTGAGATCGCTACCATCAATAGGTAAGACATTCACGAATTTTCCATCCATTTCTGATAAACGATCTCCACCATTAAATAAACCAGTAGTGTCAGCAACAGTTACAATAAAACTCATTGACTCGTTCGTCTTATCAACACGGAAAAAGTCTAGAGTATCACCATTAAATAATTGGACCTTCCTGTTTTTACCCAACATAACACCATTGACGAGACACGTATTGGTACTAAAATCGATTAACCATATATCGTCAAGACAATGGGCAGGACTCTCATATATCGATTTTTCCAAGACCGGGTGTCTCTTTTTATTTATTAAGCAGTGTATTTTCGAAATTCGATCATCATTGATGAAAGAATCACAGGTCTCATTTCTCCCTACAGAGTAAGGATTGACCCCTTGTCGTATGTGGATTGGTTTTCTCATTATTGATTCTTTTGTTGGTATCAAGGACATGAAAGTATCAGCTGGTATGTTATTATCTATTTTTTTTGTAGATATATCAGGTCCGTTAGAGGAATCATTCGAGTCATTCCCCATATTAACTTCAGAGTAGATAGGATCATTAGTAATGCTATTCAAGCTTATTGGATCGACACTGTCAGTAACCTTGAGCCTTTTGGGAACAGGAGGAGACAAACCATGATTACTTTTCGTGTTACGTTTACGCAATCCTTGGCTGTTGTCGGGGGTTGGTCCGATGGGCTTATTTTCACTCTCGAATTCTTCTTCTTCTTCCTCCTCAGGCAAAGAGTCTGGAATGAGCATTGGTACCTTATTGTTCTGGTGAGGCTGGGAATTGCTTTGTTGGGAATTCGAATCAGGATTCGAATGTTCTGAGCCAGTTTGATGTTGTGACGCTGGTTGTTGGGATTGGGGCAATGGAACCACTCTTTTTGGAATTTTGAATTGATTATTTTGATTCTTGGTCTTCCTGTTTTTTTCACTATCTAAGGGCCTCATCATTATGTCTTCGTCGAGCTGACTGAGAGGGGCATTAACATGTAGACCATTTTCGATCTTACGCATTTGCTGGGACTGAGATTGTGATAAACTAATAACCTTTTGGGAGTCTTGGGATTCTTGCGAGTAGGTATCAACATTCCTTAACCAATTGTGCTTCAATGCATCTTCTGCGCTCCATCTTTGTCGCGGATCAGTCTTCAAGCATTGGTGCAAAAAATCTCTACCTTCATTAGAGATTTTATACGAATTCAAAGGTGATTCATGGTATTCACCCTTTTTAATTTTGTGAAACATCTGAGTTTGATTTTGGCCATTAAAGGGCAAATGGGACGTTAATAGAACATAAATAAGGCAGCCCAAGGACCATATATCGACCAATGAACTATAATGGTCCCTTTCGGCTTGACTGGACATACTAGAATCATATTTTCCAGTTATGACTTCCGGAGCCACATATGCAATTGTACCACAAAAAGTTTTCATAAATGTAGTATTATCACTTATTTTGGCTAAACCAAAATCAGTTATCTTGACAAGAATAGGATCGTCTTGCTTAATTAAAATATTATCAGGTTTTAAATCACGATGGGAAATCCCCATTTTATGCACATATGCGATACCTTCTAAAATTTGTTTTGTAATTACCTGAGTAGCCTCTTCACCAATTGCACCGTTTGCAGCTACGAAATCCATGAGATCACCACCAGGGACCAATTCCATAACTAAATAGTAATTATCCATATCTTCATAAAAAGCTTTTAATTTAACAATATTTGGGTGATCCAACTTTCTTAAAATCTCCAATTCTCTTTCGACGCCGACCATGTTACCAGCACCAGTATTGAGTGCCTTTCTTCTATTTATTATCTTGACAGCAAATGATTCTCCACTTGATCTCTCAACGGCTTTCTTAACTGTAGCAAAAGCACCTTGACCTATTGTTTCGTTTTTAATTATGAAGTCTTTGTATATACCTTGATCTTTCTTTGAGTTTGAAGAATGTGAATTAGAATTCTTGGAAGGGTTATATAGATCAGCGAATACAATCACAAAGCGTATAATATCTTTCGGAACACCAACTCCCACAGTGATTTCGTCGCCCTGGTTTAATATATAGTTAGAGCCTTTTACCAAGCGGTTTCCATTAAGATGTGTACCATTGGTTGAGGTATCCTGAATCCATAAGGTTGAATCATTTAAATTGAACCATATCTTGAAATGTTTGTTGGAAAGTCTAGTACTTGAATTTAGCACGAAATCACATTCTAAATTTCTACCGAATAACCAAATCTTTTTGCTCAAATCCTTATTTCCCTTGCCAGGATTCTCTTTGCTAATATCAAAGAACTGATACTGGCCCGTAGTACATATCAATCGGCATATATGATTATTATCAACCATACCGTCTCCCTGAAGCTGGGTAGCCGGGGATTGTTGGGTCGGTTGAGTTTGAGTTGGCTGAGTAAACTCCATTAATTTAACTTCCTTATGATGGCTTGAGCGAGACGATCTGTTAAGTTATCAAGGTGTTTCAGTATTCTTATGCTTCAAATCGATGATTTTGAATTTTTTTTTCTTTTTTTTTTTTCAGACTAATATTCTTTTGTTTATGATATTGTCTCTTTTTTTTTTTTTCAGTTTGTTGATTTTTACGCGTCTTGTATGAGAAATGTACGGATGTCTTTATCCTTAATATGATTGAATCAATGTATTCAGCCAACCAAGAATGTATCGTCCTTGGAATGAAACATAGTGCAATCTATATAAATTAGATCGTCATGCTACTGGTCAGCGTGTCGGATCACTAAAAGAAGAAAAAAGAGAGCCTATCGTGTCGATATGTCGAGTTGGGCACTTTTCGCATCCATCAAGCTACTCTTCCCAAATCCATACACTTACTATATGATTTAATACGCCGTATCATTCTTAAGTTAAAGCTTACATATTGAAGTCTGTGAATGTAATTATCAACTGAAATGATAATGACGTAGAATGCTAAGGTTTCCCCGGGCTGCTAAATGCTTGTGATCACAATTTGTGAAAGATAGTATAGATTCAACAAGTCGACTTGAATGTAGTATATAGTCTCACTATTGATGACAGCTCTATAATTCGATTTTCCTAAGCCTTTTTTTTTTTTTGGAATAATTTGTATTACCTGGAATTCGAAAATATTTGCTGGCTGCAAAATAAAATTAGACGGTGGCCTAGATCTCCCCTTAGTTCATAATACAAGTTTCCAAAATGTTTCACAGGCCCTTTACCCAAAACCTTACGAGCTTGAAGTAACACAGGTATGTATACTACAGGTATGTATTCTTGAAAGAGCATACTTTGTACGCAACAAAAGGAGACTGGTTTTGAAAGGAAACAGTATACGGCCTTTGAAGTATTTAGCTCTTCTTTCCTAAAAAAAAACATACCCTCTCAAACTTACATCAAATATTTTGTGCTGAAATACATTACCTAATCTTCATATTGGTCAATTTTGGCTCAGAAATCCAACTTCCATACTTGAATTTGGCAATGGGTTATTTTACATTGCAAAAAGTCCAAAAAAAGAAACTTTTGACACCTTTTTTTCACTACACAGTCTGGAGAACACGCATTCTAATTTCTGCAAGAGACACTGAAAACACTACCAAAGAAAGGGTCATCATAATGACAAAAACAAGCCGTTTAATCGGCTTTTTCGGAAAACGTACAACAAAAACAATGTCCAAAATACACATGGGCTGTTCAACCAGAAAAGCAAAATGTTATCTACGGCCATATCCAGCATAAAGCATGATTACCCGTCCGATCAATAATTATTAAGCTGCTGAGAGCGATGCTGAGTACGTTAGTGGGAGACCATAATGGAAACCATCGTGCTGTAGATTTTCTTTTTTGCACCCATGACATCAATAGTTGTATGATAGAATATTTATTTTTTTAACAATCCTTTAAGAAAAGCTGCTACGAAGAAGCTTTAATAACTTTAAATAAGCGAAAAACCTTTACTTTGGTTGCTAGATAAGAATTCAAATTTAAGGTATTAAAGCTTTTCTTGGAAATATATATATTTTCAAGCAACTTTGTTGTGTATGAAGTAGAAAGCCTGTTGATTTTGAAAGAAAGAATATCTACAAAAGCGTTTGTTCAATAATACATTAAATGCGTTCATTAAAATATATAAATAAATTATGATTGTGTGTAAAAGAAATCTAGTTGAGACTTCTATAAGATTTAGCTAATGAAGTTACAGGTTTTAAAGCATCTGGATTAGCAACAACTTCGTCTTCTTCTAAGTAATCTAATTGATTCAATTCTTCTTCAACATTATTGTAATGGTGGAAAATCAACCAGAATAAGACACCAGCTAAGAAACAGGAAACAGCTAAACCGGTGAAAGTCCATAAGACTTTATCAACAGCAGCAACTGGAGAAAGCGCAATACCCAAAGCTGAACCAAAAGCATTTTGAACTAAAAAGATACTCATAATGAAAGACTTCATACTGATTGGGGCTTTAGTATAAGCATATTCAAGACCAGTGATAGAAGCAAAAATTTCTGAGAAACCAATTAAACAATAAGCAGGAACTTGAATAGCGATATGAACTAAACTATCACTCTTTTGAATGTAATATTCTAATACTGCAGCATAAACCATTGATGCAGAACCGAAAAAGAAACCGATTGTAATTCTGGAAACGGCTTTAAGAGGAGTGAATCTTCTGATAAAAGGATAAATCCAGTGTTCACAAATTGGAATGAAAACGATAATAGAAATAGAATTGACAGCTTGTAAAATATCATTTGGAAGACCATGTGCAGCCATTCTACCAGCTTGAGAGACGAAATTATTCAACATTTGACCATAAACCAACCAATAGATTGGGTAAAAGACGAAAACTTTACAGGCATAAAGAGCTCTTCTAACTTCTTCAACAAATTTATCAGTCCATGGGAATTCAGATTCAGGGTGTAAAGATGGTTTAGCAGCATCAAAATTAAATTTATTTTTGATAGCAATGAAGCAAACTTTGAAACAACGAGAAATAACTTTGTCAGAAACAGGAACTTTAACGTAAACATTTTTACCTAAGAGTAAAGCGGCAATTGCAACGAAGAAAAAGCAGAAAGGTAATAAGAAAGCAGCCCAGAATCCAATATGTAATTCCATTTCAGTAGTAGCGATAACAGAAAGGGAACCAATATTAATCATAAGGTAAAAGAACATAAAAACATTTTGAATTGTAATATTTGGATCTTGGACAACTCTTTCACCAGATGGTAAAACACGAATGACTGGTTTAGTTTTTGGAACTTGATCAGCGATTAAAGGAGAAACATTAGCTTTAACCCCACCAGTAGCAAAACCAATAATAATAATTGCTGCAATATAACCACCAAGAGAAGTAGTTTTTGAAGCAATGGAAGGAACTGAAGTGATAAAAAGAATAAAACAACCAATGACATAAACAAAAGAACAATAAAGAATAGTTTGATATTTACCAATAAAAGTATCAGCTATATAAGCACCAATAATAGGACTGAGATAACACCAGAAAGTCCAAAAATAAGATAAACCAGTAGCACCAGTATTACCTAATTGTAAAACACCTTTTGGACTATCACTTGGACCATTTTGCATATAATTTTGGAATGGGGCACTTAAACCATAATAAGTAAAACGTTCACCTAATTCAACAATTGCGACTAACCAACATCTCAATGGAATTTTTTCACTAATATGTCTTAAAGTTTTTAATTCTTCGTCAGTTGGTTCTCTACCTTCATCATCTTCAGAAGAAACTTCTTTGTTGAGGGAGTTAACTTGATCATCTGAGACAAAGTCTTCAGCCTTAGTTGGGGTTACTTTTTCGAGAGTAGTTTCAGCCTTTTCAGTTGACATTGTAAACTTTGTTTTTTGCAAAATACGAAACTTGATCCTAAGCCAAATAGAAAGAAAGAGAAAACTAAAAATCAGTATTAAAAATCTAGTAAAACTTGAAACTTGGAAATACGACAATTATATATGACTTAAAAAAAAAGCTTCAGAGATAGGGCGGACTTAATCAGGCTACTGAACGTAAAAAGAAACAATACAGACTCACCAAAAATCAACAACGAATAATAATGAAGTTCATCTTATCTAAAGATCTCAAAAAGCCCCAGTTTCTTTTTTTTCCCTTTTCATTCAATCAATAATTGATATTAAGAGACCATGTACACCAAAAGGAGCCTAATAGTGGAGATTATCTCCAATCACCTCAGTATACCGTCCGTCAGCGGACAGTACTTACCAAAGCCTTATATTAGTTAGAAGTCATCGCATGCTCGCATAACAAAATAAAGGATGCAAATGCGCATCCAGCTATTTTGCTTCACCAAATACACCAACTTTTCCCAGGGTAATCAAGTGATTACCTCTTACTAATTGTTACAATGAATAAATCGTATACCTACACCTTTTGTGAAATATAGTGGGATGAGAATGGTAAAGCCGTTTCAAAAAATGGCACCTTGTAGTATTAAGTGAATTTCACGGCATTTTTCTTTCTTTTTTTTGCTTTTCCTTTTTCTTTTTCTTCTTCTTCTTCTTAGGTTTACTTGTTATGAGCAAACATCTTGTGCTTTATTATAAAAAGACATCATCCAAAGTGCTCTGCAACATGATAGTACTGTATGGTCTCCCTATTCCTTCTAAGTGAGCATTCACGAGATTTATGAAAAGGTACTTGAAAATTTCCGCTCTTTCTATTTTGGTATTATTTTTTCAGTTTTTATGCTTCAAAGTCGTAAAACGGCAGTTCTGGTCGGCATTTCGGGCCCCATTACTGTTTAATTTTTTCACCTCATCTGTGTTGTATTTCGGCATTCTTCATCACAATGCCGTTAATTTATTAGCTGGTAAATTGGTTAAGAACCAAAAACTTTAATGTTAAATGTCATTATTAGGTCTCAAATGCCTTGTATGGATTTGTGTAGTTCACAATACTTCAACAAAAACTTCAACTTCGTAAAAATAATTGTATGGACTTATTTAGGGTTGCAAGTCTAAGAAATTCAATCGTAAATTTAAGAAATAAACCTGAATTTGCAAGAATTTTTTCTTAGTAAAATCACTTGTTCATGTAAAGATTAAACATAAAGAAAAAAGACAAGAAAAAACAATGATCAGGTAGCCTTAATATAAGTTTTTTTGTCCGCTTGGTTTCACTGATAATGCAATTTGATAAGAGTTAGTCAATAAATAGTATTAATTTTTTTTTCATTGGGTTATTGATGGTGCGGCTTCATAACTGGCAGTTTTGGAAATTTGTTAGGCTTCCAAAATTAGCTAATTTTGCAACTCAACGAACTTCCTTATTGATTCAATTGCTAAATAAAACCGTTTTAAGTAGAACTTAGGCTTATCGAATTTTAACGTTTTAACAATAAGTCTTGCTGCTTATGGGATTAAATCTCAGCAAAATAGGTTGATTTCCGATTCCCTACATTGATAACGGTTTTCGTTTATCTTACAATCACCATAATTTGAATTTAAGTATTAAGCTATGTTAATTCGACAATAAAAGTACGATCCCGGCAAGTAAGCTTAAAGATTGATCTGATTTCTGTTGTCTAGGGTCCTTAGTGAAGAAGGATTCTTGCGGGCTACACACTCGGGGATCAGCTCGGTACCCCATCTTCTGTCTCGTATAGTAACAGTTCACACCTCTCCAGTTCCTTACAGTGTTGATACAGGTTAGAGACCTCTCGTAATACCACGTTGAAGCATACATAATATTGGAGTTGTTCTGCTAACTACTTAAGTATGCTGGTCTTTCAGAGATGAGCACTGTGTGCAGGATAGAAGCTCGAGTCACATGACTGTCACGTGCAAAGTAAACAAAAGGGCCAGTACACCCGTGCACCTATTATAATTGACAAATATAAACAACCATGCAGCTGAAATTACATGACAGACCGTTTCAATCTAAAGAGAGAAAAAAAAAATAGCAAAGGTTTTTTCCAAAAAAAACTTTACTTCTTCTATGATTAAGGCTTTGATAAAGTATTAATTGTATAGAGTTAAAGTATCAATTGAACTAATCCTCGAGTTATTGTCTTGTTGGAAATCGAAACTTTCGAGTAAGTAGCTATTCTTTTACCTTTGTCATTTTTTTTTTTTGCAGTTGCGGCTTAAACTACTAGTGGCTTAAGGATGAGTTACAATAATTCAAATTATCCACCACCCCAAGGGGACCCCCAATATCAACAATATCAACAACATGGGGATTTAGAAACCCAGCCTAATGGCTATAGTGAAAAGCCTCAACCATCTCAAGATTTTGATGATTCTTTTAAAGTTGAAAAACCTAAATTCAATGATTGGCCATTAGCAGTTTTCTTTTGGTTAGTTGTTTGTGGATTCGTTGCCATTGCTGGTATAACCTTGAATGCTTTGAAAAAAACATATAGTCAACAAGGTTCTTCCATCTATAATACATCTAATACTTTCACTCTTAATACTAATACGGTGATTTTATTTGGTTTTGTTATAGTTGTGGCAGTTGTATTATCAATTGGTATTATTGTTTATGCTAGATTGGCTCCAAGGATTTTCATAACAAGTGCTCTTATATTAAATATTATATTGGGTTTGGGTACTTGTATCTATTATTTTGTTGCTAAATATTGGTCTGCTGCAATTGTATTTTTGGTTTTTACATTATTTACTGCTTATTGTTATTGGAGTGCAAGACATCGAATTCCTTTTAGTGCTACTTGTTTAGAAATTGTTATTGATGTCATGAAAAGATATCCTTCCACTTTAATTACTTCATTCTTTGGTGTTATTATTAGTGGTTTATTCAGTACCTTATTTTCAGTAGTTATTGTTGCAACATATGTTAAATTTGATCCAAATTCAAATAATGAAGGATGTTCAGTTGGTGGTGGTAGTTGTAGTAAATCAAAATTGATTGGGGTTTTGGTTTTTGTTTTCTTTGCCGGTTACTTCATTTCTGAAGTTATTAAAAATGTTATACATGTCACAATTGCTGGTGTTTATGGTACTTGGTATTATTTATCAGGATCTGATCAAGGTGAACCAAAACATCCAGCTTTAGGTTCATTAAAGAGAGCATTAACCTATTGTTTTGGTTCAATTTGTTTTGGTTCTTTAATTGTTGCAATTATTCAATTGATTAGACAATTAATTCAAATTTTAAAACAAGATGCTTTTAATCAAGGTGACATGTGTGCTGGTTGTGGTTTATTAATTTTAGAATTTATTATCAGAATTATTGACTGGTTGGTTCGTTATTTCAATCATTATGCATATTGTTACGTTGCCTTATATGGTAAGAGTTATATAAGATCCGCTAGAGAAACCTTTGATTTAATTAGATTCAAAGGTATGGATGCTTTAATCAATGATTGTTTCATTAATACTTCTTTACATTTATACTCTATATTTGTTGGTTATTTGGTTGCCTTGTTGGCTTACTTATATGTCAAATTAACTAAACCAGAATACAATTCGGATGGAGGATATTATGCACCAATTGTTGCCTTTTCATTTTTAATTGCTGGTCAAATTACTAGAATTTCAACTACAGTTATCGAATCTGGGGTTTCAACATTCTTTGTTGCTTTAGCAAAAGACCCAGAAGTTTTCCAAATGACTAATAGAGATAGATTCGATGAAGTATTCCGTAACTATCCCCAAGTTTTACAAAAACTTACCTCTGACCATTAATGTTTAGAGATTTGTTGTTCTTACTAATTGTGTTTTTCTTTAATAAATAATGTAATTTTCATTAAAAATTGTAGTTCTCACAGTAGATAACAAGCTTTCTTTAACCAAAAAAAAAAAAAAAAGAAAAAAAAAAATACAAAAAAAGATTGAACATAAAAGATTGAACATAAGAGATTCTCCCCGTTCTTTATCATCAACTCTTTACAAATGTTGACTTTATTAATAGGGGACTTACATATACCGGAGAGGTCAATTGAAATACCTCCTAAGTTTAGAAAATTACTCGCACCAAATCCAAATCAATCACCATCCAATACTAAGATATCACAAGTTTTGTGCTTGGGTAATTTAACGAATAGCTTTGAAACTTTGAAATTTTTAACAAATTTATCACCATCATTCAATCTAGTTAAAGGGGAATTTGATAATTCAATAATATTAAGTCAACAATTAAATGAATTAAATTTGAAAGTGGATACAATTCCATATCACCAAACTATTCAACTCGATCACTTGAGAATTGGATTCACTAATGGGTATCAAGTTATTCCCAAGAATGATCCGCTAAGTCTTCTAAACTTGGCGAGAGAATTGGATGTTGATATATTGGTTTGGGGTGGTACTCATAAAGTTGAGGCTTATACATTAGATGAGAAATTTTTCATAAATCCTGGTAGTGTTACAGGATCATATTCATTCGATTGGCCCGATAATGAAGAGGACGATGAAGAAGAGGACGAAGAAGAGGAAGCGGAAGAAGGAGTGCAAGAAGAACAGGAAGAAGAAAAGAAGAAAGAGGAAGAAGAAACAAAAATTGAAGAAACTGAAGAGAATAAAGACAAAGAATCGAATGATGAGGAAGATGATGATGAATTAAATAATGAAATAGCTGATTTATCATCATCCATACCCTCATTTTGTTTATTGGATACCCATGGAACCAAATGTACAGCTTATATATATACATATATTGATGGAGAGGTTAAAGTTGATAAAGTCACTTATCAAAAAGAGTAAATAAAACTACAATAATATTATAAATAAGAAGAATGTTTATGCAAATATTAAGCTTGAACTGAAGAATAATGAAGTACAAATTCTTTTTTAATCTTTTCCCAATTATGAGGATCAAAAAATATATAAACACCTTTTTCAACATCTGGACTTATAAGTATTGGCTCAACATTAGAGTCTTTAGTTAACCAAACTTGAATATCTTTATGATACCTCCAATTTCTCGTTACTAATTCTCTTGCGGCATATTCTTGTAGAGTATCTCTTGGTTTCATATAAAATATATAAAATAATGTTTCGTCGGAAAAGCTTTGAATTTTTGTATCACAAGGTTCGGGACTAGGTATAATTTGATTAATTTCAGTTGGTAAATTGAAATAAGGTTCAACATCTGACCTTGATGTTTCAATCCAAGGACTTGATAAATTTTTTAAGATTGAATTTTCTTTTGATAAATCAAGACCTAACAAGTTAACGTCTTGACCCATTGCAAATTTAGTTTGGTCATTCTGCTCCATTTTCACCAAAGGAATCAACCCCTTCAACCCAAATTTATCTATTTCATCAACTGATTCATTTTCTATACTTGACGTTGTAGTTGGTGGAGGAGTTGCTGTATTCACCGGTTGTAGTCCTGGAGGTAATATGGCTGTTTGGAGTTAGTAAAAGCATAATTGATATTGAGAAGCATCCAACACATCTGTTACATACCCATTATTATTATTAGTTTATATTAATATTCAAGAAGTTTTACAATATCTTCAAAGTTAATGAAAGTAAATCCAGTATGATTCTTTTTTTTTTCTTTATTATTTTGTGGACGAAAAGTGTCCTGTATATAAAATGGTCGATGTACGGGTGCGTTCTCAAATCATCTCAAAATAAAAAAAAATATATATATCTCAAATTGAAGTTGCAATAGCATATACCTTTATTGAAATACAAAGAATTAAAGATGAAATCGACTAGATATCAACCTAATATAATTATAACCGGTACCCCTGGATGTGGTAAAACCTCACATAGCTCCAATATAGCACAAACTTTGGGGAAAGAGTATAAACATTACAATATAAGTGACTTAGCCAAAGAACGAGATTGCATTGAAAAATATGATGAAAAATTAGATACCCATGTAGTGGACGAGGATAGGCTATTGGATCTGTTAGAAGAAGATCTAAGAGAAGGGGGGTCTATAATTGACTGGCATTGTTGTGACATATTTCCTGAAAGATTAATCGATTTAGTTATAGTATTAAGAGTTAATAATGAAATTTTGATCAATAGATTGAATAAGAGAGGTTATAAAGATAATAAGATACAAGAAAATTTGGATTGTGAAATCATGGAAGTTGTATTACAAGATGCTAGAGAAAGTTATCAACCTGAAATTGTTATTGAATTAGAATCAAATGATGTTGACCAAATGGATTCTAATGTGGAAAGGATAATTGCATGGGTTGAAAATTGGGTAAATGATCATTCTAAAGGGGTTTCGAATGAGATTGATGAATCAGTATCCCAATTAGAAGACATCGAAAAAGAATTCGAAGCAAGTGATAGTGAAGATGAGGATTTCGACGAAAACGACAACGATGATGACGAAGAAGATGACGATGAAGATGACGATGATGACGAAGACAATTAAAAAGAACGATCCCAAATTTTTATTTAAAACTAATATACAATAGAGAGAACTGAAAATATGTAAGAAAGTAAACTAAGCGAAAGAGAAGATAATTTTCTTAAGGTATAATATCATTACAATTGCTAGTAAAGTAATAGCAGCATAATAACCTTTAGTTGCAAACATATAACTCCATTTTTTAGTTAATAATTCCATGTTATGTCTTTCCAATTCTTGGATACATTGATGATTTTGATCAAATATGTAAATTGATTCTTTGATGATTTCTTGTTTTTGATCTTCAGTTAAGGAATTTCTGGTTAACAATTCATAATCACGTTTATATAATAATCTAAAAGAATCTTCATCTGTTACATCAAAGCAAAAAAAATTAGCACCTAATTTAATAATATCTTCATGTTTTAAATTATCCTTTTGAGGGAATAAACCAGTTGCTTTTGAAATTGAAGATCTCATAATACGACCACCAGCGAAAAGTGCCAAATACATAACATGCAAATAAGCAATTAACAAGTAAGGTTTTTCAGTACAATTTTCTTTAATATGCTTAACGAAGTTAATTTGTTCAGGCATTTTTGGATTCATGAATTTGGATTTATCATCATCATAATAAAACAATAAATCAGTTTTGGCTCTTTCAGCCCTTTCCATTTCTGGTTTCCAAATTTGCTTCAAGATTGAAGTATATTCACCATTTGGATTATTTTCAAATTGATCAAATAAAACACTTTCAATCGATGCAAATACATGATAAAAACTTTGTAATCCTTGACGATATATCCTTGGATCTCTTAATGCCAATGCTAATTTGAGTACCATGAGTTTATTGATCTTATCATGTTGGGATCTAGTTTTGGAATTAATTCTATTAGCCAATGCCCCAATATCATTTGGTGCAGGTATAATCTCGTGTTGACTCAATTTGGTAGTGGCTCCTGTTTGAATTGTAGACATCTTATGTATCTGTTATATGTTGTTGCGTTGTTATTGTTGATTTAGTAACTTAATATATATATATATATGTATTAAAGAATATATATCAGAGAAGACATATATGTGTATATATACATATATATATATCAAACAGCGAAAAGTCCGAAGCCTTGAAAAAAAAAGTCTTTTTGTGTAACTTTGGTTCGGACATTTCGCAAAATTTGATGATTGGAAAAAATTTTGAAAGTTGGCTAAGTTCCACCACCGAAAAGTGCGAGACCACGCAATCCGAACCGGCAACACGTCTAACGTGTACATACAACGTAAACTTACGTGTATCACTATATAATCCTGCTTGATTTGTCGAGACACTATTATATAAACAAGCATCAATGCTATTGTGATGGAGTTCTTATGAATAAAGACATTCTTTGGAAAGTACGGTCTTATAGATTATTGGGTCAACGAAGTCATATGTGTTTATTGAATTGATACTGAAGTATAGCTCCCAATTGGAATTTGAACAATTCAAAGACCCTTTCCACTCAACAATCAATGTTGCACTTTGTAATTTGCAGCAAATCTATTTCCTATATGCCAGGCTAGTTAACTTAGTATAATAAGATGGCTAATAGAGAGAAAAAACCCTTACATTTTCGTATCTTGACACTAATATGGAAGGGTAAAGAAAGAGATGGATCTTGTGTATTGCGACCCTTATGTGCCTTTGCAACCACTTTTAAACTCGACTAGACTTGTATCCAGTGTTGCCTTCAGCAAAGCTCATATTAGATTAGATTTATATAGGGGTGTTATGTAACATGTATGATTTCACCTCTATTTGATGGGTTTAGTGCCATAGCTTAAATCCGTTATCTTTTAGCCGTACCCCTTTTCAATACATCTATATATGAGTGAGCTCCCATAATGAAGATAGATTTTGCAAAAGATACTTTAGCACGATAAACTTGAAGATGGTTTCTGGTGATTTGGAGTCTTATCAGTCAAAGACTTTACCTCAAAAGAGACTTTTTTCCTTTTTGATTAAAGAAAAGGCAGTTCCTATTCCTGAAGATCATGAAAGGAAATTTTATGGTTTTAAGGCAGCCAATGTATTTTCTAAATTAACTTTTTGGTGGATTGTTCCAATTTTAAATGTTGGCTATCGTCGAACTTTACATGCTAAAGATCTTTTTAAATTAACTGACGATTTAACACTTAGTACTAATTTAGATAAATTTAAGAAATGTTTTGAAAGTAGATTAGAGTATCATAGAAGAAGGCATGTACTGAAAAAATTGAAAAAATCGAAAAAAGAAACAAGAAATCATTTTAACAAACTGATAAACCTTGATGAATTACGTCAAGATGATGACTTCAAAATGCCTAAGTTTATGTTAGTTGAGGTAATGTTGATTGTATTTCGTAAAGATTTGATATTATCTACTGTTTTTGCCTTTATCGCTTTTCTATCTGCTACATCAACCCCATTTGCTAGTAAGAAGTTGATTCAATTCGTTGAATTAAGGGCTTTAGGTTCCGACGTCCCAATAGGTCACGGTATTGGCTATGCTCTTGCAACAACTCTTCAGTTATTAATTAGTGGTATGACCCTGTACCAATTCAATTATTACGGTGCTATTGCTGGAACTAAGGCAAGATCGGTATTAACTCAGTTGATTCTTGAAAAAAGTTTTAAACTAAGTGCAAGATCTAAAAGTAAATACTCTAATGGCTCAATTACCTCATTAATTTCTACAGATTTATCGAGAGTTGATATAGCTTTTCTTTATCAAGCTGCCTTGGTGGCATTACCAATTCCATTGGCAGTTTCTATTGCAATTTTGATTATTAATCTTGGGGCATCAGCCCTTATTAGTATCATGATTTTTTTGATCTTTTTAGGAGCAATTGGTTATTTTTCAAAAACATTGTACGCATATCGTAAAGTGTTGTCTCTGTTGACGGATGATAGAGTGAGCATCATGAGGGAAATCATTTCAAATTTAAAAATGATCAAATTTTATACTTGGGAAAACCCTTATTGGAATTCTTTGACAAAAGCAAGAGAGAAAGAATCTAAAATTGTTTTCAAAATGCAGTCTACTAGAAGTTTGGTTATGGTATTCAGTATGTCTTTAACTGGTATCGTTACGATGATTGCTTTTCTTATTTTATATGCTTTGGAGAAAGGAATAAAAGATGCCGGCTCGATGTTCTCATCTGTTCAATCTTTTCAAATTTTTGGTCAGTTCTTCTCTGCCATACCCCAAGCTTTGTCCTCTGGAGCTGATCTTTTCATGGCTGCAAAGAGAGCTGGTGAATTCTTGACTTGTGAAGAATGGGTGCAAAATAAAGATTATGTTACTATCCTGGATGCAAGTAATGACACTGCAATCAGTATTACTGATGGATTTTTTGAATGGGAATCTTTCCATGAAGAGTTCGAGGATTCGAATCAAGTTAATGGTCTGGTAAACTGTGAAAATAATGAAAATATCAAGAGCAGTAATGCAAAGGTATCGAAATTATCCGATTTAAATCTAGAAATTTCTAAAAAGCAATTTGTAGTAGTCACTGGTCCGATTGGTAGTGGAAAATCTTCTCTTTTGAATGCTATTTCAGGGTATATGAAACTCGCCGACGGTAAGGTCACTATCAATGGATCTTTGTTGAATGCTGGTGAACCATGGATTCAAAACTCAACAATTCGAGAAAATATATTGTTTGGAAGTAAATTTAGTAAACCCTGGTATGACTCAGTTGTTTTTTCTTGTGGGTTACAGAATGACCTAAAACAATTAGAAGGGGGTGATTTGACTGAGGTTGGTGAAAAGGGTATTACACTTTCTGGAGGGCAAAAGGCTAGAATTGCTTTGGCAAGGGCATTATATGCTGCGAATGATATTATCTTGTTGGATGATGTTCTTAGCGCTGTCGATATTAAAGTTGGTCAGCACATTATAGAAAACTGTATATTTAAATTGTTGAAAGAAAAAACTGTTATATTGGCAACTCACCAATTATCTCTTGTGGGTTCTGCTGATAAGATTGTGTTCATGAATGGCGATGGGACTGTAGATATTGGTACAAAACCAGAGCTCTTATCAAGAAACTTGTTATTTGCTAGGTTGAATGAATATAGCACAGCAAAAGAAAACGACGAGGACTTAGCGGAAGCTGATCAGAACATGGATGAAGTTGAAGTTATAATTGGTGATTCAGTAAACAAGCGGGATTCTCATCAGGTTCTTACGAGAAGAACTTTCAATAAGGAAACTTCTAAAGTGTATGAAGAGGAAGCTATTTTTGAAGATGTCGACTTGAAAAAGGATGCTAGTAAAGGTAAAATTATAGTAGAGGAGCAGAGAGCTGTTAATCGACTCAAGTCGGAAACTTATCTTACTTATGTTAGAGAAGGTGCCAGAGAATTAACTGCCATGGGTTTTTTTAGCATCTTGCTCTTTGTAGCTTCTTTGTCAGTTTTTTGTGGTCTTTTCAGCAACACCTGGTTATCATTCTGGATTAATCGTAAATTTGAAGACAAATCTGATAGCTTTTATATTGGATTTTATGTGATGTTTCTGCTTCTTTGGGTAATATTTTCAGCAGTTGAAAATATTTATATGGCTGCAATATTTACAAGAGCAGCCAAGAATTTGACTTTACAAGCGATGAAAAGAGTTTTAAAAGCACCTATGAGCTTTATTGACACAAACCCATTAGGCAGAATCATTAATCGATTTACCAAAGATACGGATGCTATGGATAATGAAATTAGTGTTCAATTGTTATTAGCAGTTGTTTTTTTGGGTGACTTAGCTGGTTCCATTATTCTCAGCATAGTTTACTTACCATGGATTGCCTTGGCTCTACCTTTGATGTTTTTCTTCTTTTTTGCTCTTACAAGTTATTATCAAGCTTCAAGTAGGGAAATCAGAAGACAGGAGGCCCTACTGAGATCGTTTGCCTATACATCCCATTCCGAACTTTTAACAGGGAAAAATATATTTTTGAATTTTGGCCAAGTGACAAACTGTTTGAAGGTTAGTCAGCAATTAATGGATCAGGTAAATGAAGCTTCGTACTTGGTAAAGGCTTGTCAGCTGTGGCTCAATATCAACTTAGAATTCTTAGCTTTCATTTTCACCACACTTATATCCATGTTGTGTCTCAGCAGAGTATTCCACTCTAGTGCTGCAACTGCAGGATTGTTACTTACCTATACAATTCAATCTTCATCTAATTTGGCTCCTTTGTTATCAACCTTAACAAAGGTAGAAAATGATATGAATGCAGTAGAGCGCTTGTGTCAGTATGCTCTTCATTTGGAAACTGAAAAGGACGAACAGAAGCAACCATTGATTAAAAATAGCTGGCCATCTGAGGGAAGTATTGAATTTGAAAATGTTTCTATGAACTATAGACCAGGATTACCATTGGTATTGAGAGATATCAATCTCAAAGTTGATGCAGCCCAAAGAGTTGGTATTTGTGGTAGAACTGGGGCTGGTAAGTCTTCAATAATGACAGCTTTATATCGCTTGAATTCTTTAGCTAAAGGAAGAATTATTATTGATGGGGTGGATATTTCCAAGGTTGATTTGAATACACTTAGATCCAGCTTGTCTATAATCCCTCAAGATCCAGTATTGTTCAATGGTTCTATCAGACGGAATTTGGATCCATTTGGAAGTTTTGAAGACGATAAATTGTGGGATGCTTTGAAGAGGTGTGGTGTGTTTGAGAATGATAAACAAGAAGACTTAATTGGTCCAACTACTGGTGATGCAAACAATTTACATAAATTCCATTTGGATCAAAGCGTCGTTGATGAAGGTGCAAACTACTCTTTAGGCGAAAGACAATTGATTTCTTTCGCTAGGGCTATGGTTAGAAATACTAAAATATTAATACTAGATGAAGCAACTTCATCTGTTGATTACGAAACGGATAAAAGAATACAGAAAGCCATTAACAATGAGTTTGGGAATGTAACTATTTTGTGTATAGCCCATCGTTTGAATACTATCATTCATTACGATAAGATATTGACGATAGAACGTGGGGAGGTTCAAGAATTTGATTCTCCTCTCAATTTGATCCGCAAGGACGTTGGTCTTTTCAAAACCATGTGTGAAAAGGCACAGATATCGGAGAATGATATTATCGCCAGTTTTTGAGTTTGTTGTATTTGTTACAGACTTGCTGCTTCTGGCAAATGACTTATCACCGGTTTTTAATTCTATGAACTTTTCTTTGTCTCGATATATATATATATATATTTGCTTATGGTTTAATTTATTTTGTTTATATTTTATATTTTATGGTATATAGTGATTTTTTAGATATATAGATGAATGCAAAATCTTAGTGTTGAATAATTGTATGTATGTAAAATGTTGAATGCCTTCAAATCCTTGGCTTATCAATGCCCTTCAAGGGACATTATTCTGATAGCTTATTCATTAGTACTTTGATCCTCTTAGTTTCGCTTTTTAATATCGCTTCCAATGTAATATACTGAGTATCATGTTCATTTGTGTAACTTCCTTCTCTTTTTATTGATCCAACCATGTTGAGTAGATTTTGCAAGAATTTGTCAGAAATTTGGACGAAATTTTGAGAATCACAATAGCTTATAAAGAAAGAGTTATCGAAGTCAGCAAATAAAACCAAAAAGTAGAATTAAACTCAAACTATAATATACTACGGAAAGTTCTACTATGTTATACGTTCAGGTTGCAATATTTCGTGGGAGCCGTTCATTACTGAGTCTCACTGTGTCTCAAGATATTTCATTCTATAGCTATAGACAACGGTTCTTCCAATTATTTCTCATGATGGATCCTGCGAGAAATCCATCTCGTCTTAAGTATTGCCCATCACATCAATGTTGGTCAAGTTCTTGTTGTGTTGAAATTCAACTACCCCGAGGGTGAATACAACGACTGCAAAATTTAGTTGTGGGGTTTATCTACGAAAGATGTACGGATCAAATCCCACAATTTTTTTTGTTTTTCAGACGAGGAGAAAAATTTTAGAGGTGAAAAAAAAAAATTAACACCCATTACAAAGCAGTCAACTCCATTGGTTGTATCAAGCATTTAACTACTAACGATACTACTATTGACATGGTCCTTCAACTCACAAATTCCCATACTTTTCAGCATGATTTTAATACTGCCAGTTTGGCCTATCTTAATCGCTATCCAAATCCATATGCTAAGCATGTATTAAGTAGTGATACTTTAGAATGTTATATTGATAATCAAGGGAATTTGAGAACGACAAGGTTCGTTATTAAGACCGGTAGATTACCAGCTTTTATAAAGCCTTTCTTAGGTGATAGTTTAAACAGTTGTATCATTGAAAAGCTGATTATTAATCCAAAGACTAAAACAATGTTATGTTATAGTGCCAATATTGATCATCGAAAGTTTATCAAGATTGAAGAACTATTGAAGTATTCAACTATAAATAATACTACACATGTTAATTCAAATGTCAAGTTTTCATCAAACTTTATTGGGTTTAAACAAAAGATTGAACAGTGGAGTCATAGTAAATTTTTAAAGAATATGAAAAATTCAAGACAGGGTCTCAGTTATGTCATGAATCAATTTAAAAATAACTCAGCCTATCAATTAAATTAATTGAGATTACATTAGTTGAATCTTCTAAAGATTTAATCAAATTATGAATTATGAATTACATATATAAACATATATACATATATTATAGGGTCTTGTAAATACATTTAAGATTTGTGAATAAGTCCGTACACCAGCCGACCAATTTTTAGATAAAGAGGCTATTTATGTCTGGCCCCCGGATACCTGTACATAACCCCTTTAACTTTTTAAGCGCAAACAAGTTAAAGGATCAACTTACTAGAACTTCTTTTATAGAAGGAACCGATAACAAGGGTAACAGATTAATAATAATAATATTAATCATAATAATAATATGAGATCACCAGAGAAAGATACACGTCCTAAGCCAACGATCATTAAAAGGCGTAGTTCATCGTTTGCATCAACTTCAAGTCCTTGGTTTAGGCGTAATTCCTTTTTAAGTCCCAGCATGATTGATTCAGAGAATTATTCTGTTTATGAATGTTCCAATTATTTTAATGATTCATCATCAAATCTGTATAATATAATATCTTTAAAAGAATATCAAGGATTCATATTTAATCAAGATTTATTTGCATCTCCATACCAACAACTGAAGTCATTAGCCAATGAACGAAAATATCGTACTTTTAGTTTTAATAATTCTAAGAAATCAAGATCTAATTCTTATTCCAATCTACATTCCAATTCTTATTCAAAGATTTCAAGAAGACATACTTCTCATTTAGATTCTCGTCCTTCATTCTTATCTTCAAATTCAAAAATCAACGATTTAGCCATTGATGACGAGGACGATGAGGATGATGAGGATGATGATGATGACACTAATAACGATGAGAAACATCATAATTCTAAAATGGAAATCGACATACTGGCAGCTGATGATTTTAAGTCTGCTGAAACTGAAGATGCAGTGGTCGATGAATATGACGAATTTGAAGATCAGGTTGATTCCCCCATTTCAAATAGCATGTATAAAGTTCATGTAACCGAAATCATGGTCAATGAAGACGATGACAGTATATTTCCTTCATAGCATTTAGTTTCTTAGTTCTACAATTGTTTATACCCTAATATTTTCATAGTAATTCAAGATTGTTCTTTTTTTCATTTGTTCTATCATGCTATTTGACTACAGGACTTGTCGAAGAGTCTTTGGTATCAATGTAGACTAAAGGCCGAAACTACAACAATAAGTAAGATTAATCTGTAAAGTACACTTCAAGCTTTATGGATGTGAACTGATTTGGGTAAAAGCAAAAAGTTTTGTGTTAGAAAGTCTCAATTTTTTTTTTCTTTTCCCTAGAACGATTTTTCAACGAGTAACTACATCACTTGTTAATCACTTACTTGATCAGCTTTTCCACAACCCAACTACTCTATATAACATGTCAGATCCAAAACAACAGTTTGAGAAATTATCTTTAGAGTTCTCGAATTTACAAACTTCATTAAATGAATTAATCGAAGCAAGATCAAAATTGGAAACTCAGTTTCAAGAAAACAAAATTGTTTTAACAGAATTTGATAGTTTGAACGATGATTCAAAAATTTATAAATTAACCGGTCCTATATTATTACCTCAAAACTATGGTGAAGCTAAGTTGAACGTTAAGAAAAGAATTGAATTCATTGAAGATGAAATCAAGAGGGTTGAGGCTAAAATTGAACAAAATCAAAAAAATATTGAGTCAACAAGAGATAAATTATTAACTATAAGATCCCAAATTTCTACCTCTGCTTAATCCTTCTATAAAACGGAAACTCTTGTACATTAGTTTATATATACATATATATATAGTCAATATAATTCTATCCTCTTAACAATTGAGATTTGATCAAATTTATCAACAGAAATGCATTGAAAATTGACCATTGCTCAACACTATTATAAGTATATCCTAAATTTTTAACTTCTTCAACTTTATTATCAACAAATTCTTTGGTTTTTTCAAAATTTTCACTTGTATCTTGTAACATGTACAATTCAGAACTAACATAAACACTTGAAAAACTTAATCTTTTTGAATACCAAGCAAAATCATTTGATAAATCTCCTGAATAATATGCAATATCATCACTTAAATTATGTAATTCTTCCAATGATTGGGAAATATTATATGGTACAACTAATAATGAAATGCCATGTCCCAATTTTGAGATGATAGGTTGATTATATTCTAATCTCTTATTGATCAAATATTTGACTCGTTCATATTCATCACTGATCTTATGGAATTCGCTTTCTCCTTGTAATACTTCCTCAATCAACTGTTGTCTGGAATGTTTAAGCCAATATAACATTAATTGAAATTCTAAACTATTCCCACTTGAACTGGTCAATGCACTTTCTAAAGAATCAGGATAGCCCAAGTCTCGAATAGCTTGTGTTATACTTAAGGAATCAAATCCAAATCTTGGAATATTTTCCAAAGATTTATTCAAAATTATCGATTCGATTGATTTGGGATTTATGATGTTATTTGAACTAGCATGATCTTGGGAATGATAATAGCGTGGTATACTTTTCTGAAAAACAGATCTAACCCCTATTAAAGTTCTTGGTCTTATACTCTTAAACATATTTACTGGCTTAAGACAAGAAGGAAACATGCTTCAGTTCAATAGAAAAGGAAAAAAAAAAACCATACGATTTGTTTGTACTTTTTTTTCTCTGCTATTTGCAGGTTGAGATTTTCATATTTAGTGGCGATATAACTAACACAACCATATACTTTATAAAATCATTATTAACAGTAAGATGCTTGTATGTATAACCATTTCATCACAATTGAAGAATGATATTAACATATTTTAGTTTAAACCATGGAATGAGGGCCCAGCTCCTCGTCATACTTTTGAAGACGAGTTCGAAGACGAAACCAAACCAAACCCAATACCTCAGATCAACATAGATTTGAAAAAGGATAACTCGATTGATTATGTGATTATAGTCCCTAAAAATATAAACGTCATAGTTGATTCATTGCCAGGGGCTGAAGTAATTGGTTCCATAAATATCAATTACCCAAAATTGAATGATAAAAGCGAAATTGAAGAAAAATCCGAAGATGACTACGACGAAGACGAACAGTTATATTCTGCAATTCATGAATCAAATAGCAATTCAAAATTTACTAATTTAGAAATTCCAATTACTTTGTATGAAAATTCAATTGTTGGTATTGTTGTGCCTCATTTCATCAATACTATAACTTACAATATCTTATCCAGAAGACTCATCGAGACTTTTAATTCAATAATAAAGAAATCTTGGATAACATTATCACCATGCAGCATTAATAACAATCAATCCTTGAACAAATTAAATGTATCAACTTCAAATTCTTTATTAAAGCTTATTCCAAATTTAAAACCTCCTCATTTCATTACCGGAATTGGTGCATCAATCATAAGTGAGTTGAATAACTTGAAATCAAGTAATTTTATTCCACTTGTATTAGACTCAGAGGGTCAGCCAGGATTTGAAAAAATCAGTAATGATGCTTTTGTTGATTCAGGATATGTTTTAAGTGAAATTTTAATTAAAGAAAGTCTCAGGGATGAATATTTGAAAAAAATTAGTTCATCAGTTAGAAAATTTAACAGCTACTCAAATTCAGGAATGTATCTATAAAGTATATTTATTCTATAAAATTATACACCTTTAACTTTTTGAATTTCTCATTGATAAGAAACAATTCCATAATACCGAGATGGAAGAACTGAATGGAACTTGATAACTTCGTGGAACAATTAAGAAATTGAAAAATTGAACTGGGAACCAAACTGAATAATTTATCATTAAAGTTTGTAAATAAACTTTACTTAATTTTAATTTTGCTTGGTCCCAATTTCCATTCTCAAGTACTATTGTACCATAAGTGAAAAAACAAAATAATGATACTGGTGAATAACAAAGTTGATCAGTTAAAACTTTTCTTAATACTTCAATAAATTTAGGATCTTTAGAATATATTTGTAAAAATTTATACCATAGACATTGAGCAATTCCCATAATACCTCCCCATAACATGAATCGAGCCAATCTACCGAATTCGAAAAAAGTTAATGGTAATGAATTGGGGGTAATGATGATTGGTTCTGGTACCTCGTATGCTTGTGATGTAATTGTAGGATTATCTTGTTGAATATAATCAATGAACCGATCCAAACCTTCTTCATCATTATTATCACTATGATATTCTTCATTTCTATCATCATTACGAAATGATACTATATCACCTGCATTGACTGATAATGCATTATTCCTTATTGGTTCTTCATTGATTCTAAAATCAAAGAGAGGCAGATTTGGTTTATAACTTAATATTGATTGAGCCAAAGTCTCTGATATTCCATAAAGTACAAGATTTGTCACTATAATAGTGATTAACGAACTTTTCATATATAAGCCGGTATATTTAAAAGTTAACTTCATCAAAAAGAAGAATAATATACTTATAGTGGCAAGATTGAGTATAGGAATATTGTGGATCCTGATCCCATTGACTATTCTAGTAAAGAGTGGCCTGGTATCATCATGAGGTATGGTTTGGGATTCTATATCTGGGCTATCATATTGATCCGACCCTAATCTAATTGGCATTCTGAAATTGTATCAAAGTTGATATCAAGTTTATAACCTTATCGTTCTTGCCTAAAGAATCCCCCTTTATTTAAATTGATCTAATTATCTGATGATTATATAGGGTGCACGGGTGCACCGATATCAGTTTTCGCTACCAAATTCTTTTTGGATAACTTAATGTATTTCCAACCATGACTGCATTAAATATTCTATACATTTGATGACATCCTCCTGTCTCCCATATCTTTGCTGATTCTTATGTTATGTGGTCAGTATCTGAAATGCAAAATTTGCACCTATTATCTTTTAAAAGATCAGTTCCGAGGAGAGCATTATAGCACGTGACATAACCCTCGTAATAAAAAGAACATTGTGGTTTCATGCACGACTTTTTCTTTTTTCCAATCAAATTTTGAGAAATGAAAATTACGCTATAACAAAACTAAAGAGAAGGGAGAAATTTTGATGAAGTACTCGAACCCCAGATATAATTAATACAAGTTATAAAATTATATATTCAAAAGATGTCATATAATAAGCAGTACGAGCCAGTCAGAGCTGCCCCAGTGCAATCTGATCATGAACTCATTGATGTTGATCCATATTTTACTAGAGTTATTAGTTATTTTAGAGCTTCCGATATTGGTATTTGGGCAGCATCTACTGCTGGTTTCCCATTAGCATTGAAACTCTGGGAACATTTAGATCCAGCTGCTGGATCATTCAAGGCTCCAGGTAAGCTTCCAGGTGTTGCTATCAGAGGATCTCTTTTATTAGGTTTTGTAGGTGGATTTTATTCAGCTTATGTTAGATCAACTAAAAGATTTTTAGGTTGGTCAGAAAATGCCAGAGAAGTTTCAAAAGACAGATATGAAATTAAAAAATTGTTGTCTGAAGGAAAATTACCATACCATGAAAATGAATCTCAATTAGATGATAGATTGAAAGATGTTTCTAATAGAAATTCTCAATATTCATTTGTTTTAATGTCTGTTATACCTTGGTTTAACTTATCCCATCACCCTTACCATGGTGTTGATATTAAAAAATACTATGAAACCAGACCTGGTGAAGAATCATGGGGTTTCAATAATTTAACTCCATATGAAGAAATTAAAGCTAAATACGTCAAAAGTTATGATTAATTTTATATTCCTTACCCTTATTTATACAACGAGACCATGAGTCAAATTTAGCATCATCCTATCATATTGTAATTATATTACTTTGAAATTGATTCTTAATAGAACTGCAAAGTACCTTAAGGACTACGATTCATATTTTTCAAGTCAAATACAAAACCCCCAAAAACCAAAAAAATACAAAAAAAAACACAACACACACTCCAAACTCAGACAATTGCTTTAATAAAGTTCAATGTCACATATTTATTCTCACCACCCTTCTATTACTACTTTATCTTCTTTTTCATTTTCCCACTTTTTAGACTTTTAAGTTCTATCTATATTTAAATAATTATAATTTATACTAGTCTTTCATATTAAACCAGTACACCACTAGTAATATTTTTCACGCTTTCGAGTTGTTTACAAATTTGTACGTGAGTGCGTAAAAGAAAAAAACAATAAATATAAAAACAAATCAACTGGGATCATCAAACTAGTTGAAAGGAAAGGCTACATTACAATTGAGTAAAATTTTATATTGAGACTATGTCTGATGATACGGATTATTCGTCTTTGCCGTTAGAGGAGAGATTGGTTCATAAGGTGTGGAAGGTAAGACTTCAATCTTATGAAGAAATCATTAAATCATTTCAAAACTCTCGTAATGAAGGAGATCCATGTTTCCAATATTTTAATTCACATCCAGATGTACTCAAGAAAATAGTCACCGACTCTAATGTCGTGGCCCAAGAAACTGGTATTGCAGCCACCTCTGTCTTTTTGGAATACGGTGGGACGCCAATGAATATTACTAAGTTCAAAAATTGTGGTATTGTCTCATCAATTTGTGAAAAAGGTTTACTGTCATCTCGTGCTGGAACAAAAGCTAAATCTATTGATGTTATTCTATTATTTATTGAGCTTTCAAATAATGTTGATCCAATAATTGAAGAGATATTACCATTTTTATCTCACCGTTTACCAAAATTAGTGGCTGGTAACGTCTTAGCATTAACTTCAATTGTGGAAAATTTCGGATGCCATTCAATTATAAATCCAAAACTTATTATACCTTCTTTGGTGAAACTATTTGCACATGCAGACAGAAATGTAAGAGCCGAAACTACCAAATTGACCGTTGAGATGTATAAATGGATGGGTGATGCCTTAAATACTGTTCTTTTTCCAGAATTGAAACCAGTTCAACAAAAAGATTTAACCGCTGCTTTCGAAAAAGTCAAAGGTCAACCAGTTGAACAAAAGCGTTTTACTAAAACTCAACAATTTGAAATAGCCAGAAAGCAAGAACAGGAGGCAGCAGCTGCAATTTTGGCTGCTAGTGGTTCAAGAGAAAATAGTTTCAATGCGGGACAACCAGAAGATGTTGAGATGGAAGAAGCAAATCCTCCAAAATTTGATGCTTATGACCTTATGGATCCAATCGATGTTTTATCAAAATTTCCTTCCGATTTGAAAACAAGAATGGGCTCATCAAAATGGAAGGATCGTAAAGAGGCATTAGACAAAGTTTATGAAATCTTGGAAAAAGCTCCAAAGCTAGCAGTTGATGATTATTCTGACTTTGTAAGAATCTTAATTAAATGCATGAAAGATGCCAACGTCCAGGTTGTTCAATTAGCTTCGAATTGTGTTGAATTTCTCGCAAAAGGTTTGAAAGATGATTTTTCTCGTTATGTATCAAATATTGTTGGTCCAATGGTAGAAAGGACAAAGGAAAAGAAACCTTCAGTCGCTGAAGCTTTAAATAATGCATTAGACTCGCTATTTGATATATCGAGTTTGGCAGAAATTTTAGAGGATACAATAAATTTAGGTATGAAACATAAAACTCCCCAAGTTAAAATCTCTGCTACAAAATATTTACAAAGATGCTTGGCGAAAACCCCGAAAGCTCCCAAGTCTGTTGAAGTTGATGAAATAATGGCAATTGGTGTTAAGCTTCTAAGCGATTCTCAAGAACCAGTTAGGCAAGCATCCACAGAGTTGATTGGTACCTTAATGAAAATTACTGGTGAAAGAGAGCTAAATCCATTTTTAGAAAAAGTTGACGATAACAGAAAGAACAAAGTGAAAGCCTTTTTTGAAACGGTCACAGTTAATGCAAAAGCATCAAAACCATTACCTGCACCTCCAAAAGCTGCACCACCTACAAATAAAAGAGCTTCAATGGCACCTAAGACATCAGCCAGACCTTCAACCTTGTCTTCAACCAACAAGCGTGCATCTATAGCTGCCCCACCCGGTGCTTTCTCTAAACCAAAAGTTCCATCTAGTCAAACCATTCCTTCTAAAAGAACTGCCACCTCTCCAGCCAAGAGAGTTGATGATAACCAGAAAGTTGCTTCTTCTGCTCGAAGCTTAACAGGCAGATCATTACTTTCTTCCAATGCACCATCTCCATTTTCAAGCGAACCTCCACAGCAACCAATCCAACAGCAACCAACTCCACAGAAAATCGGACTAGCACAGGCTGAAAGGGAAGAGCTAAATAATTTAAGAAATGAAAAACAACAGTGGTTAAATCAGAGAGAGCAACAATTGCATATACAAGAACAATATCAAAATGATAAACTAAGATTGAACCAAGAAGTTGCAACGTTAAGACAAGAGAATGAAATGATTAAAAAAGCTCAAACTAACACAGAGCTTATGAGCAAACAAAAAGACACTCAAATAGTTAGATTAAAAAGTGATTTAGACTCGTACAAGTTGAAAATCAAGGATTTAGAACAAACCATTGAAATGATTAAATTACAACAGAAACAACAATTCAATTCACAACTGCAGTCACCGTCACTTCAGCATCTTCAAACTCATCTGCAACAATCACCACGCTTATTCAATGAGTCACTATCCAATAATGACGCTAGGCAAAGCATCTACTCCCCTGACCGTCAATACTTTCATCCAAGAATCAGCTCTGGTGAACTTAGTTCTCGAGTTAACAGACTATCAATTGATGGCAGTGAAGCCTTCAAAGAAAACCTTTACAGCCCATCAGCATCCCAAGTCACATTTAATCGATACCAAGCTAGTCCACTGAAGATTGCTGAAAATGCCAATAGAAATGGAACAGAAGCTAATGGTGGAGATGATCTAGTCACCGATGAAGAAAGTTGGAAGAGGGCTGCTGAAGTTACTTCACAATTGAAAGCAAGAATCGAAAAGATGAAGGCTAGATCGAGACATACCAATACAAAAACTGTATAGACAACCATCCATAACTTTTCCTCTATGTATTAGTAGTTAATAGAGTCAATTTTACGTTCTTGGTGTATCTAGTAACTACTTTTTTTTGCAACGTAGGTTCTTACCATTATTGTGAAAACCAAAGATTCCGGTTTCGGTTCTCAATAATCCTATACATGATTGTATAGAAAAAAAAAAAAGTAAAAGTGAAAAAAAAGAAAAAAAAAAATTCAAAAATTCAGAAAGCGAACGAGAATTCAACTTGGTGTTTTAAATCAGAGTAATAAGCAAATTCATATAAGAATAGTTATAGATCCAAAGATGTCTACAAAATTGAAGATTTTGGTTCCTGTGAAAAGAGTCATTGACTTTGCCATCAAGCCTAGAATCAACAAGGCTGGTACCGGTGTTGATACCAAAGGTGTAAAGTTTAGCATTAATCCATTCTGTGACATTGCATTAGAAGAATCACTTAGATTGAAAGAAGCCAACAAAGGTTTAGTGGAAAAGATACATGCTGTTTCTATTGGACCAACCAAAGCACAAGATATATTAAGAACCGCGTTAGCTAAAGGAGCTGATTCAACAACTTTGGTGGATGTTGGTGATGAAGAGGTTGAACCATTATCAGTTGCCAAAGTTTTACAAAAAGTTGTCGAAAAGGAACAGTCCAATTTAGTTATTTTGGGTAAACAAGCCATTGATGATGATTCAAACCAAACTGGTCAAATTTTGGCTGGTTTATTAAACTGGCCCCAAGCTACTTTTGCATCAAAAGTTGAGGTTGAAGGAGATAATGTCAAAGTTACCAGAGAAGTTGATGGGGGTTCTGATACCTTAAGTGCCAAATTGCCTTTGATTATCACCACTGATTTAAGATTGAATGAACCAAGATATGCCTCCTTACCAAACATCATGAAGGCCAAGAAGAAACCATTAGAAAAATTGAAGGCTTCAGATTTAGGCATTGAATTATCCAAGAGATTGAAAACTTTGAAACTTGAAGAACCTCCTTCCAGAGAAGCAGGTATCAAAGTTGACTCTGTCGATGATTTGGTTGCCAAATTAAAGGAAGCCAAAGCTATCTAATCTAATGATGCACGAGTCTCATTAGATTCATTTAATGAGTTTAAAGAAAAAGTATTATATTGGGAACTATTCACATATAGACTATACAATCCGGTAACAAAATACAAATAAACGAAAAAAAATAACAAAAAAACACAGAAAAACACATTTTCCTTATTTCATGACCTCTACTCTTCTTTTTTGTCTTTTTATCCATTAATTCCAAACAAATTACATTATACAATGATTTACTTCTAATTGTAGAAGCTATTTGTAGTTTCTCGGTGCAGCTTTGATTGCGCAACCAGTTTTTCCGGTCGAGCCTTTTGATCCAAAAATAAGTATGCGAAAAGGTGGGGTGGAATTACCTTAACCAAATCACTTTCTTTATCTCAAATTCAACCATGACAACCCCATTAGCAAGATCAACTGATTTTATCACTGAAGTGATCGAAAAACATGATTTCGGTAAAGCCCAAGGTCCTTTAATTGTTGGGTTTAATGGCCCACAGGGCTCTGGGAAATCATACTTATGTAGTCACTTGCTACAGGAAATATCCAAGAAGTATCCAGAATTGAAGATGGTTCAATTTCTGATGGATGATTTATATTTGAAGCATGAGGACCAAAGTAAGTTGACAGCCAAATGCGTTTCAGAAGATAACAAATTACTTCAAGGAAGAGGATTACCAGGTACTCATGATATTGATTTGGCTTTAGAGATATTTGAAAAATTGAATAAGGGGGAATCGGTTCAAATTCCATTTTATGACAAAAGCTTATTCAATGGAGAAGGAGATAGGGCACAGAAAGAGAAATGGAATAGTATTGATGGTAAAGTAGACTTAGTTTTGTTTGAAGGATGGTTCAACGGATTTCTGTCGCTACCAGTTGATAGTTTAAAGTTTAAATATTTATCATCTGACGTTGATTATAGCGTTTTAAAGAAGCATAGACTTTATCATTTAGAAGAATTAAATGAGACATTAAAGCAATATGAGAAAATTTGGTCAATGTTTAACTATTTTATTTATTTAAAGACGGAGTCAGTACAAGATGTGTACGTATGGAGACTTGAACAGGAACACAATTTAAAGAAAGCCACTGGAGCAGGTATGACTGATGACCAAGTTAAAGAATTCATTGATCGATATATGCCAGTTTATGAATTGTACTACGAAAAATTATGTGAAAAGGGTTATGTTCAAGAAAAAGGACATAATCTTGAACTTATCATTGATTTAAAACGTAATTTAATATCTTCGCAAACTCATTAAATCTTTTATAATTGTATTATGATATAGTTAACTATATAAACTTTAGAAATTTATTTATTTATTTTTGAAATTCTTCTGGATAGAAAATCAATCTTTCTACACCTCTTTCTGTTAAAACAACCATTCTGATAACACCACCAGAAGAACCGTCCCATTTTATGGCTTCTGACAATGCGGTCTTAATAAATTCAACACATTGATCTTGTTCCATTTCTTGTTGAAAATGTTCATTACACCAACCGTAGATGAAAGTTGATCCAGAACCAGCTATAGCATAATCTTGTTGATGTATAGATCCACCAATAGGAATGGAGTAAACACTTCCTTTATTTTTTTTATCATAACCAGCACAAATGATACCGGCGGTTAAGCTATCTTTGTTATTATAACATAATTCTTGGAAAACATTAGCGGCAACTTCAGTAGTTGGATTTTCATTTGAAGGTAATTGTGCAGCGTGAAGTTGTAAATAATATTTGACAATATCAGCAATTGCTTGAGTATCAGCCGCAGAACCTGAACGACAACAATATATAGTATCATGGATTTGAGTCAATTTATCGGTAACTCTATTAGCAATATAAGTACCAGTAGTTGTACGGGAATCTGCTCCTAATATTACACCATCTTTGAATTTAACAGCCATAATAGACGTACCCAAGTTCACTTCCCCCTTTTTCAAGTGATTGATATCAACATTGATTCCATTCATGATAACTCTGACTGTGTATGCAAAACTTTGAACTTCAAGAAAAGATTTATACAAACTAGTGAAATCTTCTGATAAACGTTGGATCCTGGTAAAAGTAAAAGACAAAAATAAAAGATAATATGGTTCTAATTCGAGATTATAATCGTTCTTGAAAGGATCTCCGAATATAAGTGTCTGCAAATCGTAATTATCGATTGACTAATTGAATTGTGTTTGACTCTTTTATCAAGCTAAACAAGTTTCTTCTCTCCAAATTGCCACTTATTTTTGATTCTCAAAAATCTCAAAACTACAAAAAAAAAAAAAAAAAACCGAAAGATACAGCTCCGTACATCTCGATATCACGAACCGCGTAAGAACAATTGTCTTAAAGATCAAACAGCTTGAAAAACCCTTGGAAATAGTTCATTTACGGGCAACTAGCTAATTTGATCTTATAGATTTTAAAAGTGGTTAGTCATTTTGAACTTTTCATTTCTCTACTACAATATTGAATATCGAAGAACTAGCTAGAAAATGATATTCATTTCGAGGAAATCGAACGCATCTCATCAATTTTACCAGAATATACTAATATTGGGGTTGATTTCACTTTTTTCAACGTACTGCTTAGGGTTAATTATTCCACACGAGTCAGATCTATCTATAGACCAACTCTCGTTCAAAGAAGTTGAGCATTTGTCTAATGATCCCGTTGTTACTCATACTGTTCAATTTCAGTTAGCAAAACGTGTTAAAGGAGATCTGTACGTTTATGGAAATGATGTTGAAATTGGGGAATTAAAATTAGGATTATTTGGAACTGTGGTGCCGATTACCGTAGAAAATTTTTTACAACTATCCAATATGACCTTTGGTTATGGATACAAGGATTCAATTTTCCATAGAATCGTCGATAATTTCGTAATACAAGGAGGTGATTTTGAAAGACAAGATGGTACCGGTGGTCATTCTGTTTTTAATGATGGTAAGTTTCTTGATGAAAATTTCAAAATTCAACATAACAAAAAGGGTAGATTATCCATGGCTAATGCAGGGCCTAATACTAATGGTGCTCAATTCTTTATAACCACTGCCGACGAATTAAGTAACTTAGATGGTAAACATGTCGTTTTCGGTCAGCTAATTGATGGTTTCGATACCTTAGTGCTTTTAAACAAAATATCTACCGACAGTGATGATAAACCTCATGATGATATTTTTATAAAGGACATCAAGATTGTAGATTTTGGAATCAAAGAAGAATTGTTTAAGATGGGTGCCTCCGACTCTAGATATTCAGACAGTTCGATGATGAATAGACCTTTGGAAAATGGTGATAAGACTATTAATCTTGATGAAACTGCTTTACTCCTGATAGATGAAACTTCTCTGCTTTCTGTTTATAACTATCTATTTATGATCTGCGTCTGTGGCTTAGGTCTCATTTTGAAAAAGCAATACTATAGAAAACAGCTCATCACTGACATCAAGGATAGTGATTACTACTAAAATTAAATGCAAATATATTACTTTGGATCAAACATTATTAAGTTTGCTGAAAAAAAACAAGAGGAATAGAAAAAAAAATGTAGTTTTCGCATCAGATACGATTTTTTTAAAAGGAAAATCAATCTTGTTATAAATGAACTACAACTTTATCCATAGATGAGATGTCATCCTTCGATTTTCCAATAGTTCTTATTAAAAATCTACCATTTAGCATCGGTAGTGCATCTTTGTATGAGCTCTTGGGGAAATATGGTAATATACACCAACTCCGAGTGCCAGATAACTCAAAAGATGGTCAGCCAGGTACATGTATAGTGGTTTACAGTAACATGCAGAGTGCTAACAAAGCACTGAAGGAGTTGAATGGTATAAATTTACAAGGAAGGTATATAGTTGCTAACATTTATGGCGTTGATAAGTCAAAACTAACTCATGAAGATTTTATCTATAGAAAGGAAGAAGTTGAGAAATTGAAACAACAATATGGAATTGAATAATTTACAGCATTTCTTTATATAATGAATTAATGAAACTTACTTTGATTTACGAATAGTATTTATTTTTTTTTTTGTTTTGTTTTATGTAATGATATTTACTTGAATATTATCTAAAGTTATTCATTATTTTCTTCAATGATACTTTTTTTACTTTTGTCAATACTAATATCGATTAAACCAATCAAATAGTAACTGGTCAAACCAATAAAGACAAAAGCAGAGATTTTCAAGACTTTAGTCCAATAATGAGAAGGAGTATATTTGTAGGCGACAAAAATATCAATTTTATTTAAATCATCAATCAAATCTTTGAAATGAACAGTGACTTTAACATGACCTTTTGAAACATCCAAATAACTTAATTCATTATCAACATCAACAGATTCAAATTCAATTGGACTAGAAACGTTCAAAAATTCAGCATTTTCTGGTAAATAAAAATTAATATAAGCATTATCATAAAAGACATCACGAACGGTATTTAAAAGTGGAATTTTCATAATGTAAGTATCTTCTTGATCTAAAACTTTATGAACATAATCACTTAATTTATTATTCCATCCCAAAGTGAAATTATAATTCCAACCACCAAAGATTGGGAATCTTGGTTGTAAAATTAAATGATTTTGAGCAACTTGATGGGTTGAAACAACCCCAACATGATCAGTATAATAATAATCATCGAAAAATCTATTTGAAGTCAAAGGAATTTCTAAATGACTAATTGAAAAATGTTTACGAATATGTTCAAATTTACCCTTCATATAATCAACTCTTGAAAAACCAGATGATAATGCAGCTGCATCATTAGTTAATTCATAATATTCTTCAATTGATAATTGATCAACACCTGAAGCTGGTAACCAAATAGATCTTTGTAAATTAGTTACTTTTGCAATTGGTCTATTATGTTCATATAATAAACCCATTGGATCAATTGAAAATGCTGGAATATCATCAATTATTGGACCATATTTTAAAGTTTTATCTTCAACTCTTGGTTTTAAAGTTTCTGGAACATTATAATCAGATGAAGCTTTAATTTCATCAATATTTGGAAGATTCAATTGCATTTCTTGACCTTTCAGAAGTCCAGTAAAAGTTAAAGAATATTCTTTAGTTGGATATGGTGAATAAGGTAACTTATTAAGTTTAAGTAAAAGATTTTGTTTTTGATCCATGGCAATTTTAGCTGGTAATGGAGTTAAAGCATTAGTATAAATATAACGAACTTTAATTTCAACATTTTGATTTGGAGCTATTGGAAATGGTAATTTCAATTTGAAAACATTTTCACTAACTAATGTTGGTTCAATCTCAATAAGTTTATCAACCAATGAAACTGCAATTATTGAAACTTTTGGTACTACTTCAAATCCATCATTAATAGTAAATAAATATTCTCTCTGAGGTTTACTATCAATATTCTTAATATCAATTAAAGCAGTCTCTCTAACGTATCCACGAGTTAAATCAATGGAACGTAAATAATGAAGATTCTCCCAATTTGGAGCTATGGAAGCTGGATCAATTAGAAGTGATTCAACACTACTAAAGAGAAACATTCCAATAATGAAAATTGCCATAAAGGCATTACCACGACCGAATTGAAACAACATTATGATATAGGATTGCTCGTGGAAGGGAAAGATATCCTTAGTTTAGACTCAACGATAATGGATGATTCAATTGATGGTAGAGTACCTTTTGCATGTTAAATCTTTCAATTTTCAGTCTCTCTCTCTTTTTTTTTTAGTTCAGTCTCTCTCAGTCTCTCACTATTTTGGTTTCTTCCACATATTCAGAACACCTGGCGGATTAGAAGTTTTTTTTTCAATCTGATTACATAAGTGCTTATGTAATGGCAAATACACCAGTACACCAAAAGTTAGTTGCGAATTCTTGCATTAGAACCCGTACACCTTAATTTAATGATTTCAACGCGTTTGCTATCATCAACTTTTTATAACTTCAACTTACTTTAGCCGCCACCAGAAAGCTAGGAATTTTTTTTTTTTCTTTAATTGACGCCGTTGCTACTTTTTCTTCTTTACTTTTAAGTAATTTAATATACTTTGTCTAGTGTTCTCTTAGTTGTGTGAGTGTGAGTATTTCAATTCGTTCACATACTTGATTTTGCTTTGATTGTATCATCATACTAGATTTTTGTTGCAAACCGAGAATACTAGTAATCAGATTTTACACAATTTGTGATCTTATATCTCGTGTTGTTAGTTAGTTTTGTTCTGTGTTTGGTTGTCACCAATTGAATCATCCGGTTCCCCAGGACTGTTTTACTGTTACTCCGGTACTGTTGATCAATTCAGCTGAAATCTTTTATTGTAATATTTAAATTGATTCTGTGGTGATAATTTTGTGCTGTTAAAAGACTAGTTTATTTTTCTCATCCGTTGAATTCCTAAACAAATCGAAGCTTTTTTGGACTCAATTGCTTTTCGGCTCATCTGATTGGCGGCTACTCGGATCTGATTCAAATCTGGGCCTCATCACTATTTGCAACCTCTCGTTTCTATTAAAATTTTGATCCTACATTAGTTATATTATACACGTACTGATTGGTGGGCAGGCTATACAAATTTTACCAAACTTTATTTGCACCTCAGTATCTCATCTTTTTAATTTTAAACCTTAACAAAGACTGCAAACTTTGCATTCTTACATAACACCATCAATTTAAATCCTTCACCAGTTTAGAAAAAGTTGAAAATTTCAAAATAGCCAAGTTTGCCATCATTGAAATTTCATTATACCCTTGATTCGGATATTTTTCAACTACGACTCACTCATATGTTTTTTTTTTTTTCCTTTTTTTTTTTTTTACTTTGCTAACTGCTCACAGTAAGTTTATTTTTTTTTGGTTTTTCCTTTGATCAATTTTTGATTTTTTCTTTTTTCGTGTCTGTTTGCCATTTTACTTTGAAATTTTGAGTTTTTGATTTTTATTTACCTTCTTTTTTTCTTTTTATTCCTAGTTTTTTTTTTTCCCTTTTCTTTGACTTCGTCTTTTAACAAACTCATCATTTGCTGTTTGGGTACATATTAAACGAGATTGATTGGGTCCACTTACTTGTTTCAGATTTTTGTTTTACTGGTTTTTAAAGGTTTCTTGGTTCTAATTTTACTCTTTTCTTTTATTTTTGATTTGATATTCAGACCCTTGTTATCCCCGGTTTTTTTCAATTCATCTTTAACCTATTCATATATCATTTTTCATCATGTCATTACAAGATCTTATACCCGTTGTCAATAAACTTCAAGATATTGTAACAACCACTCAAGTTACAGATTTGGATCTTCCAATCTTGGCTGTTGTTGGTTCTCAATCTTGTGGGAAATCATCCGTTTTGGAAAATATCGTTGGTAAAGATTTTTTACCTAGGGGTACTGGTATTGTCACAAGAAGGCCCTTAGTCTTACAGTTGATTAATTTAAAGGATGATGATCCTCGCATAAATAATCTGGATGATTCTAGTTCTTACTCATCTAATAGTGATCAAAATTCAGATGAAGTTGATTTAGAACAACATCTTAGAAATCACGTCAATAAATCAAATGGATATTCTAATGGTTCCATCAGATCTTTTACAAGTAATGCTGCAACTGAATGGGGTGAATTTTTACATATTCCAAACAAAAGATTTTATAACTTTCATGATATTAGAAAAGAAATTGAACATGAAACTCTCAGAATTGCTGGTGAAAATAAAGGAATTAGCAGATTACCAATTAACTTGAAAATTTTTTCAACCAAAGTTCTCAATTTAACTCTTGTTGATTTACCAGGATTAACAAAAATACCAATTGGTGATCAACCAACTGATATTGAAAGACAAACTCGTAATTTGATTCTCGAATATATTTCAAAACCTAATTGTATTATCTTGGCAGTTTCCCCTGCTAATGTTGACTTGGTTAATTCAGAATCTTTAAAATTGGCAAGACAAGTCGATCCAATGGGTAAAAGAACTGTTGGTATATTATCCAAGTTGGACTTAATGGATCAAGGTACTAATGCTTTAGATATCTTGAAAGGTAGCGTATATCCATTAAAATTGGGATTTATCGGTATTGTTAATCGTTCTCAACAGGACATTTCTGAAAATAAACCTTTGGAGGATTCTTTAATTGCAGAAGAACAGTTCTTTGCGAATCATCCAGCGTACAAAGTCATGTCTAAAAAATGCGGTACTCGTTATTTGTCCGCGACATTAAACAAAATATTAATGAACCACATTAGGGATCGTCTACCAGATATTAAAGCCAAATTGAATACATTAATGGGTCAAACAGAACAAGAATTAGCTCAATACGGTGATATTCCTAGTAACTTGAATGATTCCAAAGAAAATAGAGGAGTCTTGGTCTTGAACTTAATGACCAAATTTGCCAGTAGCTTTGTTAATTCAATCGAAGGTACTGCTTTAACTGATATTGCCACGAAAGAGTTATGTGGTGGTGCCAGAATTTATCATATCTATAATGAAGTTTTTGGCTCTCAATTAGCATCAATCAATCCTGTTCACAATTTATCAATCCATGATATTCGAACCGCAATCAGAAACTCCACTGGTCCAAGACCATCCCTTTTTGTTCCAGAATTAGCATTTGACCTACTTGTTAAACCACAAATCAAATTATTAGAAGAGCCTTCTCATAGATGCGTTGAATTAGTATATGAAGAATTAATGAAGATTGTCCATAGTGTATGCTCCTCGGGTATTGGTATTGAATTAAACAGATACCCAAGATTACAAAGTAAGTTAATTGAGGTGGTCAGTGACTTATTAAGAGAGAGATTGGGTCCAACTATTAAATACGTTGGATCTTTAATTGAAATTCAACAAGCATATATTAACACCAACCATCCAAATTTTGTTGGTGCTGCTCAAGCAATGAGTATCGTTGTCGAAGAACGTCGCAAGCAAAGGGAAGTTCAAAAAGAGGTTGAACTGAAATCTAAATTAAGAATTGCCACGGAGCGCATTTTGAATAAAAATTCTGCAGTCGAGGACGATGACGATGCTGTATCAGGTGATGATGATGAAGAGGTTAAAGAAATTGACATTAATCAAGTTGATGATGAAATTAGACCAGTTCATAAACATAAAAGAAGTGATTCTAACAAAACTACTTTTTCCATTAGAAGTGAATCTACTAATGCACAAGGTCAAGAATCTTATTTGAATTATTTCTTTGGAAAAGACCCAGTCATTCATCAACAGCATTTACAAGCGCAAGCTCAATTGAACCCAACTCCCTTTAAATTCCCTCATCATCAAGAAGCTACTCTACAATTCAATAATCATTTCATAAACAATGGGTCTGGCACAATTAACACTGGTATGAAAGGTTTGAACTTGGATGAGCAAAGTAGAAGTGGTACTCCAATATCTAACGGGCATGGTCTACACAATGGACACGCACCTTCCTCCTCAAGCGTCAATGGATATGCCCTTGCTGAAGCATCTTTCGAAAGCGATGATTCAATCAATGAATTAAGTGAACGTGAACAATTAGAATGTGAATTGATCAGAAGATTAATAATTTCATATTTCAGTATCGTTAGAGAGATGATTCAGGACCAAGTTCCTAAGCTGATTATGTGTTTATTAGTCAACTATGTTAAAACTAATATTCAAAATCAATTAGTTGTCAAGTTATATAACGATAATTTATTTGATGAGTTATTACAAGAAGATGAAACTATTCAAGTTGAACGTGAAAAATGCATCAATTTGTTGAAGACTTATAGAGAAGCTTCAAGAGTTATTAGTGATGTCATCTAATCATTGGATAACTTCTTCCTTTTTCTTTGTAAATATTTAATTGTATATACATGTTGTTCAAGAAACAGAACAAAATAAGAAAATAAAAAACTAAAAAAAAAAAAAAAATCATACAATATCAATAGGATTATGGGTGTGTTTTATCTTGAGAAATGAATGAATTATTAAAATGTCCTTATACCCCTTAAATAGTTTATTTATAAAATAAATTCACAATATATTACTGCAACCGTACTTCTAATCATTTTACATACTGTTAAATAAGTGGTCGACACCCCCATTAATCACTCGGCCTTTTGCAAACATATAGATCGACAGGGTTAAGTGACCTATTTCCAAGTATATTAGACCTCCTCCAAGCGTAATCAACCTGTTTGTTATCATCATTAATCGACATATCATCAGACTCTTCCTTTAGAATGCTAGTGAACTGAACATTTCTCTTTATCAAATGCATCGAATTATTAACATGATTATTTAGCAAGTTTACCAAGTTGATCTTTCTTTCAACGAGAAAGCTCAAGTCGTCATTAGATAGTATATTTAGCCGGCATCTCAAATTGATTATATAGTTTAAGGAAGTGACAACTTTTACTTTCCATCTTTTCCCCAAATCATCAATGACTAAACGATTGAGCAGATTTAGATTGACGAAAAGTTCACTTAATGGTTTTTCACAAATAATCCTGCTGATGTCCTCTTTTAAATCTCCGATTAGATCATTCAAGTCGTTGTTTGATAGCTTTAAGATGTTCATTGAGCTGAGCTTGATAATGGACTTTTCATTAATTGATACAGCATTTGTCAGTAAGATTCGCTTTCGGTTAATGAAAATGCGAAGCGGAACACTGGAATTCTTGGTAAGCCTCATGAATGTAACATTTGACGGCATGTCATTAGTTTGATAAAAGAGCAATGTTTATGTTGATATCTTCATAATCCAGTTTGAGGTGACATTTGTAGCTTTTTTTTTTTTGCGACTAATTTTTACTACGTTACTTATCAAGTTACGCCATTTTAACTATATACATCAGGGATCATTAATCGAAAAAGAAATCAATGAAGTAAATTCTAAACCTTCGTCATCTCAAGGTTAGTATTAAATTTGCATTTGGTTTTCTTAGTGGTTGCTAGAGCAAAGGTATTACGAAGTGCTAATTCTTGGTTTGTTGCATTGTATTATATAATCTTTCCTATCAGCATCAAAAGTTTAGGTGAATTACAGAATCTATTAAAACCAGAAGAGCCATTTGAACGATATATGGCCCCTGCTCGAGAAATACTACATTTACAAAAGTTAGAATTCATTGAATCATGATATGTAGAACCCCAGGTTATACTTTGGTGTACGGCTCAAAAAACTGGCGATGCTCTTCGGATTTTTTCTTTATTTTTTTTTTTTCATTGAAGTCAACAGATGTAGTTCTTTACCTGCTTTGAAATACCATACAGAAATCATGAGACAAAAGAGGGCTAAAGCATACAAAAAACAAATGGGCGTTTATGTCCATACTTTCAAATTTAGGGAACCATTTCAAACAATAGTAGATGATGAACTTATTTTGACTTGCATCAAATCTTCATTCAATTTGACTAAAGGTCTTGATAGAACTATTCAAGCAGAATCAAAGCCCATGATAACACAATGCTGTATGCAAGCCTTATATGCCACAAATAATCAAGAAGCTATAGATTTGGGAAAGACATTCGAAAGACGTCGTTGCAACCATCCTCCAAAAGATCCTAAACCTCCTTCAGAATGTATTGAATCCATTACTAATATCGAAGGTCAAAATAAGCATCGTTACGTCGTCGCAACACAGAGTTTTGATCTACGTAAGACCTTAAGAAGAGTACCTGGTGTACCACTCATATTTATGAACAGATCTGTTATGGTTATGGAACCATTGAGTAGAGCAACAAGTAATTTTGCTACGGAAATGGAACTGAAGAAACTAACTGGTGGTTTAAATAATGCCGCCACTGCTGGTTACATGAATAAAGAAGATCCAGAAGAATCTGGAAATGAACAACAACCAAAAAAGAAGAGAAAAGGTCCAAAAGGACCAAACCCATTAAGTGTGAAGAAGAAGAAAGTGGACCAACCTACTCAAGAGGAAAAACTGGAGCCAAAAAAGAGAAGAAGAAAACACCATAAAAAGTCTAGCGGTGAAGAAGGTGGAGAAGGAGAAGATATGCAAGTTTCCAATGCCAAAATAGAAAATGGTAAAGAAATAGCCAAAGAGATTTCATCACCAGTTCAAGATCAGAGAAATGAACTGGTAGACATTTAAAATTCTCCTACACGTGAAAAAATATAGTTCTACAATTACTTTTTCGAATATTTTATATTCATGTAAATTAATATACTCAATATATCATAATTATTCTATGTAATATTAAACTCTATAATAAATAATTCTTCTATAATGCGAAAGATGGTTTGAGCCTGTCCTTTCCTAGGCTACTTCGGTTCTTTGAGGAACCACACTCTTTTCATCAATTTTCATAATGGTATTAACATCCTTATCAATCATACATAATTTACAGTCAAAAGCAATTAGTTCGTCACGAAGTTTCTGCTTGCTTGACTTCATTAACATATAAAGCACGTTCTCACGGTCGATGTCCATTTCCTGGTAAATGGATTTATCATATAACACATAAGTAGATTCTGTCATCCATTGTAATGTTGGCAGTTTCATCAAATCTTTATACTTAAAGCCTGACATTATAGACTCCACAGTTTTTTCAATGTCCTCCTTGACAATTCCAAAAAAGACGTCCTGAATTACAATGGCATTGAAGTATGCGTCATCAGCTGCAAGCTGTTGTAACTCTTTTTCGCGTTCCTGCTTTTGTCTTAAATCTTCATCCCTTAGAATTGCAGTTTCAATTTCAACGTCAGGCTTTTTGGTGAACTTTGTTATCATAACAAAGACTGATCTATTTGGTTCTGCATCTTGAGATTCTGAATACAACTTGTAAGTTTCTGCCAAAGCATGGACAAATGCTCTTTGAGGCTTGTTCATTTTACCAAAATGGTACAGTTTTCTGGCATCTACTATTCCACTAGCGATCTCATCCTCATAATCACTAATAAAGTCCCGCATAATCAATTCTATTTTCTTACACCATGCTCTTTGTCTCTCATAAACTTTAGTTACTGCTTCCGGATATGGGTTTTCACCTGAATCTTCGACACCGAAAGCCGCCCTCAATTCAGCCTCTCTCTGAGCTTGCAAACATATCTCGTCACACTCCAAGATAGATCCGATACGAGAAGTTTCTCTATTTGAGCTGGCACATAGAGTCTTCTTTGCTTTGCGGCCACATTCACATTTAAGTGTTACTTCTTCTTTACATTGCACATCATCACAATTTCCTTTTTTTGCAGCATGGCATTTCAACTTGCAAAAATGAGGACAAGTAGATCGGATCTTATGACATGGAGCCTGGCATGACTCGAAAGGAGCGTGTACTCCCTCAACACACTGACGGGAGCAAACTCTTGAGCATTGATGGCCACAAGACTTAGGGACAGTACATATCTTACCACAAGATACATTGGTCTGAGAGCACAAGACATTTGGAATCTCGGCTTTCAAACCACAATTACAAGCCTTCGTAACAAGTCTAGTACACTTAGGGCATGGTTTCAGATCATCATGACAATCGTGTACATCTTGAGGATGACCACATTCTTTAGGGCGAAGACACTGTTCATGACATTCAATTTTGGTACCACACCTAACAGGAGCTGGTACAACTGTTTTACCACAATTACAAAATAGATCTTCGTTGGAGGATTCTAAACAAACACCACACGGACCATTGTGACATAATGCCTCGCAATAGTGCTCACCACACAGTTTCAATCTATTACATGTACGAGTACAAATATGATTAGGTTCTATTGACATTAGGTCATCATCAAAGTTAGCACGGATTCTATTTCTAATTTGCTTCTTCTTTTCACGTTCACGTTTCAAAGCCGCTTGCTCGGTAGGACAACATATTTCTCTATGGTAATGACGACGACAATTCAAAAGCACGGGACATTTATGAGTACATCTAGGTAATTGTTTGGATTGTAAAAATTTACAAGGAACTAGAAATGAACTATTTCCACACAGACACTTGGCATCAATGATATTGTAACAAATACATTCACCAGGATGACATTTGTTGAGACAAGTGCAGCCACATTTCAATTTCTTACCGCAAACAGACTCACATTCGGGCATTGGATCTGTACACTTAGTTCTAAAGAAGTTCTCAACACTAGTCTTACCACAATAGCAAGTTTTAACAACTTCCGGTGAATACTTGCAAATCGGCGCTTCAGCAGGTAATGGTTGACATGATAACTCCTGAAAATGTACATTACAATCATATGGTAAAATAGCTGTGTCGTCACAACTAGCCCCACCAATAAATTCTTGATTATCTTTGTAACAAATCTTAGGATCTCTCTCATGGCAAAATATATCTCTCTCATTTTTTCCACAATAGCATTTAGTTTTAACCTTCTCTTTACATTGACCGCACAAGCCTGAATGACATTCTTTTATTGAACAAGTGTGACCCAAGTCACATAGTTCTGTTTCACATGGGTTAGGACATTTCCATCCGGTTTCATATGGAGTTATAATACATGGTAGTTGACGTTCTGATTTTCCACAATGACATTTCATCAATGGGCCTAGAGCCCCACAGACAGGGTGTTGACCAGGGTGACACATTGAGGCACAACTATGAATGCAATCATCGTACTTATAATTACAGGTATTACCACAACTAAAAGGGATCAAAGAATCAGCATCAGGATTTGTAATACGGCCACACCAGCAAGTGAATTTGTTTGGAATTTTATTATGTTCGATATTGCAAGCGGGGCATCTCCATTTTTTATTAGCAGTGGATGATCCTCTAATACTCCAGTCTTTGATACAATCTAAATCATAAACACGGTAACAGTTATCGCAAGACCAAATAGTTGATTTGTTATCAATTTCACATGTACAAACAAGACATGTATATACACCATCTTGAATTTCTTGAATTATAGTTGTAGATAAGGATTCATTCACATCTGCTTCATCATCAGATGAAGAATCACTTGAATCAACCTCTTCTTCATGGTCTGACATAAGTGGTGTAACTTGATCACTAGATCCACCAATGGAACAATCTTCACTTAACTCAGCAATCTTTTGCAGGTTAGTGGCATTTGAATCTGAGGATTCAGTTTCGGGATGAATAATTATACTTATGTCATCACTACTGCTATTTCGACTAGGATTATCTTCTGAGGAAAAAGAAGACCTCGAAGTAATATCCTGAGCAGCCTTCGGTAGACCCGGTGGTTTCATGTTGTTCTCCATGATCAGAGCTTTGTTCAACTAAAAGATGAATGTTTTTTCAGAGAATTTAAATGAGTAATATCTAGTGAGTAATATCTAATGAGTAATCTTTTTCTTTTTTTTTTTTCCTTACCTCTATTCGTGTCTAGGCTTAAATTTATGATAGTTGCAAGTGAAGTACTTCCGCGATTTATCTCCCCTTTAGATTAGCAATCTTGCTGAAAAACTTGGAAGTCAACTCTGCTTTATACTACGAATTCTAAGAATATTTGAAAACATTATAAGACTAAATAGACTGAAACTATGTAATAGGATTTTGACAAAGCAAAAAAGTAATGAAACTATGAAATAAAATTTAGGTGAAAACAAAAAGAAAAGAACGATGGTAAAGGGAAAATAGAAATCGAAAATGAATTGAACCATAAAATAGGAAGTTTATAAAGAGATCCCTAGGTAATATACATATATAAACTATGCAAATTTAAACATGAAAAGTTTTTTTTAGCAAAATTCCAGATTAATGCCAAAGATGTTGAATGATGTTTTTGTTAAAATCCTCACCATAACTCTATAATTAACCAATTCTGATACTTCTTCTTTTGAAGAAATCCATGACTTTACGGGCCGCACTGGCTTCCTTGCCATTAACAGAGGAAGAACCAGTTGATCCGTTTTGACTGGTTGATCTTCGTGAAGTGGAATTCGAAGAACTTGAACCTACTCTCTTTTGGTCCTTATTGGAAAAAGATTGAACATTGCCTTCAGTTGAAGGTTCCAAGATTCTTTTAGATGAGTTTGGTGTATGAGTTCCAGAATTTGGATTACTTGATGATAAATTAGAAGTTGATGAGTTATAAGTATTGTAAAATGACAAAATACTGAACCTATTACGTTTCTTTGAATCCTTATTTTCTTTATTTGAATCTCTTGATCTAACTGATGCAGTTTTAGCCAAGGGTTTTGAATCATTTTCAAAATCTTTCATTTCGGTGTCCTTACTTACTTTCTTGGAACCACTTCTTGCAATTGGCTTAGCTTTTTCCTTGCGTTTGGAATCAAACAGTTGTCTGATATTTGAAGGTTGCAATTTCGACTCCTTCTCAGACTCAACTTGAGTTGATTCTTTCGATACTGGTTCTTGTTTTTCGGTATTTCCATTGGTTTTATCATTTTCCTTCGATTCATCTTTATTTTCATTTCCTACCGATTTTGAAGTGACTGGTTCTTTTTCCTTTACTCTGATAGTTGGAGAAGTCGTTGGAACTGCAAAAGTTGGTGGTTGATTAATTTGGGGAGTGGTTGCATCAACTACTTTAGTTTCAATACCTGATGTATCCACTACATCAGAATTAACTAATTTTTGAGATTTTTGAGATTTTTGAGGACTATGCAGATCGCTAAGTTCTAAAGTATCAATTTTATCTTCCAAATAACTTAAAATAGAATTTCTCTTATTATCACTATTATTCAAGTTATTATCATTTGTTAACACGCCGTTAACGTGAACATGGGTGACCACAGAATTTCTTCTTGAAGCAGCTGCAGATCTTACACCCGAATTTGGACTATTGTTAGAGACTTCCAAATTATTATTACCAGAATTTTCTGAAATTGGAGAAGTTTTAGTTGGGGAAGTTGACAAGAATTGAGAATATGGTAAATGAATTGGTGAAGAAATTTTCATTAACTCTGGTAAATTAGAATTATCCTCATTACTCTTATTTGGTAAATTGGTATTTGAACTAGATGAATTAGTCGTAGCGTATGCAGATGACATCGATGATGGATGATAAGATGTTGGTCTTGGTTTTTTGTTGGTGTGAGGTAATCTATTTGAATCTCTAGATGACCCATTTTTACTGCTATTTGCACTAGTGTTGATAAATCCATTTGAGGAAGTTGTTGCTGGTGTTGATGGTTTGGTTGGACTTTCAACAATTGTTCCAATAGTACCGGTATAAGTTGAAGCTCTTGGTAAATAAGTTGGTAGATGATTTTGAGGTTTGGATGGAGTTGAAGCAATTTGTTGTTGAGGTTGATTTATTTTTGGAGGTTGTTCAGAAGTACTAGTAGGACCTATATTCATTTGAACAATGGATAAATCGATAGAAGAAGTCGAGCTTCTCTTATTGGAATTATTATTACTTTCCGTTACAACTGCTTTTAAGGCAGTACTTGCTGGGGAATAAGTATTTGAAATTGAGGCTGACTTAGCATGACCACGAACATAACCAGTATTATTGAAAATTTGTTGTTTGGTAGGTGAATTATTTGAAACATGAGATGAAGTTATTGTACTAGTGCTATTATTATTAATACTTGGGTTATGAATATAATTAGCATTGTTATTTTGTACAAGACCAGAAGGTGAAGGATTTGAAATGGAAGATGCAGAAGATGACATTTGTTGAGATCTTGGAGATTCATTTTCAGGTAATGCAATTGCGTTAGCAAAAGATGAACTAGTAGTTGGAACTGAAGGATTATTATTATAAATGATATTTGTACTTGAGTAAGATCTTGCATGAGAGTTCATCATTAAGCTTGATGAATTTGTTCTTTCATTAATCATTGAAAATCTTTTATTTTTATTATTTGATAAAACATTAGTTGCATTTCTATCTTTACTTTCTTTATGAATTTTATCCCATTCAGGTTGTCTAATTGATAATAAATTAACATAAGGACTTAACCAAGGATGATTTCTAATTGCATCAATATTGATTCTTTTCTTTGGTTCTGGAACAATTATTTTCCTTAATAAGTCTCTTGCTAAGGGACTTACATATTCTGGGAATGTTAAAGGAGTTTTACAAATGTAATGATATAATTTAACAATATCTGATCCGTCTTCATTATCAGGATCATCATCGAAGGGTAGATAACCTGATAACATTGCATAAAGAATAACACCCAAAGACCAAATATCAACTTTTTTACCTTCATAAGGAGATTGAGTTAAAACCAATTCTGGTGCAGCATAACAAGGGGAACCACAAGAAGTTTTCATTAAATCATTTTTTTCTTTATTATAAGAATTAACAAAACCAAAATCAGAAATGATGACATTTTTATGCTTATCTAATAATAAATTTTCTAATTTTAAATCACGATGAATTAAACCTTTTGAATGCATATAATCAACTCCACTAACCAATTGAGCAAATAATTTTTTTGCAATATTTTCTTTTAAATATTTATGATGTAAAATATAATCAAATAATTCACCACCTGAAGCATATTCAAGTACAATACCAATATATTTTCCACTTTTCATAACTTCAACTAAATTAACAATATTTGGATGATTTAATAATTTTAAAGAATTAATTTCACGATGAATTTTAATTTCCAGTTCAGAATCTTTCATTATAGTATCACGTTTAATCAATTTAATTGCAACTTGACTTGGTTGTTTACCATCTTTACGCCAACCTAATTTAACTTTACCAAATTCACCTTCACCTAATGTTGAACCTAATATATAAGAACCAAATCTTACTTCTCTATGAATTCTTTTGGTATTTATATTATAATTATTACTTGAGTTGGCATTGGCATTGGCATTGGCATTAGTGGTTGTATTATTATTTGTTATTGTTGTTGTACTTGTTGGATTATTGACATTTACTGAAGTACTAGTTGTTGCAGATGCTGTTGAATGAACACTATTCGACCTTGAATGTGATGACATTGCAGTTGAGTTTGAATTGGAGGATGCAGAGGGTATATTCTTTGATGCAGCTGAAGTTGAAGGTGTAGCTGGAGTTGAAGACGATGCTGGAATAATGACTGGATGAGTGGGTACCGTTGGATGAAGTATTTGAGAGGCCATCATTTGGAAAGAAAGTCAACAAGAAGGGATTGAAAAGAACTAAAAAAAAAAAAAGTTCAAAAGGGAAACAAGGAATGGGAGAAGTTAGAAAGGAAAAATCAAAAAACAAAAAAAAAAAAAAAAGAAAAAGAAAAACAAGTTCAAGAGTTCAAATACTAAGACCAAAGGGCAAGACAGAAAACTTGAAAAAAAGAAAATTAAATTGAATGAACAACAACAATGGTTAAGACAAAGAAAATCAAAAGGGTAAAAATAAAATAAAGGAAGAAGTAGAAGCAAAGACGAACTAGGATTGCAACCCACTTAGATTAACTATGTTACCGAACAAACAATAATTAAGACTGTTGAAAAGTCGATAAAAAAAATTGGTGATGTATTCACTTTTTTTTTTTTTTGTTCAATAAGTTTGACTTTTTCAAGTTTGACTATAGTTTTTTTTTTTCCAAAATCTTAAATTGATAACCTTTCTTATACTTATAGCGTGTCACCAAAGTTAAATACTGGAACAAAATCGGAATTGAGTGGAGATATAACTTGTTGTTATAAGAGATGCTGATGTTGTTATGTTGTTTTTTTTGTTTATTTCGTTTTATTTTATTTTGTTTTGTTTTATTTCTTTTCTTTTTTGTCCTTTTTCTATTTGATTTCTCGAAACACTAAAGAATGAGTGACACGGAAATGTAAGACGACGACAACAAAAGATGAGATGAAGTCGATTAAATAAGAAACCACAATGGAGAACAAAAGAAAAACTGAAGGAAACAAAAGAGAAAAACTGAAAAGTGAAGGGGAAAGAAGAATTGGTAATAGAATAACAAGTTATAATTTGAAACAAGTATGAGGGAAACGAGATTACTTAAAAGTAAACACAAACCACAAACGAGCTGCCACCAAAACCAAAAAAAAAAAAAATAAAAAAAAGAAAAGAAAAAATAATAAAAACGAGAACAGAAAAACCAAAACAAGTTATATGTAGTCAAAAATATCGATTCACACTAATAGAATGATATTGATACTAGTATAGTATTAGTAGAATGAAATTGTCGTAATGATATTTGGATAATCCTGGGTATCGTATAAGAATATGAAATTGAATATTATATATATTTCTAACCGTCAAAACAAGTATCTGTTAATGTAATTTCATAGATTTCTTTTAAAGTGATGAATCAATCTATACCCAAATCGAATGAACCAAAAAAAAATAACAATGTAGACGATCAATTGATAACTGGAATTGGAATAGAGTATCGATTGGTGTAATTGATCTAGCAACTTGGATAAACTCGATGGTGTATGATAAAGAAAAGTAGTAGTGTTTTGAAAGAAGTCAAAGAAAAAGTATAGATCAGATTAAACAGCGGCTATTCAAAAGACAAACCCAACCAAATAGAACAAAACAAACAAAAAAAAAAAAAAAAGAGAGAGAGAGAGAAAGGGAAAGGGAAAGATCAATGACTTTCTTGTTCTGTTAGTCCTTTTGGTGTGTATGTTTTGATTTTTTGACAAGAATCAAAATTTCAAGGGTGTTTTATTCATACCATTTCAATAGGATTACCTGGTTACACTTTCCTATGATATACTGTCATAATAGACGATTATAAGAATTTTAACCGCTGTTGTTTCGATGTGGTTTGTTTTTTTCTGTTGTTGAGCTTGTTATTTTTGTTTTCGTTTCTTCTTTTTTGGGTAAACTCATAATTTTGATAGTGTGGGTGTACGGGTGTACAGTTTTTTTTTGACTAGTTTTAATAGAATGAACTGCACACTAACCTTTAATAATAAGCCAGTGTTTTTAATATGAGCAAATAAAGTAATTTTATACTGTTGATTGATTCGCAACTGTTTTTATTGTATTGATCTCCTATTCCTTATTGACTTGGTCCCCCCCCACATTGGTCTTATACTTTGCGAGTTTTTTGTTGGTATTAAAAGTATGGGTGTTGATATTAGTTACTGGTTTGTAATGGTATATATTGATTCAAGGGTGATGGGTGATGATCCATGGGTAATGATACGGGTAATGATGCATCGAGACATTGGTGGAGTAGGTTTAGGAGTAGCGTGTAGGTGATACACCCGTGCACCCGGAGCACCCGTGTATATGTGTACGTGTCTCGACCAATGAGTATAATTTACGGGTGGCGCGCGTTGTTTACATTTATATACAAAGATATATATCATATATGAATAAATCTATACATACGATATTGAAAGAAAGCGATAGTAAAACACGTCTAATCAAACATGACACAAGCTGAATTAGAACAAATAGAAGATCAGGAGGAAGATGGTATTGCCGGACCATTACCAATAGAACAACTTGAAGGGAATGGGATTACAACTGGGGATATTAAGAAATTAAAATTGGAAGGATACCACACGGTTGAATCGATTGCTTATACTTCGAAAAAAAATTTATTGAATGTTAAAGGGATTAGTGAAGCGAAAGCAGATAAGATATGTGGAGAAGCAGCCAGGTTAGTACCATTAGGATTTACCACTGCATCTGAATTTCATGTTAGAAGATCAGAATTAATTTGTATAACAACTGGTTCTAAACAATTAGATACTTTATTAGGTGGAGGTATTGAAACTGGTTCAATCACTGAATGTTTTGGAGAATTTAGAACTGGGAAATCTCAATTATGTCATACTTTAGCGGTAACTTGTCAATTACCAATTGATATGGGTGGTGGTGAAGGTAAATGTTTATATATTGATACTGAAGGTACTTTTAGACCAGTTAGATTAGTTTCAATTGCTCAAAGATATGGTTTAAATCCTGATGATTGTTTAGATAATGTTGCTTATGCAAGAGCTTATAATGCAGAACATCAATTTCAATTATTAAATCAAGCTGCTCAAATGATGAGTGAATCAAGATTTTCTTTATTAATTGTTGATTCAATCATGTCTTTATATAGAACTGATTATAGTGGTAGAGGTGAATTATCAGCAAGACAAGCCCATGTCGCCAAATATATGAGACATTTACAAAGATTGGCTGATGAATTTGGTATTGCAGTTGTAATTACCAATCAAGTTGTTGCTCAAGTTGATGGTTCTGCTGCAATGTTTAATCCAGATCCTAAAAAACCAATTGGAGGAAATATTATTGCCCATAGTTCAACTACAAGATTAAGTTTTAAAAAGGGTAAAGCTGAAACTAGAATTTGTAAAATTTATGATAGTCCTTGTTTACCTGAAAGTGAAGCAGTTTTCGCAATTTATGAAGATGGTATTGGTGATCCAAAAATTGAATCTGATGATTAGCTGTATTTGTAAAGTTACTTTAATTCTGGGGTTAGGTTTTACTTCTATTTATTCTTTTTCTTATTTACCTTTTGTTCTATATACTTGTAAAATAAAAATTGTTAATCTTATATTCATTCTGTATCTTATTTTGTATCTTATTTTGTATCGTATTCTGTATCAACTCATGATTCTGTATCAACTTATAAATGTTTCTATATCAATACATTGCTAATGCTAATTTCCTATTTAAGTTTTTCAATTTGGGCTATTCAAACGGCACTACACAAAAGGAATCCTATAAAAGCAAAAAAAAAAAAAAAAAAAAAAAAAAAAAAAAAAAAAAAAAAAAAAAAAAAAAAAATTATCTTTTCCATCAATGACACAATTTGCGGGTAACGCTCTATTATTTTCTTGTGGATTCACCGGTTTTTTTTTTCTTTTTCTTTTTCTTTTTGTCTTCAGCACTACCGGTACTTCTCTTTCAAAGGATAATCAACTTCTATACTTGACTCATTTCATTGTAGAGAAAGTAAGAAGTTGCATACTTCAAGTTTGATGCTTGATTAAAAAGATAAAAATAATAATAATAATAATAATAAATAAAGCAATACTTTTATTAAGAACTGCTTTTGTAAATGAAATAAAGCGGACTCACAAAACCGAATCATTTCTCTCAAATTTTTTTAAGACACTCAAATTTTTTTTTTTTTTTTTTTTTTTTTTTTTTTTTTTTTTTTTTTTTCTGGTGCTTGTCATTTTATCTATTCGATCAACGAGCATCTGCTCCTAACAAAAAATTTTAATTTTGCTTAAGAATTAGTCTCGGGCTTCTTCTTACAACTTTTAACATTCTAGTTTTATCAATTCTATACTTTGTTCGTTTATATTGTTTACTGGTAACTACCTTTTAGTATTCATTACCATCGAATTTATTCCTAATTTGTTGTTTTTACTAAAAACTTTTTCATTTTTTCTCCTGTCGAATAAGTTAAATTAGAAAGAATTTCTCGATCTGAAGGATACTTGAAAAATTATTAGATGATTCAACTAATTTGATCATACGACTTTATCACATATCTATTCTATTTCCCACTCAAGATTGAATAGGCCAACGCAGAAAGTAATAAATAAAGAACAACCAAAAAAAAAGAAAAGGAACTCAAGTAACTACATTTAAAGTTATTGAATCCCAAATAGAAAACAAAGAAAGGAAAATGGATAAAAGTAAAGTTAAATCTATTCTTCCAAAACCTTCTCCGCTGTTACAATCCCAAGCTCCTTCCCCGAATATGGTTGGTGCAAGCAAGAGGAAATCAGTGCCTGGGAATGGTTCTGAATTTAGTATTAATAAGAAACAAAGATCTAAATCAGCTACTTCAATTCAAACTAAGAAAAAATTCGTTAAAAGGGAAGATAATCTTTCACCAATTTCAACCCCTACAAATAAATTAGTTAAAACTAATAGTAATCATTCTATTACTCCAATTAATCATAATAATAATAATCCCAATTCTAATATGATCAATCAATCAAATTCTCATGACAATGATCATTCAAATTTACAATCCTTAAATAATTCTCATGATAAATCTTCAAAACAAACTGGTCATAGACCGGTTACTTCTTGTACATTCTGTCGTCAACATAAAATTAAATGTAATGCATCAGAGAATTATCCAAATCCTTGTCAAAGATGTGATAGAATGGGGCTAAAATGTGAAATTGATCCTCAATTTAGACCTAAAAAGGGTTCTCAAATTCAATCTTTGAAAAGTGATGTTGATGAATTAAAAGCTAAAATTGAAATGTTAACTAAAAATGAATCTTTATTAACACAAGCTTTAAATCAACATAATTTAAATTTCTTACAACAACAAAAACAACAAAATAATCAAAATTATATCCCTCAAAATTCAATCCCTTCTTCTGCTCCTCAATTTCCTAATCATAATCAACAACAACAACAACTATATAATACTACTCCAATTCAAAGACCAGCTTTGGCTTCTTTATCTTCAACTGCTCATAATACTCCAACTAATTTCCAATTAGAAGGATCTCCTCATTTTGGTCCTCATGTAACTCAAAATTCTAATAATTTATCCCCAGCCAATTCAAATCATACAATGCTAAATGATTCTGCTCCAAATCATTCAAATCCAAACTTATCCTATGTTTTACATCATGATTCTTCTGATAATTCCCCGGCTACTATAAATAATCATGATTCTTATAAACCTAATACGAATAACGATATTAATATAAACAATCATAATAATGAAACAAATGATACTGCTACTCCAAATACTAGAATTAAATTGGAAGATGATTCAGAGTATACTACAATCTCTGAATTCATCTTGGGTTCAGTAAGATTACCTTTGGAAAAGGCTAATGAATTACATGATAGATTTATGGATAAATTTTTACCTTTCTTACCAATTGTTACCTCTAATTCTGCTACTGAATTATATAACAAATCTCAATTATTGTTTTGGTCAATTATTTTAACCGCTGCCTTATCTGAACCTGAACCAACCTTATATATGTCATTAGCCTCTTTAATCAAACAATTGGCTATTGAAACCTGTTGGATAAGAACTCCTCGTTCAACTCATGTCATTCAAGCTTTAATTATTTTATCAATTTGGCCATTACCAAATGAAAAAGTTTTGGATGATTGCTCCTATAGATTTATCGGATTAGCTAAAAATTTATCTTTACAGTTAGGTTTACATAGAGGTGGTGAATTCATTCAAGAATTTAGTAGAACTCAAGTCAGTTTAGGTCCTGATGCTGAATTATGGAGAACAAGATCTTGGCTTGCAGTATTCTTTTGTGAACAATTCTGGTCATCAGTTTTAGGTTTACCACCATCAATCAATACAACCGATTATTTGTTAGAAAATGCGAGAGTTGATCATAATTTACCTAAAAATTTTAGATGTTTAATATCTTTGTCAATTTTCCAATGCAAATTGGTTAATGTAATGGGTATCTCAGTTACAAGATCTGATGGTTTGTTGGAACCTTCAAATAGAGCAGGATCTTTAAATATTTTGGATCGTGAATTAGAAAGATTGAAGTTTAAATTACCAATTGAGGAAGGTTCAGTTATCGAAATTTATTACCTCTATATCAAATTAATGATTTGCTGTTTTGCATTTTTACCTGGTACCCCAATTGAAGATCAAGTTAAATACGTCAGTTCCGCTTATTTATCGGCTACACGAATTATCACTATAACTTCACAAATGATTAATAATAATACTATTATGTTAATTGAATTACCAATATATGTTAGGCAAGCGATTACATATTCAGTATTGCTATTATTTAAGTTGCATTTGTCTCGTTATTTGATTGATAAATATGTTGATAGTGCAAGACAATCAATTGTTACAGTTCATCGTTTATTAAGAAATACCTTGTCTTCTTGGAAGGATTTACAAAATGATATACTGAGATCAGCCAAAGTCTTGGAAAACTTGAATATTGTCTTATATACTTATCCAGAAATCTTTGAAGGAGATGATGATGAAAATCAAGAAATCATTGGCGGTGGTAGTATTATAACAAGGATGAGATCTCATTTAACTGCCTCTTTGTTTTATGACTTGGTCTGGTGCGTTCATGAAGCAAGAAGAAGAACCTTGATCGATAAGAATAGAGGTCCAAATAGTCCAAAACTCTCAAAGGGTAACAAAAAGGAAGGTAATAGTCACATGAGAAAAGCAAATCCTTTACCTTTCTACAATCAAATTACTAAAGATGATTTCAAGACTATTACAACCACAACACCAAATGGTACTACCATTACCACTTTAGTCCCAACTGATCAAGCCATGAGTCAGGCAAGAACAAATGCTAGTGCTAATGGAATGAATAAACCATTAGAGATTAATGGTATTCCTTTGGCTATGTTGGAAGCCACTGGTAGTATCAAGGATATGAATAAGAGCAGTGGTCAAGAAATTGCAGGTCCGATGAATACATTGAAAGGGACTGGCCCAGCAAATTCTTCAGCTTCTCAAGCCTTGAATGAAAAAAGTAATAAGTCAAATCAAAAGAGAACTCAATTTAATAATCAACAACCAGAATCCTCTAAAGATGATGTACCAAGTTTGACTGCACCTCCAAATAATTCATTCGGTAATGAGTTTCCACAAAATTCAAATCTCTCAGGAACTATCGCTCAAGTTCCTCAATTCGAGTCACTTCCATCTCAACTTCCACAACTGGGTAATCAACAAGTGTTTATGGGTAATGATAGAAGCGCTGTTGAATCCCCAGCAAGTTTTAATTATGGCATGTCAGGTACTGTATTACCATCCTCAAACTTGGGGGCTACTGGCCCTGGAAATTTGGGTGGCATGGCCGATCAAATGGACAATTTCTTTCAACAACAGTCTAATGGCTGGCTTAATAACGACAACTATCAAGATGATGACTTTTTGGGTTGGTTTGACGTTAACATGATTCCTGAAAAATAATCAATTCTCTCAAAAAATCAAAAAGTGGTAACAATATCACTATTTCAATTGCAATATCTATTTAATGGTTGTATTTTTACCCTATTACACTTATGCTTAATATTGTATATATTCTACAAGTTCTTTTTCTATTCTTTTTTTTTACGTCTCTGTGTTATACTTAATCAATTATAATTTACGTTTATGTCATGTTTATATTGCATATGTTAACCGGGATGAGGCAGTTTTTACATTGCTTCATACTAGTAAACAATTCTGGCATGTATTAGTTATCCCAGACAAAGTATCTAAAGCAAAGAGCCCTTGCAAAAGCAATTGCTTGAAAGATAGTGCGCGTCCAAATCTTGCATCAAACACCATGATGGTCCGCAATTATGTTAGATTTGCATATTGAGTGAAAAAAAAAAAAAATCTCTGGATATAAAAGTTTTAACTGTTCCTAATTATCTGCTCCTATAAGCTCTTTAATCATTATTTTCAATTGACATCCTTTCATTGACAAAAATGCTTTCAAGACAATTATTACGTTTATCAGCTAATGCCTCCAAGGCTAGATGTGCTCGCTCAATGGCTATTCCAAAGTTAGCTAGACCATCTACTATGCAAATTGGTAGATTTTACTCCTCTTTCATTGCCAAAGACCAACCAAGAGTTAGAATTGGTTCCACTGCCCCAAACTTCACTGTTGATACTACTGAAGGTGAAATTGATTTCCACAAATATATTGGTGATCAATGGGTAGTTTTATTTTCTCATCCAGCTGATTTTACTCCAGTCTGTACTACTGAATTGGGAGCTTTCGCCAAGATGAAACCTGAATTTGATCAAAGAAACGTTAAATTGATTGGTTTATCTACTGAAAGTGTCGAAAGTCATAAGGCATGGATTAAAGATATGGAAGATGTCACCACTGGGGGTGCTAAATTTAGTTACCCAATTATTGCTGATGCTGACAAAAGAGTTGCCTTCTTGTATGATATGTTATCCGAAGAAGATTTTAACAAAATCGGTCAAGGAATGGTTCCAACCGTTAGATCAGTCTTTATTATTGACCCAGCCAAAAAAGTTAGATTAATCATGACCTACCCAGCTTCTACTGGTAGAAACTCTGCAGAAGTTTTAAGAGTTGTTGATGCTTTGCAATTAGCTGACAATAAAGGTGTTGCTACTCCAATTGATTGGAGTGTAGGTGAAGATGTCATTATTCCACCATCTGTTTCTGACGAAGCCGCTAAAGCTAAATTCGGTGACTTCCAAACTTTGAAATCTTACTTAAGAACTACCAAGTCTCCAACTGATTAGATATTTTTATATTCTAAATACTGAAATAAAGAAATTATGTATGTTGTCTATATATTTTGTAGGGTAGCTCGAACTCATCTTACGATTGCATTTGGAAGATCTTCGCAAAACGCACTATGCTCCGATTCGGGTGATCTTCTTAGTAAGTACTGATCTCCAGACTCTGTAACAAAAACTGCTTCACTCTTTTCATTCGTCTTCAAGCATTTTTGAATTGGTTCCCACTTACTTGACTTTAATTTTGCAGGGAAGGTTTCGTCGAAGAGTGGGAAGAATGATAGTTTGTCACCCACTTCGGCGTCTGCTGGTGGATTCAATAGCTTAACAACTGGAGTTCCAGAAATGCTTGCGTCCACCCTTTCACCAGCAAGTAGCATTGCTTGGGATTTTTCACCTCTTAACTTACTTGGAGGAATATTCGCAAGCACAACTACCTTTCTGTCCTGCATTTGTTCGATGGGGATATATTCTTTCAAACCTGAACATACTTGAATAGTTGAAGCTTGAACTTCGGTATTGGTCAGCAGAGGCGTAATCTGCACCTGTGATATATAAAGCTTGTCAGCTTGTGGATGCTGTACACATTTTAGTATTTGTCCAACTTTTAAATTTAGCAAAGTAGGAGAAATAGCTAGATCTTTTGGTTAGCAAAAGTTGATACAAGAATAATTACATGATACTAACGTTTTATGGCTGATGTAGAGTTGAGCCTGGTGAATGACTTCAATACCGTGTGACCGATCATCGTGAATTGGTTGCCGTTGAGTGAATATACGATGTGAGATCAGTGCACAACTTTACTTGAAAATTGTCATATCCACGTTTAAACTCTTCGCACGTTACATAATTTTATCTGAAAACGGAAATCTAATTAGAAGAACGCGTCTAATGAAAATTCAAACTTTTTTTTTTTTTTCGTTCATGATTTTGTAAATAATACATCCTTTTTCAAAACTCTTTACATATATCTGTCAATCCTAATTTTGATTATTCTTCTCAGTTCAATCATAATTGTCAGTCAAATATTCCTCGAAGACAACTGAGAAATAATGTCTAATTTTGTTTCTTCTCCTGGTAATCTTCCCTCAGATGCTGCCAGATTATTGAGATCATCAAATCCTCCATCTTCTATTGGAAGACCACCAACCACGTCCCCTCATCCTCAACAAAATGTTTATAGCGATGTCCTGAATCATGGTACTCCAGCTGCTCAAGCCCCTCCTACTGTTCGTCGTCCAGGTAGAAGTGATATAACCGTTTCCAAGGTTGTCGATGTTACTGGTGAAAAAGTTTGTGAGAGTTTTGAATCATTCATTGAAGAATTTATTGACCCTGAAACCATCGATAACGACCCTTCTTCAAATGGTAGAATCTATGTAGCACAGCTACATGCAATGAAAAGTTTCCAATATTGTACTTTATACGTGGACTATCAGCACTTAGTTGATAGAGAAAATGGTGTTTTGGCGTCAGCAATTTTAGAACAGTACTACCGTTTCCATCCATTTTTATTAAAAGGATTAAGGAACCTAATTAAAAGACATGTTCCTGAACTTTTACAGGTGAGCTTATTGGGCTCCACTAATGATGATGCACTTGCTGGCTCTGCGACCGATTCTTCTGTTTCATTTAATAGTGCCAATGAAAGAGTTTTTCAGCTTTCTTTCTTCAATTTACCATCAGTCAATAGAATTCGTGACATTCGTACTGAAAAGATTGGTACATTGATGTCCATACTGGGTACTGTAACAAGATCCTCCGAAGTTAGACCTGAATTATATAAAGGTTCGTTTACCTGTGACAGTTGCCAAACTATCATAGAAGGTATTGAACAGGTATTCAGATATACCGAGCCTACATCTTGTCCCAACACAGAATGTCAAAATCAGTCAAGATTTACATTGAATGTCGCTAAATCTCAATTTATTGATTGGCAAAAATGTAGAATTCAAGAAAATGCAAATGAAATTCCAACTGGTTCAATGCCTCGTACTTTGGATGTTATTTTGAGAGGAGAAACCGTTGAAAGGGCCAAACCAGGTGATAAATGTAAATTTACTGGTACTGAAATTGTCATTCCTGATATTTCTCAGTTGGGTCTTCCAGGTATTAAACCGCAATCCTTGAAAGAAAATAGAGGTGTCGCTTCAGAATTGAATTCTGGTGTTACAGGTTTAAAGGCTTTGGGTGTTAGAGATCTTACTTACAAAATTGCCTTTTTTGCTTGTCACGTCTCATCAGTTGTTAACAAAGCAAATGAAAAGGACAATAATGAAGTTGAATTTCAAGGGCCAAACGATCAAGAAGTATTTATTTCATCTTTGAGTACTCCTGAAATTGCTGAGTTGAAGAGTATGGTCAGGGATAGACATGTTTATAATAAATTAGTTCAATCCATCGCTCCTGCCGTTTTTGGTCACGATATTGTCAAAAAGGGAATCTTATTACAAATGTTAGGTGGTGTTCATAAAGAAACTGTTGATGGTATAAACTTGAGAGGTGATATCAATATTTGTATCGTAGGTGACCCTTCGACTTCTAAGTCTCAATTTTTGAAGTATGTCTGTGGTTTTTCTCCAAGGGCTGTTTATACATCTGGTAAAGCTTCATCAGCTGCTGGTCTTACGGCTGCTGTCGTGAAGGATGAAGAAAGTGGTGAATATACTATCGAAGCTGGTGCTTTAATGTTAGCCGATAATGGTATCTGTGCTATTGATGAATTCGACAAAATGGATATTGGAGATCAAGTTGCCATTCACGAAGCCATGGAACAACAAACTATTTCTATCGCCAAGGCAGGAATTCACGCTACTTTGAATGCCAGAACTTCTATTTTGGCTGCTGCCAACCCAATTGGTGGTAGATACAATAGAAAATTAGGTTTGAGGGCCAATTTAAGCATGACAGCCCCTATTATGTCGAGATTTGATTTGTTCTTTGTTATTTTGGATGATTGCAATGAAAGAATAGATACCCAATTAGCTTCACATATAGTTGACTTACACATGCTTCGTGATAACGCTATTGACCCACCATTCTCTGCCGAACAAGTAGCTAGGTACATAAAATATGCCAAAACTTTCAAGCCAAGAATGAATAAGGAAGCAAGAGACTTTTTAGTCAGTAGATACAAAGAATTAAGATCTGATGATGCTCAAGGATTAGGTAGATCTTCTTATAGAATCACTGTTAGACAGTTGGAATCCATGATTAGATTGTCTGAAGCTATTGCCAGAGCCAACTGCTCCGAAGAGATAACTCCAACCTTCGTAGCGGAAGCTTACGATTTATTGAGACAATCTATTATTAGAGTTGAAATGGACGACGTTGAATTAGATGATGACGAGGAAGCCATTAACCTTGATCAACCAGAGGACACTCAAATGGAAGATGAACAACATCAAGAACCATCGTTTGACCAAACACAACAAAACGAAGAATCTACACCACATCAAAGACGTTCCGAACCAAAGATGAAGATTGGTCCAGAAAAGTTCCTCGCCATAATGAATTTATTAGTCAAGAGAGTTTCTGACGAAGATAACGCAACTGGTCAAGGTTTAACTAAAGAAGAACTTGTTGATTGGTACTTACTTCAAAAGGAAGATGATATTCAAAATGAAGCTGAATTTGAGAGAGAAAGAATAATTGCCTTTAAAGTATTGAAAAAGTTGGTAAAGGATAGAATTTTGATGAGCGTTACTAATAATGAAGAACTTGATGATAGTCCAGAAGAACAAGCCAGAGCCAAAACAGTTTATATCTTACATCCTAATTGTGCCATTTTGGATTTTTTCGATCAGAATCGTGCTGAAGATGCCGAAGATGCTGATCAAGCTTTAGGTGATGATTAATGTAGCTAAATGATAAGAATGATCTTATAATTTTTTTTTTCGATAGCGTTTGGTTTTTCTGTTCGTATTTGTATATTAAGTTTTATGTATAATTTTGATTTGTTACTTTTTTAAAACTGTACTTCTTGATCTATATAGTAATAGCTTTACTTTTGAACATTTTTCTTGCAATCTGTGCTTGAGCACTGGGTTAAAAAGACTGCCTTATGAGTAAAGGATTACGACATTATGAGCAAGTGTTCTTCAAATTTGAACTATTTACGTTACCGGGCCATCACAGTAGTCAACAGCAGACCAATATCGCTCGATCTATTGTTCGTAGTGATTGCAAGATAATGTATTTAGCTTCAAAGTGCCAACTGCTAATGTGGGAAAAAACTCCGGTTTCGAAATCAGTTAGATAAACATTTTGTTTTCAGAAAAAGGGAAATAAAAGGCGCGAATTTGTAACCATACGATGAAGGGGCAGCATCCGTCTGCCAAAATTAGAACCGTTCTGTAGCAGTGTTACTTGTTTATTATATAATTATCTGCAAAAAAAATATTTGAAAATGACATTTAGAAAAGACATCTGAATTTTACAAGGATCTTCAAACTATGTCATTTCGTATCCGTAAGATCGTTGGTATAACGGTACTGGCGGAATAAAAAAAAAAGGATGGAGTTACTCTAAAAATACTTTCAAAAAAAAAAAAAAAAAACTGTCAACGCTCGGCTTGTAAGCTTAAATAAAGCCGACTGCTTAAACTTTCTGATGCCGCACGGTAATTAATCAATAGTTTTATTGCAACTTGGGTTACTTAGCGCGGGGAATATGTATTAATCATATATACCTTGAAGCAATATTGGCCAGCTTGAACTAACTTCTTGAAACTCGAGTGCTAATTATATCCTAGGGTCTTCACTTGAAAATTGCCAAGAGGATTAACGCCTGTCAATTATAATTAATATGTCAAAAATAGACGTCAAAACTTGAGAAGCGAAAGAAAAAAGAAAGAAAAAAGAAAGAAAAAGAGAGCATAAAAATAATATCAGACAATATATGCAGGTTAATTCACCTTATCAATTTAACTGGGCGGGAAATAAGAGAGGTACTCTCGATGAGTGGTCTACGTCAATTTTTTGCGTGTTATCAAATGAAATTGATTTGTCCTATCAGACAGCCGTATAACAATAGTATGGAACCACAATGCTTGCGTATAACTCTAAGATAATTATTTCAAATATAATTCTTAAATATTTGGGATGATCCTTTCAAAAATGAATATATTTAACTGTTCTTTCTTAAGGTAGTTAAGTTTTTAATTCCTACGTTCTTCTCTGAATTTTCACTTCAAACTTATCCTTACACAATATGGAAAAGATTAGAGACGTGATTTTTAAGGACTCGCCCGCAGAGGAGCAATACGAAACCAAATCTGAGTATGGGCCTGCTGATGTCCAAGCTTTGAACCTTTCAATATCAAAGTCAAATGAGTTTGATCCCATCACTACTAATGGTGCTTTAGATGAAGTTATAGCCGATGATGGTTATGCGGCTGTTCACGTTGAAGATGACTCTCCTTATCCTGAAGTTCGTTCTGCAGTTCCATCAACTGATGATCCAAGTTTGCCTCAAAATACTATTCGTATGGTTGTAATTGGTTTTATATTAACCACTATTGGTTCTGGTATGAATCTTTTATTTTCCCTTCATTCTCCAAGTTTAACTATTTCTACTTATGTTACTTCTATTTTAGCTTTTCCTATTGGTAGAGCTTGGGAAAGAGTGGTACCAAATTGGAAAATTTTTGGTTTACCTTTGAATCCTGGACCTTTCAATCTTAAAGAACATGCAATTGTTACCATTATGGGGTCTGTCTCTTTTGGTGGTGGTACTGCTTATGCTACAGATATTCTTCTTGCTCAAAACAGGTTTTATGAAAGTGATTTTGGTATTGGTTATTCTTTATGTATGATTTTATCAACGCAGTTGATTGGTTTAAGTATGGGTGGTTTGGCAAGAAAATTTTTGGTTGAACCATCTAGTGCAATTTGGCCAGCAAATTTGGTTGCAAGTACTTTCTTGACAAATATGCATATAAACGAAAATCATACAGCAAATGGTTGGAGAATTAGTCGTTTGAAATTTTTCGCAGTCGTTTTCATTTGTTCCTTCTGTTGGTACTTCTTCCCAGGTTACATTTTCCAATTTCTCTCTTATCTTTGCTGGTGTGTCTACATCAAACCTTCTAATATAATCGTTAATCAAATCTTTGGTGCTTCAACCGGATTAGGTTTATTGCAACCTACACTTGACTGGAATCAAGTTTCTGGTTATATTGGATCTCCATTGATTCCAAATGCAAATGTTATGTGGACTGTTATGGCATCCATTATATTGATTTTCTGGATCATTACTCCTATCTTATACTATAAGAATGTTTGGTACTCTAGATCTTTCCCAATTTCAAGTTCTGATAGTTATGATAGATTTGGTGATGACTATAACGTTTCCAAGATTTTGAATCCTTCTACTTTAAGTTTCGATAAAGCTGAATATCAAAAATATTCACCACTTTTCTTATCAACAACTTTTGCAATTTCTTATGGTCTTTCATTCGCATCAACTACTGCTACCATCGTTCATACTATTTTATTTCATGGTAAAGATGTCTTGCGTCAATTCAAGTCTGAAGAAAAACCTGATGTTCATTTGAGATTAATTAGACAAAATTACAAAGAGGTTCCATGGTGGTGGTACTTTATTCTTTTCCTCATTTCATTTGCATTGAGTATTGCAACTATTCGTGCTTGGCCAACCGAAATGCCAGTTTGGGGTTTGATAGTAGCTTTGCTTATAGCTGCAGTTTTCCTTTTACCAGTTGGTATAATCTATTCACAAACGAATATTGCGGTTGGTTTAAATGTTATTTCTGAATTAATTGTCGGTTACATGATTCCAGGTAAGCCAATTTGTATGATGCTTTTTAAAACATTCCTTTATATCACTAATAACCAAGCCGTCTTGTTTGCTCAAGACATGAAATTAGGTCAATATATGCATATTGCCCCAGTGACTACTTTCTTTGCTCAAACTATTGCTACTATTTGGGCCTGTTTTGTTCAACTTGGTGTATTAAGATGGGCTTATGGTGGAATTGAAAACCTTTGTGATCAACATCAAAAGAATGGTTATACTTGTCCTAATGGTAGAGTTTTCTTCAATGCGCTGATTATTTGGGGTGTCATTGGTCCTAAACTTTCTTACTCTGGGGGTCAAATTTATCATAACTTGACCTACTTTTTCTTAATTGGTGCTATTTTACCTATTATCATTTGGGCTGTTAGAAAGAAGTTCCCTAAATTCCCATTAATTAATACTCCAGTTTTCTGGTCTGCAACTGGTTATATTCCACCTGCTAATTGCTTTAATTACTTCAACTATTCTTTAGTTGGTTTAATTTTTGGATTTTTTATCAAGAGGCGTTACTTTTCCTGGTGGTCCAAATATAACTATAGTTTATCTGCTGGTTTAGATATTGGTCTTGCATGGCTGATGTTGATGATCTTCTTGTGCTTAAATTTAACAAACGCAAGTTTCCCTAGCTGGTGGGGTAATACTGTTATCAATACCCCAGACTACGAGGGTACTGCGATTAGTGATCCAATTGCACCAGGTGATTGGACCGGTCCATCTCTGTGGTAATGATGATTTAGTTTGAAACAATTTTATGAATACCTTCCATTTCTTCGAACTATGTATATATATTTATAGGTTTTATTTCTTTTCGTTCTTTAGACATGTCGTCTAATACATGAATATTTTTATTGTAATTCTCCAACTGTTTTTGATTGCTACAGATTGTAAGTAGAGTTTTAATCCGAACTACGGAAGCACGTAATATTGATTTGCTGTTTACATGTTTCGAAGACGTTCACACTTAGATTTGTATTCAATTACATTGTTAGGGTGTCTCAAAACGCTGACTTTTTATAGAATTAGCAAGAAAAATTGTCAAAATTATACTTAAATCGCACAAAAGCTCACCCACTGAAAGAATCAGTATGAAAACTTTCTCTATGAGCTAAGGAACAAACAGAAGCTTCCAGACTAGATAGAGAGCTCAAACAGAAGGTGAATAAAATCATTAGATATTGAGCCTTTTAAGTTTAGGTGATGTATTTTGAAAATCTGAATACTATTTATTTTGGGTATTGCACTACGCCGATGGATAACTTTAAAGAGAAATTGACACATATGAAGCGGCTCAATTGCAACACTCTTTCCATAATTATAAATGTCAGAGTCAAATTTCAAAATCTCTGAAGGGTTTGCATCCTCAACTGACAATAAAAAGGGAGTAAACGAATATTTTGATCAGTTCATTGAGAAAAGCGATCAAACTGAATCCGATGATGTATTGAAAAAAGTGAAATTACCACCTATCCAACATCCATCTCAACAGAAAGTAGATGAGTCCAAGGCTAGCGTGAATTCTAGTCAAAAAAACAGAGAAGATAGTAGCAACATTTCCAATGATTATGTATTTGTGACTCCCACCGATCGAACTTTTTGTTTTTTCAATGGAACTGAAACAATCAGGGTTCCACCAATATCTAATAATAATATTAATAAACAATATAAAATATCAAAACTTTCTAAACCACAACGAGAACAAAGCCCAAAAGAAGAGAAGCTTTTGACACCACGTCCCCACGAATGCCCATTTGAGGGATGTACTTGGTCATTCGCCAGATTATCAGATTTGACTCGACATAAAAAGTCACATTCCAAACCGAAATATAATTGTCCATTTTATAAAAATGATCCTACATGTCATAAAAATGGTGGAGCATTTGCAAGGCTAGACGTTTTGAAGAGGCATTTAAAATTAGTTCATTATGTTAAGGATAAGCTGCAAATGGTTGAAGGTGATGATCCCGGCTGGTGTAGGGTTTGTCAAAAGATGTTTCCTTCGCTGAAAGTATTTATAAATCATGCAGAAGGTTGTGCAAATACTTCAAAACCTGCTGAATGGATGAAGAAAAACTTTAAAATTGACGATAGAAGTTATTTACCGGTTGAATCATTAGTAAATTATGATTTAGCAAAGTACGACTTGGAAAAATATGATTAGATTTAAAACTTCTTTATATAAAACGGTTAATCAATCTTCTTTGCGTTCTTGTCTCTTCTCGCGTAAGAACAACTGCAATTCCTGAATTCTATACGGCTGCTACAGTGCATCAAAAATATTTTGAGTCAATAATCCAGCCAAACACTAATGCTCTAGAATTGTTCTGTCCACCCTGCAAATTGACATTTCAAACGATGCTTTTTCATTATTTTATAACTTACGATCCAAAATTTCAAAATTGAGTCACTAACTTAATCACCCATGTTTATCCAAGGCTTGCATCACAAAACATTATTTATTCATAACCTGAATCAAAATCAACAATAGATGCGTATTGTCTAGTACAATCAAGTTTTGGACGGTTATAAATTACAACATGTTTCCAAAATTATTTCCGATCATTGCTCTATATGTTCGGTTCCATTTGAACATTAGAATAAAACAATATTCAACAAGCTGCTAATTGTTGGCTATGATTCAGGTTTAGTTTGTCGTGTACTCGTCTCTCCAATCGAAATCCTTAATACAAAATCAAGGTACAAAGAGAAAAATAACTATAAGAAAATAATAAAATAAAGTAAAGTCAGGCACATGAGACCGGGAATGAAAATCTATTTCCGTTTAGTGCTACAATTATAAAACGTTTTGCAGGATTATAGAAATGGAGCTTCACTAAAATTTCAAAAACAATGTAATGAATCGGGTTTAATTCTGTTTTATATTACACTCCTCCGTATAAGATAGACCAACCTAATGATACTTTAACTTCAGTTAACACCATTTCTTCGTAGTTTGTTCGGTAGCAAGTATATGAAACTAGTTGTATATTGTAAAATCGCGAATCTAAAATGTCATTCTAGGTGCATCAGTATGTTCCTAGAATTTTTTTTGCCTATTTATATATTATTTTTTTTTTTTTTTTTTTTTTTTTTTTCCTTAATTACTGAGAAAACTAGCTGCTCCTCGCGCAGGTGAAGCTTAGCACTAAATTTGCTAGTTAAAATTGGAGCTATTATTATAAACAAGTATATATTAATCTTTCTTTTCCTTACTGTAAAGTTTATTCTTCATTGATAGTCTATTGAAATCTGTTGAACATTCGTAAGTCTTGGTATAAGAATGTCCAGTCATAATCCGCATGAAAGTTCATCTTCTGATGAAGAGGACTCTCATAGATCCCATCTTAATCTACCCCAAGTGAATCTTTCAAACATTCGTAAGCAACAAACCAAGTCTACTCCTCGTGACCATTTTGTGAAAGGAAAGAAGAAATTTAAACCTAAAAATAAAACAGTTAGGTTTCCATCTGATGATTCAAGGAGAGATACAATTATTTCAAATGATTCAACGACTAATAATGAAGATTCTGATTCTGATACAGATTCTAACTATGTTCCTCGTCGTTCTGGCTCCCTGAGTGCAGACGATGCTAATTTACCAAGCTTCAAATTCAACTCAAGCGAATTATCTAAACAAGACGTGAATGAAGAGGATGAAGAATCCGATGATGATGAAGATGATGAAAATAACAATGATACTCAAAAATATCAGTTAGCTAACCGTGAAAATGATATTTCAAGTTCTTCAGATTCATCTGATGATGAAAGAGATGGCGAAGACGCCCAGGATCGAGACCAAGTCGCAGGTGACCTGAATTTTGATAAAAATAATCTTGAGAAACTGCATTCCAAAGAATCTCATTCAAGACATTTCCCTAGTCTTTCACGTCTGGGAACTTCAGGTACTCGCCGTGAAAATGACCTCGATACCTCTAGTTCCAGAAGGGCTTCTTCCCAGCAATCGTTCAGAACTGGTACAACGGGCAATAGTGAGTCGCGTGCTGCCAATACCTTCAAAGGAATTCTCAGGAGAATGGCATTAGCTGACCAAGCGTATTCCAATACACATGCAGCAGTCAATGCTAACCCTAATACCGTCGATGACATAGATTTGGCTACTGATACTGCCCCATCTCATGGTGATACTTTCATTGGACGTGTTTTAAGTTTAAGTAATAGATCTGGTAGTATTAGTGGTGGAGGTTTAGCCCCAGGTGCCCTGAATCGTTCTCATACTTCTCGCGAACGTACTATTGATGAAGAAGAAGAAATTGGCGGTGGAGATATCGATCGTGATGCCACCGATTCAATCGAATTGAAAAGATTAGACTTAGAGGATATAAATGACGAGGCTCGTAATTTGATTGGATTACACGTGCCTGGTGGTGCTGAATTGTTGAAAAGTCATGATATTGCCAAAAAAGCTGAGAGAAAACGTGAACGTGAACGTCAACAAAGGGGATCCTCTGATAACAATTCTCCTCCAACATCCAATAGTTCAACTACTTTTACGGTAAATAGAGAAAATAAAGAAGCAGAAGGCGGAACGAATGCTAATGATAGTAGCTACGCTTCCTCGTTGAATGAAAGTCCTCAAGGATTTTATCAACCAAATTCAGAATTTAATGTTGATCAAAATTTAGCTAATGATTTCCAAGATGACGAATTCATGATGTTAGACGAGGCTGGTGGTTATGTTGCACCTCCTAAACAAGTTCATGCTGGTGTGCTTCTGTCTCTTTTACAATTATACCAGAATCCTAATGAAATGAAGTCGACTTCAAGTTTAAATACTGGTCGCTCCTCTTTTGATGGTGACGGCGACAATCTTCTTAATCATCACGATGAGTCGGATGATGGAACCAACGATTTATATGAAACTAAAAACACCAGTACTGTCGACTTCACAAAATTAAAAAGTGGAATAAAGAAAGGAAGTCGTATGGTATTGAATGCTCCTGGTAAAGTAGGTCAAGCTGGTTATGCAGGTTATAAAAAATTTGGACCTTCTTCTCGTACCTCAACTAATGATGACGAGCTTGATGAAAAGGACGAAAACGATGTATCAAATGAAAATTTACCATCATTTCAAAATGCAAAACCAAAGGCGCCTAAAAAGAATAACTCATCTTCTAAAGTTCCTCAAGTTAGCAAAAAGTTGCGTCAACATAAGAAGCAACAAAATCAACGTTTACGTATTACGGTTCATATTGCAGATATCATTCAAAGACAAAGATTTATTATGAAATTATGCAGAGCTTTCATGTTATTTGGTGCACCATCACACCGTTTAGAAGATTATATGGTGATGACAAGTAGAGTGCTCGAGATTGATGGTCAATTCATTTACTTCCCAGGTTGTATGATTATGGCTTTTGGTGATGCAGCAACCAGGACTTCGGAAGTTCATCTTGTTAGATGTTCTCAAGGTCTTAATTTATCAAAATTAGCGGACTCGCACGTTATTTATAAAAGTGTTATTCATGATTTATCAGCAGTCGATGATGCAACTGCCAAATTAGAGGAGTTACTCAGAAAGAAGAACTTGTATAATGCCTGGATATGTGTATTCTTATATGGGTTAGGTTCTGCTGCTGTTACACCATTCGCATTTAGCGGTAATTGGTTTGATGTTCCAATATCCTTCTTAATTGGTTTGTGTGTAGGTTATTTGCAGTTTTTTGTTTCTTCCATGTCTAATTTGTACTCCTCAGTCTTTGAAGTCACATCTTCTATTGTTGTTTCATTTATCGCAAGAGCGATTGGATCAATTAAAGATGGAAAATATTTTTGTTTTGGTGCCATAGCTCAAGGTTCATTAGCTTTGATTTTGCCAGGTTATATTATTTTGTGTGGGTCATTAGAATTACAATCCAAAAACCTTGTCGCTGGATCAGTTAGAATGTTTTATGCGATCATCTATTCCTTGTTTTTAGGTTTTGGTATAACTTTAGGTGCAGCATTATACGGTTGGGTCGACTCAGGCGCAACGGATGAAGCAGTCTGTGATGCTAATCATCCAGTTGATGATAAATGGAGAATTTTGTTCGTTCCATTATTTACATTATGCCTTGGTTTGATTAACCAGGCTAGATGGAGACAAATCCCTGCGATGCTTTTTGTTTCATGTGTTGGTTATATTGCCAATTATTATGCATCGAAGTACTTTAAAAATATCACCGAATTTACCGCAGCCATTGGTGCCTTTGTTATCGGTATTTTGGGTAACATTTACTCAAGATTTTTCAAAGGTATGGCTGCAAGTGTTATGTTACCAGCTATTTTTGTTCAAGTTCCCTCAGGTATTGCAAGTAAGAGTACATTATTGGCCGGGATTGAATCTGCAAATCAAATTACAAACAGTAGTTATAGTAGCTCCCTGAGTACCAGTGATGTTAGTTCTTTAAGTTTCGGTGCAACCATGGTGGAAGTTTCAATTGGTATTAGTGTCGGGTTATTTGCAGCTGCATTATTCGTTTATCCATTTGGTAAGAAGAAGACAAGTTTATTCTCATTGTGATCACCCAAATTGTCCCAAATATTTAATTTTCAATATTTTCTACCAATAAGTCTGCCCTACATATAATTGTTTTGTAATAATAGAATTTTAATATTTATGAATAAGTAATTTCTGTATACAACCCCTTTTATTTTATATAAAACGGCTGCTGCGAATATTTTTTTAAAGTTTAGCGAAAGCGCGTTCGTACAGGAATGCAAAACCATCTGTCAAAAGTTTAAAGTTGGAAATGAATATTTTAAGAGAAAATAAGGAAGATTAAATGGGAATTATTTATATATTAATGCAAATTAATTGATTATGTTTACACAAGAGTTATATAAAGGAAATGAATGAATCCAAAAGTAGTAAAAAGACAAGGAAAAGAATAACAAGGACAAAATAAAAAAAAATATAAGAAAATAATAATCAAAAAAAAAAAAAAACTAAAAACAAAGTGACAGGAGCATAGGAGATATATAGGGAGGATTTTAGCAATTAAGCCAGTTAATTTTATAAATCAGAAAGTAGTAAGTCAGTTGAAGAAGAGAAACAAGAATTGTGAAAATAACAATAGTGAATATAAAAGAAAAAAGAAGATTTTTTATATTTTTTGATTTAAAGAACAATTAATAATGCAAGCTTAAAAATGTTCACATTCCATCAAGTGACAATTAGAAAGAATAAAGAAAAAAAAAAAGAAATGGCAAAAGTTGAATTAAAGTAATGTCAAGATATAGTGTCTTTAATTTTTCTCTCGAATCTCGATTCATTATATTTTTATACTATTGGGTGGACGGTGATTTGTATTGGGGTCAGAATTGATTCACATAATAACACAGCATTTATTTTTGGGTTCAGAATCAAGACGGTTTTCATCATTAATGGTAGATTGTCTTGTTCTTCTTTTGGTAGGCTTATCATTCAATTCATTATTATTAGAATTATTACCAGATTGATCATTTGATGCATTTTGTTGTTTTTGTAATTCTTTTTGTTGTTTCTTTTCAGCACTAATTTGAGCCTCTTTTCGCATTATTTGTCTAACAACATCAACAAAGGCTTCATCAACATTAGTTTTATACATTGCAGAGGTTTCATAAAATGGAACCAACCCCCAATCTTGAGAAACCTTAATACCATCATCTATACTTAAGACACGATCGTCATCCAAATCACATTTATTACCAATCAAAACCATTGGTACATTATCAGAATCTTTAATTCTTAATACTTGTTCTCTTAAAGCCAATAATTCTTTTAAAGAATTTTCATCAGTAACTGAATAAACAAGTAGGAAACCTTTACCAGATTTAATATATAATTCTCTCATTGCAGTGAATTGAGCAACCCCTGCAGTATCTAAGATTTCCAAATCACAAGCCCTACCATCGATTTCAATTTGCTTACGATATGAATCTTCAATTGTTGGATCATAACTTTCAACATAAACACCCTGAACGAATTGAACAGTAACTGAGGATTTACCAACACCACCAGCACCTAAAACGACAACTTTATAGTCTGACATAGATAATTAGTTAGTATATTCTGTGAATGGATAAAACGATGAAAAGGAATAGTAAGAGAAGAAGAAGAAGAGCGAAGCAAAAAAAATTCCTTATGAAAAGTCATTTGACAAAGACCACGGTAAATTACACATACCTCTCATTTTTTTTTAAGTTTTTAAGTATTATTGATAGAATTGAAGAAGAGTTTGTGTAAAAGACGGATAAACTTCAAATGAAGACCTAAAAAAAGGATACTTTCTTTAATATTTCTTCTTTGATTGAAAAATGAGTTTTTTTTTTCTAACTAAACTCAAACGAAATCGATCAAAATAAACTTTTGAATAAATGTTTCCCAAAAAGCAACAAGCGAGAAAGAAAAAGCAGCTGGGATCGAGTATATAGCACTTGGATAGTAACCTTAATCAATTGTCAGTCACTTAAGCCAGTTATAAATCAAAACAAAAGGAAAATCAAAAAGAAAAAGGAAAATCAAAAAGGAAAATCAAATCAAAATAAACAAAAACACGTTAAAAAAACCCGTTGAGATTTCTTTAATTTCAGAATGGGATTAGGTTTGTTATTCAATTGTAAAGAACGATATACCTTGTTCGTAGAGTATGCCAATATTAACAACAAGTAAGAGTAATTTCAATAGAAAGAAGCAAATTTTAAAAAGGTTTGGAAAAATTTGAAGAAGGAAAAGTAACGAAAAGTTCAGAAAATCGAGTAGGTTTTTTCTTTTTTAGTGATTTTTTCTTTTTTTTTTTTTTTTTTGTATGTATTGTTCTTTTTTCTCGTTGTCGAGCATTGAATATTTTTTTTCGTTTTTTGGTTTTTTCTCTTTTCCATTCTTTTACTACTTCCAATGGTTAATGGTTAAGTAACCATTGGGGAAGAGATGTTCAAGGATCAAGTTCAATGCTTAGAGTATAAAGAAGTGAAGATGTGCAGCCTGGATCCGTGTAGACTAGAAAAGGCTGAAGTTATTGCATTGAATCAGTTAAGATGAAGGAAGAATGATAGAATTGATAGACGCATTATTGTTATACGGTAGTAAATTAATTTACTAAGGACAATAATTGACAATAATTGACAATAATACGAGATTTATTGATTTGATAATTACATGTAAGATAAGTTTAGTGTCATTGCAATTAACGTTGTTAGTCAATGTTACGTCAAAATATCGATGATTCTATGTAAACAGAAGCAGATTAAAGGAAAGAAGTTTGTTATTGAAGCCATGGATTATAATGCAAATTGTCTAGACAGATGTGAGTTGAAGCCTCATATAGTTTTGTCTTTTGTTTTGAACTAATATTCGTCTAAATCTACGTTTTTTTTTTCAACCATATCTTTTCTTTTTTTTTTCACTTGTTTCCTTTCTATTCAAGTCAATTCAGGTACCAACGATTATTCGGCTACAATTACTTTATTAGTCATATAGAAACAATATATTTGAATAAAGTTTTCAAAAAGTGATTCTTTTGTTAGGTAAGTAGAGGAATAACAGGCTAAATGAAGCCCAAAATATGTAGGGAAATAGAAAGAAAGAAGCAGAACAAAAAAGGAAAAGAAAAATAGAACATTTCAATCTTATAATGGTAAGATATGGGGAACTGGACCCAAAGGAGTAATTTGTTTTGGGTTAATGTTGGGGTGAGATTTAGTATAATGTTTTTTAATATGGTCGAAATCAGTAGTTTCATTAAATCCGGGGATTTTCCAATATAATAAACGAACCCAATTATGAATATAAGGATAATCATGTCTAATCATTTTAATATTACATTTAAAATGTTGATGATAAACCGGATCAAATCTAATAATTGTAGTATATAAACGAATATCAGCTTCAGTTAATTGATTACCCAATAAGAAATTATGTTGATTTGAAGATTTATGATTTGAAGCAAGTAAATTTTCAACTTTATCTAAATATTTAAAAACATTTTGAACTTCTTCTTCATAAATTTCTTGTTTAGTTGAAAATCCAGTTTTATAAACTCCATTATTAATTTTATCATAAATCCATGAATTAATTTCATCAATTGATTCTTGTAAATGATTTGGATATAAATCAATATCAGCATAATCACTTGAAATTAAATCATTAAATTCAGTATTTAAGATTCTTATAATTTCACTTGATTCATTATTAACAATTGTTTCAAGTTTTTTATCCCATAAAACTGGTACAGTAAATCTACCAGAATAATTTGAATCAGCTTTAAAATATAATTCACGAATTCTTTGAAAATTATATAAATGATCTTCTGTACCATTTGATACATCACTTGAACTAGTTTTAGCCTTTAATTCTTCTTCATTAATAAATCTCCATCCCTTTTCATCCATATGCCAATGAACAATTGATAATCCAATTATTGAAGTTAATCCCTTCAATGCCCTGGTAATTAAAGTACGATGGGCCCATGGACAAGCAAGTGATACATATAAATGATAACGTCCAGCTTCTGGTTTGAACTTGGCATCAACATCACGACTTATAAAATTACGGAAACTTGATGCTTGTCTCTTGAAAGCACCAGTTTTATCAGCAAAGTTCAAAAGGTTATCCTGCACAGACTGCTAGTTGGGTTAGTAAGTCCTTTCTTATTAGCCATTGACTGTCCATTGACTGTCAATAGACTGTCAATAGACTGTCAATCAACCTTTCATTAGACATCAATTGGTATCCTTGACACCCATTACATACTTTAGACATGGTCAATTGATTCAATATATACAATCAGTAAAGAAAAGTGTGGAGGAAACCGCGAGTTTAGTCTAATCAATCTTTTTTTATTGGCCTTTTTGTCTTCCTTTTTTTTTTTCTATTGCTTTTGGGTTGATTACGACTTTTATCTTTGCTGCTTTACAATTTACCGATTACTCCTAACTTGAAATTACAAATACTACCATGTCATGTGAAGTGCTAATGGGTTGCATCAATTAGCTCTAGGTATTAGTTACTAATACCTGACTTATCAGTCCACATTTTGATCTTTTCTCATTTTTTATATGCTCAATTTGTTTCTTATTACATTTGATGTAGTAATACTTGATCTATTGCCTAATGTCATTTTTCCACTTTATATAGTGGGTTTATACCCATAATATCTTTCTTTTGCTTTTGGTGATGGTTACGTAATCCAGTGCACAAGTAGCAAAAAGTCGTTCTTAACACTCTTTTTTTTTTTTTTTTTTTTTTTTTTTTTTTTTTTTTTTTTTTTTTTTTTTTTTTTTTTTTTTTTTTTTTTTTTTTTTTTTTTTTTTCATTCTCTTCGAAGACGAACGAAAATTGCAAAGATTTTTCTCTGCAAAAAGAGATTGATATTTGAATACTTTCAACTAATAGGTCTTTTAGATTATAAGTCATATAAAAAGAACTAGTACAATGCATAGATCCTTATACACCACATTAGCCAGAAGTGCCACTCCAGCCCGTTCTGCCATTAGATTGGCTAGACCAAGTGCTGTCGCTCCAATGTCGGCCGCCACCATTGGAAGAATGATGAATGGAGGAGTTCGTTATAATTCAAGTCAAGCCAAAGAAGAATCTGGTAAAGAAGAACAAAACAAACCAGAACAAGCTGAAGAACAAGCAAAAGAAGAAAATTCTGAAGTTAATGTTGAAGAATTAGTTAAAAAATTGGCTCAAAAAGATAAAGATTTAGCCGATATGAAAAATCATTATGCTAGAGCAGTTGCTGATTTCCGTAATTTACAAGAATCAACTAAAAAGGAGATTCAAAAATCAAAAGATTTTGCTTTACAAAAATTTGCTAAAGATTTATTAGAATCAGTTGATAATTTTAGTTTAGCCTTAAATGCAGTTAAAGAAGAAACTTTAAATACTAATGAAGAAGTTAAAAACTTATACGATGGGGTTAGTATGACTAGAAATGTTTTTGAAAAAACTTTGGCTAAACATGGTCTTGAAAAAATTGACCCAATGGGTGAAACTTTTGATCCAAATCAACATGAAGCTACTTTTGAAATCCCTCAACCTGATAAACAACCAGGTACCGTTTTCCACGTTCAACAACCTGGTTATACCTTGAATTCAAGAGTCTTGAGACCTGCTAAAGTTGGTCTTGTTAAAGATACCGAAAATAACTAAACTATCGAATATTGATTTGTGAGCTTTTTCGCTGCCTTTTAAAAAAATCATTTCGAGGAATTTAATGTTTATTCCTTTGATGTCTTATCATTTTCATTAATCTGTAAATATACCACTAACTTTGTCTATAACCTTTTTGCAATCATGATGATTTCTTTTTTTCTTTTTTTCCTTTCCTACATGCATGTTAATGAATCTACCCTTTCTTTTTTCCATCTCTTTTGTTTACTCACGCTCTCCTTCACCTTTCTTGTATATATATATAGATCTTATTATCCGATCTTCGAATTACAATTTCCATTATCCTTCTCACCTCGTAATTCCTTCATTCTGTATATCTAGGCCCCTTATATGTATAGACATCATGTTCTAGTTGGACCTGGTGTACTTTTTTTTTTGCATTTTTGGTTTTGTTTGCCGCACCAAAGTGACTCACTTTGAGGATTTTTGTCTGTCTAATCTCATTTATCCTTGAGTACGGGGCCGATACGTCTTTTTTTCTACTGCGTCGAACTTGTAGTCTCCAGATTTTATTCATTATCGATTGAAATTTTTTTTTTTTTTTTTTTTTTTTTTTTTTTTTTTTTTTTTTTTTTTTTTTTTTTTTTTTTTTTTTTTTTTTCAATTGATTTACTTATACTTCTTCTTTTCTTTTCTTTTTTTTCTTTCACCATAATCAGTCAATTCTTCTGCTTCATAGACTTTTCAAAATGTTATCTAGATCCGCAATTCGTCGTACTTTCTCTACTTCAAGTCAATCCTTGAAAAACTTGAAAATTGGTTTGATCCCTGGTGATGGTATTGGTCGTGAAGTTATTCCAGCAGGTAAAGCAGTATTGGAAAATTTACCTTCCAAATTTGATTTGAAATTTGATTTTGTTAATTTGGATGCTGGTTTTGAATTATTTCAAAAAACTGGTACTGCCTTACCTGATGAAACTGTTAACGTTTTACAAAATGAATGTCAAGGTGCTTTATTCGGTGCAGTTTCATCTCCTTCAACTAAAGTTGCCGGTTACTCTTCTCCAATTGTTGCTTTGAGAAAAAAAATGGGATTATATGCCAATGTTAGACCAGTCAAATCTGTTGCTGGTTATGATAGATCCGTTGATATGGTTATTGTTCGTGAAAATACTGAAGATTTATATATTAAAGAAGAAAAAACTTATACTAAAGAAGATGGTACCAGAGTTGCTGAAGCCATTAAAAGAATTACTGAAACTGCTACTACCAGAATCGCTAAAATGGCTTATGATATTGCTTTACAAAGACAAACTATTAGAGAAGCTAATCCAAATTTAAAATCTTTACATGCTAAACCTTCTGTTACTGTTACTCATAAATCAAATGTTTTATCTGCTTCTGATGGTTTATTCCGTGAAGTTTGTCGTAGAGTTTATGATGCTAATCCAGAACATTACGGTTCTGTTCAACATAAAGAACAAATTGTTGATTCAATGGTTTACCGTATGTTTAGAGAACCAGAAATTTTCGACGTTGTTGTTGCTCCAAACTTATATGGTGATATTTTAAGTGATGGTGCTGCTGCTTTAGTTGGTTCTTTAGGGGTTGTTCCTTCTGCTAATGTTGGTGATAATTTCGCCATTGGTGAACCATGTCATGGTTCCGCTCCTGACATCGAAGGTAGAGGTATTTCAAATCCAATTGCTACTATTAGATCAACTGCTTTAATGTTGGAATTTATGGGTTACCCAGAAGCTGCTGCTCAAATTTATGAAGCAGTTGATGCTAACTTGACTGAAAACCAAATCAAAACTCCAGATTTGGGTGGTAATTCAACCACTCAACAAGTTATTGATGATATCATTAAACGTTTTTAAACTTGATCAATTTACTTAATAATGAATCTAGATAAAATTGTATATAAATTAATGCCCAAATTTTTATAAATCGATTATTTATCGCTCATGTAAAATCCTCAATCGTCAAAGCCTGACCAATCTTCGTCTTCGCTATCTACTTGCATTTTGTTGACTTTTGTTTCCTCTATATTTTTGACTTTTGTTTCCTCTATATTTTTGACTTTTGTTTCCTCTATATTTTTGACTTTTGTTTCCTCTATATTTTTGACTTTTGTTTCCTCTATATTTTTGACAGGTTTATTTTTTGAGACGATACCGTTTTGGTCCCTTTTAACAAAACAGGCTGCGAAAAATCCAATCCCACCATCTTCTTTCGGTACAGCCCTAACACATCCCCCCGCTAACTCAGTACACTTATTTTTGTCACCTTCACAAATTGCAGTAAACTCTTCTTCCCAGCCTCTTCTTCCCCATGATGGGATAACAATTTCTTTAGGTGCTAAAGTCCAACCTTGAGCTTTTACTTGGGGATCCATCAAAAGATCAACTACAACCCTTTCGTTTTCGTGAGGATGAATCGAACATGTAGAGTAGACAACCTTTCTCGCCTTTGGGAATGACAAAGCATGCTTCATTATCGTGAATTGAAACGAAGCTAATTTATTCAATCTTTCATTATCTATTCGATCCTCTACATCTTGCTCTTCTTGACTATCCTCAATGGCACGGCCAAATATACCCGATCCACTACAAGAAGGATCCACAACAAGCCCAGTAACGGCAGGAAAATCAGATGGTTTTGTGGTGGTGAAATCAGCATGTGTAACTTGAATTAGATTTTGCTTAGATTTACCAGTTGCCTTATCGCACATCATTCTTAAAATTTTCAGTCTTCTTTGATCTCTCTCGAATGCGTAAACAACCCCATTAGAATAATCAGACGGTATAAAACTTGCTGAATGAGTTGTCTTGTTACCAGGGGCCGCACATGCATCAATGACCTCATGATGTATATCACTTGGATCATTATTAAGAATAACCGCTGGGAAACATGAAGCACGGTCCTGAATGATTATTTCTCCATCCATGTATGCTTTGGTAGAGGTAATTTTTTCTCTGGGATGAATACCAAATAGATTTGGAATAAACTCATCATTATAGATCAATCCAGTTGAAGTTAATTCTTCCAAAGTACTAACAGGTTGCAATTTAGTGAAGAACGAATGCTTGATATAAAAATCACTAGGGCTTATTTTGATTGTATTGATACGACACCAACGAACAGGAGTTTCATCTTCATCAACACCACCTTTAGTCGGTAATTCATCAACACTTTTCACTTTATGCTTAAGTTTCAACTTGGTGAATTCAGCTTGGAGCCTAGTTTTATGTTGGAGAAATGCATCTTTAATAGGATGTTTTCCCAGTTGAATTCTGCCTTTTGAAGAAAATAACAAGTCATGCACTAATAGTAAAAGTAAATTATCCGAGATTTTAAGCCTTTTGGTTTGTAAGGAATCCTTTATCTTTGATTTCTTGATTATTGCCAATATGTATTCTTTGTATTTCAATGTCTGGTAAACTACTGCATATATATGCTTTGGTGAGCTGGTAAGCTTGGTATTATTAAATATTCTGGTCTTCAAACTTCCACTTTTATCCTTTGGAAGGCTCAAGAATTGTTCCGCCTCGAAATAAAACTTCATCTCTTTGGTCTATTAAACTAATACAACTTTTAACACTAAATTGTCTTACTTTTAGACGTGAATAATTTTTTTTTTCTCCAAACTCTTCGCATTTACTCAAGAAAAATATTCAATTAGCAAAAAAAAGTCACTAGTTCGAGCCTGTTGTTCAAAACAAAATTTCGAGAAACTGAGAATTGAGAAACCGGGCCCCATTAATTCTTTACTCATAGATCGACACCAATTCCTTGCTGAATCTATCATTACCACATCATCAATTTTACCAAGAGCAATACTGTTTTACGCTTTAATAGCTTTAGAACATCGGAAATATTACCAAAATTCTTTAAATAATGCCGGCGCCTCCTCCAAATGCTTATCCTCCAGGAACTAGATTGACAGTTGGGTCTCACAAGATTTCTATCATCAAATACATTTCGGCTGGTGGATTTGCTCACGTATATACTTGTACTATCGACCCTCCTTTCAATGAGTCTACTACTGCTTGTTTGAAGAGAGTCGTCGTGCCGAACAAATGGCAATTAAATTTACTTAGACAAGAGGTTGATGCAATGAAACGATTGAGGGGGAATCGTCATATCGTTTCGTATATTGATTCTCATGCTTCTCGACTTAATAATCCCCTTGAAAGTGCGGGAAATCCTCTGGCAATTCAACAACAGCAATATGAAGTGTTTCTTCTAATGGAGTATTGTTCCAGAAATGGATTGATTGATTTCATGAATACAAGATTGACTCATAAACTTACTGAGCCAGAAATTTTAACAATAATGCATGATGTAACCATCGGTGTTGCAATGTGTCATCATCTTCAACCCCCATTGATTCACCGTGATATTAAAATTGAAAATGTTTTAATAGACGATAAAGGAACTTTCAAATTATGTGATTTTGGTTCCGCAGTTGGTTATTTACCAGTTTCGAAAAATCCCCATGATGTTCAACGGTTATCTGATGATTTGATGCAGCATACCACTCCCCAGTACAGATCACCAGAAATGATCGATTTGTCTAAAGGGTTTCCAATCGATGATAAACTGGATATCTGGGCTCTTGGTTGTTTTCTTTACAAATTGTGTTACTATACTACTCCTTTCGAGCTGACGAGTCACTCTTCACTTCAAGATATGGAAGCTCTGATTCTCAACTGTGACCTTACTTTAAAAATTCCTCATAATCAGCCGGGGCTGAGCTTTTCTCCGAGACTTAAGAATATAATAAAATGTTGCTTGAGACCAGACCCAAGAAGGAGACCAAATGCAGTTCAACTTTTGGAAGAGATTTGTTCAATGAGAGGTGATTCCAGAATTCCAAATGTCATCCCCCACACTGTACAAAGTCATCAAGAGTCTCTGTCCTCTAAATCTTCAATCGAAAATGACTCACTTGCTCCTGCATTACCTAACAGACAATCAAAGCAATTGCCATCTAATAGAAGTGAAAATGTAGTCAATATGAAGACTTCAAAACCAGTTGATCCATTTGCATCCATTGATAAGAGCAAATTTTTACAGTCGGCCGCTTCAACAAGCAGTAAACCGGACAAGAGGTCAATAAACAGAATAAATACTTCCTACATTCCGAGTTACGCTACGACAACTCTGTCATCTAGACCGCTTAGCACCGTTGCACAAACTTCATCCTCAAGTAACCTTAAAAGTTTCATTCAACGTCAACTTAATGAGAGTAGCGAAGATATATCTTCTAATAGGAAATCAGAAGAGACTGATAAAAGTACGTTAGAGTTCCTCAGATCCAAGGAAGAAGAACTTAATAAACAAAGTCTTGGCCTGAGACAAAATACTGGTGGTAGCTTCAAGCTGTCCTTCAAGCACGGACTCAGAAAAATCAGTACTGGTGGTAGCAGTGTTTCTTCATCTGCTCAGAATACTGGTAATAATAATATTAACTCTGGACCTAGCAAGAGAAGCAGCATTGGTTCATTCAAGCAACTATTGACGGGTGGTGCCAGCAATAGAAGATCAAGTAGTCCAGAAGATTCTAGCGACAATTCAACAAGCCAAGTTGATAACCATAAACTTTCGCAGGACGAAAAACCAGTTCGCAAATTATCAATTCAACGCAGAATGGCTTTGCTCATGAATAACAAGGATACTCCAACTTACAAGAGCGCCACTGGTTATGGTAGATTTACTGAGAGAGATTTAATTGATCAAGATGATATTGCAGCCATAAATCGCCAATCATCCCGCTCCTCCAGTCCTGAACCACCAATCATGAAGGCATCTAAACATACGAATCAATCATCTCTACAACCTTCAGCCCAGAAGCCAGTCTCGTTGTCACCACCTAAAGTTCCTAAAAGCTTATCTTCTAGGAAGGCATCTCCGACTGTATCACAGTCTTCCCTGTTTACAGACGGACCATCTAAAGCAAGTTTATTAGAGGGATCTTCGCCGTCATTGCAAAGGCCAGAAAAAGTGAAGCCTAAAGAAGTCGCAGCCCGCCAAGCAGGAAAAAAACCTCCTCCTAAGCCAAAGAAGCCAGTCTTCTTGAAATCACCAGGTCATGCACTCGCTCACGAAAGAAGGTTAAGTGACACCAGTGAAATTTCCCTACCAGATTTGGATGATTTGGAAAAGCAGTTTTCACAGAGATTTCCAAGTTATGTATAGTTCGATGGCCCTTTTTATTCATAGCTAAGGACTTAGCTTCATCATATTTTTTGCATGCTTAAGGTACATTAAAGTCTAGTTCTTCACTTTGGGCTTCTGTATTCAGTGATCAATAAAGTCTACTTAAAATTCTCGACTAGATTATACATATATATATATATACTATGGATTATCCTAACCAATATATAATTAAGGAAAGTACGACAAAGTCAATAAAAAAAGAGGATCTATCAAAGCGAAAGAGCCGAAG
>JAJMKE010000015.1:21055-70885 GCA_030569195.1 Hyphopichia khmerensis | reverse complement strand
ATCATCATTTGAGTCACTCAGGCCATTGGCGTACCTTGAGCCACCTGATCCGTTACCAGCCCAACAAGGATTTAGACAACTAGTGAATACAACCGAATTTCGATAATACCAGTCAACCATTGATTCATCCATCACAGGCACTAATGCTTTTAATGTAGACCTGTTCACAAAAGCAACGGTTCCTTTTACTAGATCTTTTATTTCTTGTGATGGTCTTTTTGCGTATAAATGAACAATTGATTGATAAGAATCACCATAACCAATAAGAACTAACTTATTTAACTGGGAAAAGTATGAAATATAATTATCCCAAATATACAATAAGAGCTCTTGCGAAAAGATAATTGGATTGTAATTCGAATTGGAGGAAGAATCATTTCCAGAAGCGGATCCCTGTTTATTATTGGTATCCTGATTTGAGCTGAAAGATGGGAAAGCTAATGCAAATGAGGGAATGTTTATATCAATGTAACCAATTTTGCCACTAGGGGGGTCAGAAGAGTTGGCTGTCTCGGTATTTATTTTTTCGATCACTTGAGTAAACGGATGTTCAAGAACAACTGATGAGTTTCCTTCGATATTCCCATTTATTGGATTAACATTAGCCCAAACCTCAGGTGGATCGTGAATAGATAGTATAATAGTATTGCAGTCGTATATATCAGGACTGGCAACAACCAATTCATCAAGATGGGGTGGTAAATCAATGCTGAAGGAATTGTGTTTGTCGTCTGACGAATCCAAGATTGGTAAGCTAATGAATGAATACTTATTGAATAATTCATTAACTTGGTTAGCCCTTATTGGATCTGCAATATTCGACAATTTGAAAGCTGGGGTATTCGAGTTTGTAGGTAAATCGTATGCATCATCAAAAGTATTACTTGGGTTACCAGGCTTCATTGAATTCCAATATTTAGCTTGAAATTTGATAACCTCATCAATCACCTCTAGAGTTTCCAATTGTGGTTGAGTTGAGATTGTCTTCTCGGGAGGTTCCCCTACTAAGACTTTAGCCACACCTAGAGCACTTTTACTGATTGAATCCAAATTATACCCACCTTCTAGAATAACTGATAATTTACCTTTGGCAATAGCCTTCAACATGTGAGTCATATGTCCATACCCAGCTGGAGTAACATGACAACCACCGATAATGTCACCATCGGCTGCATCGAAACCAGAACTAACAATGATTAGATCAGGATCGAATTCACAAATGATGGGAATAACCACTTTCCGAAAAGCATATATATAATCACTATCAGTCATACCGGCATTTCTCCACGGTAAATTAACGGAAAATCCTTCACCAGGGCCTTCACCTGAATTTGTATGGCATCCATATTTCGTACCAGGGTAGAATTTACCATTTTCATAACGATGCAAGGAGATATAAAGGACTCGCGGGTCATTATAAAAAGATTTTTGAGTACCATTACCATGATGAATATCCCAATCGAGGATAACAATCTTTCGTACTGATTCTGGATAAGACTTAAGACAATTTTTAGCTGCGACTGCCACATTACTGAAAAGACAGAACCCTCCAGGAGTATCTGGCTCCGCATGGTGACCAGGAGGTCTAACTATAGCCATTGAATTTTTTACCTTACCTTCAATAACAGCTTTACAGGCTTCTATGGTACCACCACAAGATAATTTAGCCAGAAGTAACGAATCGTTATTAACATAAATAGAATCACCTTTTTCAGTTTCTTCTAGTAACTGTTCACGAGTCATTGATTCAGTTGATTCAATGTAATTCAAATGATCTTCTGAATGAACCTCTAAAATCTCTTCTGAAGTAGCTTCCCTAATAGGAATTTTTACCATTAAAGGACCAATATCTTCAGCCCCGGACAAGGAAGTATCTTGTATAAGACCAGCTTCAGCTAGTCTTTTGTATATACGGTAAATACGACGAGGATCTTCTGGGTGAGGATCAATGTATTCAAAATAGGAAGTGAAAATTTTGGCATGATATCTCATACGAACATCATAAACTAAACCAGTTTTCAAAGGACTATAGAATAATTGAGGTTTCGTAGGAGGAACTACTATAATATTATGCTTTTTATGGATAATCGGATTTTCATTTTTGACTTCATTAGATTGATCATGAGTATCAGCGCTACCATTATCATGATTTTCAAGTTTTTGCTTTTTAGTAAGTGGTTCATCCTCTTCCTTCTTCACATCTTCGCTCTTAGTTTCACCATTTGATTCAGGAACTGGCGCCTTCACTTCTGTGCCATCTTGAGGCTTATCCTGATCATTGGAAACGGATTGTGATACTTCAACGTTTGAGTTCGATGGTTCTTCAAGCTTAACAGGACCGTTTTCCAGTTTTTCATTATCACCCGCTACATCTTCCGCTTCTTGAGTTATGGCTTCATTATTGGAATCAATATCCATGGAATTGTCGTCTTGAACTTGGTTATTTGAAATTGTAGTCTCTTGCTTATCAGAGTTGTCTGATTGTACTGATTTTTCAATGTTATTGTTTTTCTCAGTGTTTGCATTATCCAACAGAGAATCTTCGACGTTTGTATTAGTATTGGACTCAACAGACTCCGATAATTCGGGCTTCACTTGAGGATCCGAAGCTTGAACCAACAGAGGAGATTTGATCTCTTCGGACATGATTGTGATTATTGGAACTAGTTAAAAGAAGATGGCTTAAAGAAAGAAGAGAAAACAGAAATTTCTATTCCTAGATGTAGAACACCAAAACAAAAAAAAGTCGAAAATAGTGTTTGAAAAAGCGAGCGAAAAAAAAAAAAAAAAAAAAAAAAAAAAAAAAAAAAAAAAAAAAAAAAAAAAAAAAAAAAAAAAAAAAAAAAAAAAAAAAAAAAAAAAAAAAAAAAAAAAAAAAAAAAAAAAAAAAAAAAAAAAAAAAAAAAAAAAAAAATATGAAAAACTACAAGAGGAATTACAAAAAAGAAAGAAAAAAAAAATTAAAAGAGAACAACAAAAAAAAAAAAGTTAAGAATCTCTACTTAAACATAAAAACGTTAAGGGAAAGTAGCAGTCATTGATTCGAATACTTTTATTGATTTTAGAAATCAATTGGATGTATTTAGCGCTATGAGAATCAAATATTGGAGGAGTAACACCAAGCTGAAAAACTCTTTCTATTGGAAGGCTTTAAATTGCATAATAGAATGCATGAAGAAATAGCTGCTATTCCCTCTCTAAGTACTTCTTTCGCAGCATATCTTATTCGCCATATCTCTTTTGAAGCTTGAACTCTGTAAATGGTGTTCTTTGCTTTTATTGTTGGTATGTTTGATGTTCATTGAATGCGCTTTTCGATGAGAATAGTGCATTAGTTTGTAGCATTTATATGTATGTCATTATTCCCAATGGGGAAAGCGATAATCTGTGCATACAAATTGAGAACGAAGGTTAAACGAAACAAAAATAGAAAAAGATCAAAAGAACTCAAATGTTCATTACAACTTGATGTCTTTGTTAATTCCCAATAAAAGAGATCATATAGATGCACATGCTGATCTAGATCAAGATGATCTTTACTATAAATTGGTTGGAAAAATAAAGAATGAAAATCCACTTGAATTACCATGGGATTTCAGTCCAGTTCCTGGTTTTTTCATTCAATCAGATCAAGAGACAGATGATATGAACTTTAACTACGCATTGCAAGATTTTGGATTGAAGAAGTCTTGGAAACACCTTATTGAGGAGGTGAACCTTCTCAATGAGACTTGTGATGAAAATGAATGTTATAAGGTTCTATTTTTAGCCCGTCATGGTCAAGGTTTCCATAATATTGCAAGTCAAAAATTCACCAAAGAAGAATGGATGAATAAGTGGAGATTTTTAGGCACTGATGGTGAAATAACTTGGGGTCCTGATCCTGACCTTACAGATCTAGGAATCCAACAAGCTAAGCAGAATAATGATTTCTGGAAAAGTCAATTACTGAAAGGAGCACCAATACCTGCCAAATTCTTTGTGTCTCCTTTAAGACGTTCGGCTAGTACATTGGTATATACTTGGGATTCCATAGATATACCTACTCCTATTGTATCTGAAAGCGTAAGAGAAACAATTGGTCTTCATCTTTGTCATAAAAGATCTACAAAATCAACTATTAAACAGTTATTCCCTAAATTTGAATTCGAATCTGATTTTACCGAAAAAGATGAGCTAGAGCGTGTTTATTCGACTGAAAAAGAACAACTTCATCAGCAGTTCTTACGTATTAATTATTTCTTACAAAGTTTATTCGAAGTTGACTGGGATGAAGACAGGAAGATGATTGATAAATCAGCTAGCCGAGAATCCACTTTTATAAATGTAACCTCGCATGCTGGTACTATGAGAGCGTTTATCACAGCAATCAACCATAGAAAATTTACAATTCCGACAGGAGGTCAAATACCTATAGTAGTAAAAGGAGTGAGACGTTTATAGTTCATGTATATATATATATTTCACTAATAATCTATAAACTTGGAACGCACAAGAGTGCACAATTGTTAGATCATCAATAAGGTTTAAATCTTATATCCTTCTTTCTCTTATCTTTTTTATCCTTTTTATCCTTTTTATCCTTCTTCTCCTTTTTATCCTTCTTTTCTTTACGGTCCTTCTTCTCTTTATCTTTCTTTTCTCTTCTTTCTTTCTTTTCCTGCTTTTCTTTCTTCTTCTGTTTCTTCTCATCTTCGCTAATGGAAATTTCCATTGAACTATCTTGATTGGAAACAACTTTATTTATCAAAGGATCGAATGGTAACTCCCATGCTCTAATGCTTCCATCTTCACCACAAGTTAATGCTTTCTTGGTGCCAGGAATTACTTTAACATCTCTAACAACCTCCTCTCCATGAGCTCCAGGAAACCATACTGGTTTCTCCAAATTAATACTTTCTTTAATTGGATCAAAAGAATATAATGAAAGCTTTTGTTGAGAATTGGCACCGTATGAAACAAACCCATCCGGATTAATGTCGACAACATACTCACAGTCTGGCCATTGTGTTCTTACATCACCAAAATCATGAGGGGCAGGCTCTTCAACCTCCTCATAATTAGTGCTATTTAACTCATAAATTGAGAATGTTTCCATATGCGATAATGCAGCAATTCTATTTTGACGAAGGAAATGACAGGAATGAATAGATGCAAAATTTATAACCTGATGAAGTGCTTCTTCTTCATCGGGCTCGTTCAAGTCATATATATTAACATAGCCATCTGTTGAACCAGACATTAAATACCTTGGATTAGTAGGATGAAATTTTATATCTGTTATATCATCATGGTGGGAGTCGATGAATGATCTTACGACCTCATGAGGTTTGTTCAAGTCCCAAATGTGTAATTCAGCATCAACACCGCCCAATTCAGTACCAGCAGCTAATAAGTTTGTAGTTTCTGAAAACCCAAGTGAAATAAAGTTTGATTTCTTAGCATTATTGAAAGTATGGATTGGTGACTTACTGCCAGACTTAAAGTCCCAAACTTTTATACCATCAGTTGAGGCAGACGCAAGCATATGACTTCCAATCTTTTTGATTACATTTATGCTGGATTCATGGGCGTTGGGTATGGAAAAAATTGGTTCGGATTGCAATTGTTGCAAACTGTAGATGCTCAATCCACCTCGGCTGTCAGATGCAGCAAAGCAACCATCAAATAGTTCAGGAAATATTTCAAGATTCAATATCCATGTGTCTGGATCACTGGACGGCCAGGTATGATGCAAGATAGCTCTCATATTTTCATTGATTTTACTGAAATAAAACTACTTAGGGTTAAAGTTTTGGCACTTCATCACTTTTTTTTCTTCTCTTCATTTGCAATGCTTACTACAAAAAAAAAAAAAAAAAAAAAAAAAAAAAAAAATAAAAAAAAAAGAGAGAGAAGAAAAAACAACAAACAAGATAAGTAATACTAAACATTGGTCCATCACTGATCTTTCGATTCCAAACATAATATTTTTCATTTTGATTTCCAAAGTCAGGTAGAGCGACAACCTTGGTATTTTTACTTATAATACAAGATGAGTAGTATCGTTAAAAAGACTTCTCATTTCACCCCGAAACTAAAAAAGAACCCTATCAAAAAGAGAAAGCTTGCTTCTTCAAAAGCTTCTCCAGCTACTCCTCCGGCTACTCAGGCTACTCAGCCATCTTCAGAAAAGCCTGAATCTGCTGATATAGAGAATACACAACCCGATGTATCTTCTCCAGGTGCTGATGAACCTGCAACTGATAAACTGGTTCCTGCTCCTCACTCCCCTTCTCAAACTCAACCTGATCCAATTATACCTACTTCTCCGGTAAGTCAAATCCAAGCTCAAGATGATTCTTCTTTCAAATCTCCCAAGGGGACACCTTCAAGGCCAAACTTCAGATTCTCTTTGAATGACTCGGCCGCTAAAAATGGAACGAATATAAGCGCTGCTGAAGAGCATGAAGGCGTTGATCCAATGGATATGTCTCGCGGTAGAACTACGACCGAGATATCTGCAGAAAGCAAGGCTGACCATGGGTTATTCAAAAAGCCAGATGATCGCAATCGTTCCGTTTCTTCTACAAGAAGGCGTTCATCCACTAAAACACGCTTTAGATTAGGGAGTATTTCGCAAAGTTTAATGAGACCAAAATCTGACTCTGTATCTCATTCCAAAGGTAGCTTGAACGGCCCTCCACCAATCATTACTGGACATAGTAGGAAATCTTCTATGGCATCTTACAACAATAGAATAAGACTGTCTTTCGCTGGTACGCCCGTTCCCTCGGTTGTTGAAAATCCAATACACTCCCAATCACTTCCCGCTAAAGAAGATATTCTTCCTGCTCCTAAAAGACCCGAAGAAGATGTTTACGAAAATGGTGACAGAGACTTAAAGGATGATCCTCTTGTACCTATCAATGACAATCGTGAGTTTGTTATGGGCATTGACCCCAAAACTAAAAAGTTGAGAAAATTTAGAAGACGAACAGAAGAGAATAAGGATGAAAACCCAAAGATTGAAAGTGCCAAAAATAGCAACTATATACCTGTTGCTCCGGTTGATTTAGAAAGAAGAATAAGCAGCATCAAACAAATACCTCGAGGTTCGCAGAAGGAAGATGCACAGCTTTATGCAGATGTTAAAATATCCACCGAACTGATGTCTATGGCAGAGTTGTGTAAACCTTTGCTACCAATTGGAGAAATAAGTTCTGACTTCGAGAAGTCCCAGTCGGCTCAGCAAATTATAAAGGCCAGAAGGGATGAAAGACGGAGAGCGAGGGAATATGCTAGATTGAACCGTGTCTCCTTTGAAGATGCCCTCAAATTAAATCATTTAGGGGAGGATGATGAAACGAAGCGTGATAAAGACGCAAAACAGAAGAAAGATTTGGATGAATATATAAACGGAATAGACGCTGAGTCAACACAAGGTAACAGGATTCAACTTAGTCTTCAAGAAGGTAAGATTGGGTTTGATGAAGAGTCGACGGTTGTTAATAAACATGCTAATTTACCAAAGAGAAATCAAGACGTTTACGAAGAAAACCCATTCGAAAATCCTATCACAGGTGCTACATACTCTAAGTTTCGCTATACAGACAATTGGACCCCGGATGAAATGGTTACCTTTTATAATGCTTTAAGTACCTGGGGTACTGATTTCACATTTATTGCCCAATTATTCCCATATAGAACCAGGAAACAAATTAAGCTGAAGTTTATTATCGAGGAGAAGAAGTATCCTGAAGTGGTAGAGTTGGCATTGAAAAGAAGATTACCACCTGACTTTGAGTCATACTGTCGTGAAACAAATAAGAAGATTGATACATTGGAGGCATATGAGGAGCAATTGCAAGAAATTAGAGCGGAACATGAAAAACATATGGAGGAAATTACTCGTGAGAAGGAAAATGCTATGAAGGCAGATTTAGAGGCTAGTAGAAAGAGGGAGATTGAAATAAGAACGGGTGCTAAACCAATGACTAGAAAGGAAAGAATTCTGCAATTACGTGCAAATGAAACCGTGGTCGGCTCAATTGATGATGTTAAGAATAAGAAGGAGGTAGAAGCAGAAGAATGATTTGTCTTAATGTAATATTGTATAGGCTAATGTCTTTAATGTTTAATGATATTTTTTTTTTTTTTTGAGAGAGACGTGTACCCCGTAAAGGCTTGTTACTTCTTCGTTTCTATGTGAAACAAAAGGTTGGGTGGAGGCTTGGCTACTGACTATCTATACATTAATTATTAAAATGACACCACCTGGCCTGTCTGTTTAGCGTAATTAGGCTGCGAATCTGAATTCAAAGTAATGTATTATTTCTGATTTCCCCTTAACCGAACATTTCCCTCCTTTTGTCTCATTTAGAAGGTCATAAACATGATTTGAAAGTTTCCTACCTGTATATAAATGGGTCTAGAGGCGGTATTAAATGTTAAGAAGCTGTTTTAAAGCATACTACTTTAGAGTAGGTGACTGGCTGATGCTTGAAGGTGTGTGCCTCAAAAAAAAAATTTTGAATTTTGGTGTATTGGCTTTTGTAGCTGCCTCAAGATCTTACCATGGTGAACAGTAATTCAAATGACCCTTCAAGAATTACTATTTATGCAGTATAAATTATACATATCATATTATATCATATCTATGCTTGAAAGCTTCTGTGGTTTTTCTATTCTACTATCAATACAGCTTTAGTCAGCAAATTCATGATTCAGCTATAGGACAAGTCATGTCATCGGCGAAGAATTATATTCTTGAAAGTCACCCATACCCTCAGGAGCTACATAATCCAAATACCAATTTAGCTAAATTCACAGTGAGGCCAGTGCCAGGATTTTTTGTCACTTATATCAAATTTCCCTTATTGATATGTCTTGCTTCAGCATTTGCGGGCCATTGGTGTTACTTATTCAAGCACTATAGGCATTGCAATACTTTAATATCACAATTATTGCTAAAAATGATGGATTCATTTAGAGAAAATGATTTCAAGTATGAACCAGAAACAGCATTACTGATGAGCTTTTTAAGCTTTCCAATGTCTATCCATTTACCAGTGGCAACCAATCTTCCAGAAGAATATATAGGTAAAGTATTAAGCTTTTTCTTGATACCGTTCCTTTTGTTCACCCTAATGATTCTAGTTTATTGTAGGAATGAACCTGAAGATTCAATAACGGTCATTAAAGATTTAGGTATACAATTGCATTCTTCCCCAAAATGGAGATTCTTTAAGAGTCAAAAGAAAAGTAATCAGAATTTCATAACCTCAACAAGTATTATGGATATCGTGATTCATGATACTTTCAGTGGTTATGGGCAGACTATATTTTGTTTGTACATCTTAATCAAAAGCGAAAATGAAAAGGATAATTATGTCGGAAGCATTCAACCAGACTCAAATCTGAATCAAATCAAGGTTGTATTCCCCCAACTACTACCCAGAAAGAAAATATTACTAGAGGTTTATTATCAAACTAGAAAGGTTTTATTTGGGAATCAAGCGTATTGGAAATCTTCTCCGAGTCAATGAAGGCTGGATAAGCTTAAAAATCAACTTAGCAAAGGTCATAGGCTCTGTATCTTCGTTATTTGCTTCTAATGTTAGAGACAAGCATCTAAACGTTTTCCCTAAATGTTTGTAATGAATAACTTACGATGCCAAAACATTAAGAAGAATTAAAAGCCTGTTTATTAAATTGACTCCTTGAGTTCTTTATTTGTATTAGTATATAGAATTAGAAAATTGAATAAATAAAGGTACGATATATTAAGTTATTAACTCGATTGATTGAGTATGTAGAAGTGATATGCTGTTAAGACAGAGTTTATATGAACGCTATTGAAGCTGAAGTATACCCAGAAAAATATAAGTGGAAAAATTAAAAGCCAGTGTTACCAAGTAAAAGAAAACCTCATTTCTTGAGTTGAATAAATATGATGATGGAAGCCATATAGTAAATTAGTAGGAAAAGAAAAGTCATATTGGAATTAGTCGTTATTATCATAAATGAATATAGTTTACCATTCACCTAATTGCTTGAAAACGTGAGAGAATTTCTTTCGTTCTGCAATTGATGCCACACCCAAGCATGCCAAAAGATATCCACCGACACTCAATACTAATTTTTGATTACTAGATAAGTTAGCAAATGGAGAAAGGTTCAAACCGGGGCCGGAGGTACTATAACTTAAGAATTGGCGAGTATTAACTCTCAATAGTGGCTTTGACGATAAGGATCTGGATAAACTAGTAGATAACATTATATATATATGTTTTAGAATATAAATATTAGATAAGAAGAAGAATTTATTCACCAAAGATGACTCAAATTTCAGAGGAAATTATAGTTAATTTATAAGATTTAGACAACCTGTGGAAAGGATAAAAAAGAAAGTTTGCAAAAGAAAATATTGTCGGATAATTAAGGAAGAATATTTTGTTTCTTATTTTGAGAGATAAGTTTTACAAACCTGTTACGAAATTTTTACCAGAATAAGCAGGCGACATTCATCTATCGACTAATATGAACCTACAGGTGTGTCTCCTTATTCTCTGATTTTTTGTTTTGCATTTTATTTCTTCTCCAATTGCAACTTCGGCCACTACCATATTAAAGAAGATTTTGAATAAAGACACAATGATTCAATACCTCAGTATTTAATATTTGCAGGCTTACATTAATGAATTCAATATATAAGTCTCTTCCTCGAATTTCTTACAACCAGAAGGGGACTATTTCTGCTTTTCAATTTCTGCAACATATTGAAAACCAGCAAATAAGGAAAAGATCGGAATAAAATGTATGTTGGATCACAAGGTTGTTCAAAGTAAATATTAAAAAAGAAAAGGTGTTTATTAAAAGCAAAGGTAAGGAAATATATTCCCGAAGATGGGGTGAGATAAGGTTGCAAAAAAAAAAAGAAAAGAACATGAGGAAAAAAAGTCTCGGAGAATCCTCAGGTGATGTATTCCCAAATTGTTATGCGCTTATTTCTTTGGGATTATAGCCCCGTACATACCCAATGCTGTAGTTTCAGCTCCTTTTAACTTGCAAGAGTAAACTGTCAATGAAGCTTAAAGCAAATCGAGTTGCCGTAGCTCATTAAAAAAAATAAAGGAAGTCGGGTCTTGCAATCAGATTGTTCTGGTCAAGGGTAAAACTACTCACCTTATAATTATTGAGCCATCAAAGATCGTTTGAATTACAAAGTAAATATCATTCAATATTTGAAAATTCGCAATGAAACAAGCAAAATATATAATCAAGTAGGAGTAGTTTCGCATCGTGTTGCGATACGCAATTATTGTAGTCGTCAACACCTGATTCAGTTATTTGGTCCAGCAGAGCTACAATTTTGAGACCCTTGCATCCCGGCAAGGGAAGAGCTTGTTATAGTTTTATCGTCTTAACTGGTTCGCAAAGCGATGTTTGAGGATGCTGGAGAAGGTATAACTAACAATGGAGTACTCTGACAAGACTATTCCAGCCGAATGTTTTCTTTGTTGAGCGAGATGGGGGAAGATCCTTAAAGTGGATATCAAATAAGAAAGTCCTCTTTTGGAAAATTTTGGAAAAAGAAATAGCGAAATATTACGAAAGTATTCATTAAAGAATGTTTTTATGAATATAAGTAGCCACTTGGGAATTTTAATTTGAGTTATATACAATTTTTTACCCAAAATCAAAGAGCTATTCTGGATTTCCCACATACTCCTCGATTACCGAAAATGTGTGACTTGGTTGAACGAAAAGAAAAATGATTTGAGGTTAAGAACAAGTGGAGTTTCTTTGGTAAAAGCAAAAGTAGGAATCCGATTTAAATAAATATACTGATAGTAAGTGCCAATAAGGATAGCTTTTGCAGCAAACGGTAAGTATGATAAGTATCCCGTACACCACCATCGCCACCTGCATGCAAAAAAAAAAAAGCGATACTGCTATGCACGTACGGAGTTATAGCACGACTGGCATTTTCCTAGTAAGGACAGAATATTACCCGATTGGGTGTAGAGTGCAAATGGTCTTAAACCAAAACGCGTAAAATACATGAATTAGTTTGGTGGAAACCTAAAAAGACCATGTAAAAGATTTGAAAAAACGAAACGGAAAACCATGACAGTAATTGAGAGCAAAATGAAAGAAACGAAAAACAAAAGGATCAGGAATTGACTAAAGTGTTACATCATGGATGGGATAACAAACAGACGAGAGAAAAATAGATTTACCAAGCATTGAAGGGTATATAAGTTAAGCAATCGCGTTAAAATCAATTGTAATAAAAATTTTTACGTTCAAGTCAAATCGTCATAAGTATTGTTCTAACAAACAGGAAAAAAGAAATAGAAATAGAAAAAAAAAAGAATAGTCTTCGTTTATTTATTTTGGTTTCTCTGATTTTAAGATACCTTTGTTCTCCTATTTCTCTCATTTCTTTAACCAATAAACTAGTTGTAGGCCCAATATTCTTTTATAATTATACATCATACTAAGCCAATTTTAAATCTCAGCGCATGCTAGGGTAAATAAGAAAAAAAAATCAATACATGATGTATAACTGAATTAGATTTTTTTTAGTTCAAAATTTCAATTAAAACATGAAAATTTCATCCAGTTGATATAAAATACGATCAGTCTACACCATTTAACCGAATGCCCGACTAAGATTCGTTTTTAACCATTTTTGTCTTTGAGTAAAACGAATCCCTTCTACTTAACGATCTGATTATTTTTCTATGTGAGTGTTTTTTTTTTTTCTTATGTTCTGTTTATTTTGTTGTATGTTGTTGTTTTTCGTTTTGTTCAGCGTTCTCTACATTTATTATTTACTTCTGTCCTTAGGGCAGTTGACATAGATGCCTCAACTGCAATTCTTCAACTCTCGTACGTGTTCTGGTACCTGTAGCCTTCGTGACATTCAATCCTATTAATACAATCAATACAATTAATACAATTTATATATATAGCACAAGTAGTACCAGGTAGTGCAATTAGTACAAGTACAACAAGTAGAACAAGTACAACAAGTACAACAAGTAGAACAAGTACAACAAGTACAACGAGTAGCACAAGTAGCACAAGTAGCACAAGTAGCACAAGAAGCATTACCAGAACAGTATTGTAATTTACCAATTATACCAGTAATTTGTTTTGTTTTGAAACAAAAAACAAATTACAAAATCAACTAAGCTGAAGTCGTTAACAAGACGCATGTTTGTTTTTTTGTTCTTTTGTTTTTTTTTTTTTTTGGCTCTTTTTTTTTTTTGTTTAGTGTGTGGGTAATATTAGTGTACGTTTTTTTTCATTATTACTCGTTCTTTTCACTATCGTTCTGTTTTTAATGGAAAACTTGTCTTTTCTTTAGCATTACTTACTCTTTCTTCTTTTCCTTTCCTTCTTTCTTTGAGTTTGATATTAAAAGAAGGTTCTTCCATTGGTCTTATGTATCATTGTTGATTGTCTTTCAAACTACGGCAGTCTTGAAACCATTCCTATCCTGGCCCACTTTATCTTTTTTTTTGTTTGATTTTCCCATACTGATTGGTTTCTCTCACTATTCCTATTAGCCGCCCACCCTTCTTTTATCCCACACAATCCAGTTCAGCAAAGAATATAGTATATCGATTCATTCCACTCCTTTCAATTACGTTCTTTTCTTCCATTGATATCAACTTTGCGTCCCGTGTCCAAGTATCCGCTGAGAAATCATTTATCCTGTGCTAGTGTTACTTCCTTTGTTTTTTTTTTCTTTTTCCACTTCGTTTGTCCTTTTTTTGACTTTTTTTTTTCATTTGCCCACTGATCTTGCCTACTGGTTTTGCCTATTGGTTTTGATTTTTGATATTTAGTTTTGTTTTCCTTTCTTTTCAGTGTGTGTGTGTTTTTTTACCGTTACGTATAATAATCAATACAAAGCACAAAAGAGAGACAAAAGAAAAATATTTTTAATCAGTGAGAACAAAAAAAAAAAAAAAAAAAAAAGAAAAATACACATTACAAAAGGAAAAAAAAATCTGCCAGAAAGAGAAGTAGATTTCCTTCACACTACTTACTCGTTTTCTCCCTCTTTTCTCTTTTTTTAGAACAAAATTGATCTGTCTTGTTAATAATTCAAGTATTTCCAACTACTAAGTCACTCTTTTAAGCCCTCTTTTTTCTTTTTTTTTTTCTTTTTTTCCTCCTCTTCATTTAACTTACTTGTTTTTCAAAACCTATCTCACAAATCATCCATTTCCCGGTTATAATTCAGAAGAGAAGTAATTATGATGTCACAGCAGTATCTGAATGCTGGTGTATCCAATAATAATACTAATTTAAGTAATAATAATCCCAATAATTCAAATAATAATTCTTCACCAACTAGAAATTCAAAAAATTATCAAGAAATGTCGACTTCCCCCTTTAATTTCCAATCGGCTAGTAATGAGGATCAACTTTCCCCTTCAAATAATTTGAATAATTTTTCCAGTCCAAGTAGTAATTCATCTTTAAATAGCTCAAGACCAAATTTACATTCAAGAAGTCATAGTCATCATAATCCAACTATACCTGGTATAAATCAACATCATCAGCATCATTATAATCCAATCAATTCAAATCCTAATACTACTATCAATAATAATTCAATAACTAATTGGACAACTTTAATTCCTCCAATGCCAGCTTATCCTCAAGCTACTTATAAATCAGAACTTATACAAGATCAGTCAATTCAAAGACCTTTATCTGCAAGTTCAAATAATTCATCAAGACCTCCAAATTTAAAATTTCAATCTTTCCATACTAATCCAAAAATTGAACAAAAAAATAATTCAAATCCTGATTTACTTAATGGAACTGGCATTAAAAAGATTTCAACGAATAATTCTAATCCTAATAATATTCCTAATAATAATCCAAATAATCCTTTTGTAAATACTCCCGCTCCAACTACTCCTCAATTTTTAACAAAACCAAATCAAAGACATTCAATAGCTATATCTCCAATCTCTTCTAAAAAAAATTTATTAGAAGATGAAATAATTCAACAACCTATACCTTTAAAATCAAGATCAAAGTCAAATAGTCCTAAAATATTTCTGTCTAATTCATCTCCAAAATCATCCCTACAAAATATCGATTCTAATAATAATAGACAACAACAACAACAAAAACAACAACAACCACAACAACTTGCATTCAATTCTCAACCTACTAAATCTAATTCACCTCCAAAATTTCAAACTCCTTCTATGCCTACTTCAATCACTCCTTCCAATAATCAACACCAACAAAAAAAATTAAACTCAACTCCTTTTGCATTTCAACCTGATAATCTTTCAAATCCAACTTTACATGATCAATTAAAATCTCCCCCTCAACATTCTCAACCTCAACTACAACATCAACATCAACATTCTCAGGCCCAAGTTCATCGTCCCAATACAAATCCACTTCCTAGTCAAAATGTTACTAGAAGTTCAACAACGGTTCCTCAAAATATTTCTACTAATCAACTAATGACTAAAAAAAGTTTACGTAAAAAGAAGAAAATTTGTAAGTCCTGTGGTTTAGAAATCACGGGTCAATTTGTTAGGGCTTTATCAAATGCATTTCATGTTGAATGTTTCCGTTGTGATGAATGTGGTGAAAAATGTTCAGCTAAATTTTTCCCTCATGATAAAATTGATGAATCTACGGGTTTGAAATTTCAAGTTGCATTATGTGAATATGATTATTTTAAAAAATTGGATCTTATATGTTTTAATTGTAATTCAGCCTTAAGAGGTCCCTATATTACAGCATTGGGTAATAAATATCATTTGGAACATTTTCGATGTGCAGTTTGTGAAAAAGTTTTTGAATCTGATGAAAGTTATTATGAACATGAAAGTAATATTTATTGTCATTATCATTATTCGAAGTTATATGCATCACATTGTGAAGGTTGTCATTCCTCAATAGTGAAGCAATTTGTTGAACTATTCAGAGGTGGTAGAAATCAACAGTGGCATCCAGAATGTTATATGGTTCATAAATTTTGGAATGTCTGTATAACTGCTGATTCCGTTGGTTTGGAAACTCAATTCAATATTAAAAGCATTGAAAATTTGAATTTACAAGACTCTAATATTGAACCTAATGTTTTAATCGCAATGGAAGAACAAATTGAAAATACTGTTATGAGTTGTTGGTTGACTTTATCTGGTTATGAAGAAAATACTGCTGCTTGTATTTCTGATATGCTATTGAATGCATGTACTGGTAACCAAGCAAGTGGTTTATTTGCAACTGGTAAGTTAATTTTAAACGTTGAAGTCTTGTTTCAAGCTATAGATATAGTGCAAGATTATTGTAATCTCATTGATAGAGATTTTGGCTTAAATAAAGAGAAATCGGAAGGTAGAAATGACTCTAATGCCTCAAGTGAACCTAATGATATTTTTCAACCTTTGAGAAAAGAACCAAGAAATATATCGGGTAAAATTATGAGTTACTTGGCTATTTTAAGAAAATCAAGTCAAATATCATCTTCGGGTAGTCTCTCAGCTGAATTATTATCTGTGATTACAGGTTGTGCTCATTACCTCAAATTATTAATAAGAATTGGTCTTAATAATGCTTTAAAAATAAATAAAATCAGAGGAACCACAGAGGCAACCGATCGATTTTTAATTGCTACTAAAAATTATGAAGAATTGGGTCCTGATCCAGAATCTTTAAATCAATTATTAACAATTCATCCTAATGCAACTGATTCTTGTCAACATTGTCTGAAAAGTATTGAAAGATCATGTATCGAGTACGGTAATAAAAGGTGGCACGTTAGATGTTTTGAATGTTCCAATTGTAAGAGTGGTGTTTCTTCAATTGATACTTCGAATCATGTTAAAAAATTTACATATGATAAAGCCAAATCATTGGTTTTTTGTGAAAATTGTTCTACTAGTGATTCTTCTCCTGGCTTCTCATTTGCCAGTGATTTAGCCCAGTTGATCTACTTATTAAAAATCGCTCTTTATCGCTCAAAATCAGTAATGATTTCTGAGAATGGCACTCCTAAAATTCAAGCAAGTCAACCTTCTAATAACAATAATCTTTCAGCAAATCAAATTCCCAGATCTAACTTAGCCGAACAAAGAGATGCTGCAAGAGTAGTTACCGAAAATGATTACTCAAGGACTTTGAATGATGTGACTAGATTAAGAAGTAGAAGACAGAGCCAAAAATTATCAAGTTCAATCAAAAAGAAGGCTAGAAAGTCCGTAATAATTGAAGCTCCTGAAGCTGATAAAGCTAAGGAAGAAGTTACCAACGATGATGAATTTGGGGATGATGCCGATAATAGTATGGATCAAGGTTTGAATCCACAACCTCAAAATAGAAAAGGTTCTCATATGTCCTTTATTGCTCAACAACATGATCATGATATTTTCAAAGTTAAAGAACGTAACTTGAAAGATCCATATAAAAAGTCTCTAAAGATTAGAGACGAACCCCAAAGACAACTTACAAATAGTCATCTCGATAGAACTTCAGATCTCTTGAAAAATGAAAAATCATTAACCTTGGATGATATTCCAAGAATTGTGGCAGCTGAGCAAGCCAGAGAACAACGTCCAAATGCTTTCAAACACCACAACACCTTGTATCAAAGAAACAGACCTATGCAACCAGTCAGAACTGTGGCTGCTGCTACTGGTGGTAAAACACCAACTACTTCAACAACTGATAACAAGGGCAATGTTGTTGGTACGTCACTTGATACTTCTCAAGTAAAGAAATCTAAGTACTATTCGGAATTAAGTAAACCAGAGCATTACGTTTTGAGGCACATCGCGATCGAAGCTCTCCTTGAAATTTCTCCAAATAAGCATAATAAGGATGAGCTTTTAGCTTTAATTCAACTGCCCAAAAAACTGACTGGTGGTTTTTGGGATAAATTTAAATTTGGTGCTAATGATCAAAAATCTAAAGGCTCTTCTGTTTTTGGTATCGATCTTCAGGATTTAACAAAAAAATATGGGGTTGACTCAGACTTGGGAGTTGGACCATCTAAATTGAGGATTCCAATAGTAGTTGATGATGTGATTAATGCTTTGCGTCAAAAAGATATGTCAGTTGAAGGTATTTTCAGATTGAATGGTAATATTAAGAAGTTGAGGGAATTAACTGAGCAGATCAATAAAAATCCTCTCAAATCTCCCGATTTTACTGGACAAAATGCAGTTCAATTAGCAGCATTAATGAAAAAATGGTTAAGGGAATTACCAAATCCGTTGTTGACCTTCGGTTTATATGATTTGTGGATTTCATCTCAACGTGAAAAGGATCCTATTATGCAAAAACGAATTTTACAATTGACATATTGTTTACTACCAAGAAGCCATCGTAATTTGGTTGAGGTTTTGTTGTATTTTTTCAGTTGGGTTGCATCATTCGCAGAGATTGATGAAGAAACAGGTTCCAAAATGGATATACATAATTTAGCAACAGTGATTTCGCCAAATATATTATACTCAAAACAATCAGTTGAATCAGACCAAGCACCTCAATCCGGTGAAACTTATTTCTTGGGTATAGAGGTGGTCAATCAATTGATTGAAATTCATGAAGAATTGAGTGTTATCCCAGTTGATTTACTACAATTCTTGGATAAGTGTGGAGTTAATCCTAAAGCTGAAGCCAATTTAAACTCCAAGGATGTTATGAGTAAGATTGAAAAACTTATCAAAGAGAACCCGAAGCCATTCTCTAATTTTGAAATAAAAATCGATAGTGAAGTCCCTCATCATGCTAACACCATCAAGAGGGGACAAACTAGAGTCTTGACAGAATCACACGGAGAAACTACCAATGTTTGATATCATCTGTGCCAAAAGTGGTTGTACCGTGTCAGCGCAACCAATAATACTCCTTTGTGTATACAAAATGAATCCCTCTTCTTCGCCCTATGCTATGCCATTAAAATTTGTTTAATATTCCTTTCTTCTGTCCTGTTTTATTTATTCTTTTTTCTTTTCTTCTAGTCATGTTCATTTCTATATTCTATATTCTTTTTTCTTTTTCTTTTTCTTTTTTTTTTCTTTTTTTTTTTTTTTTTTTTTTTTTTTTTTTTTTTTTTTTTTTTTTTTTTTTTTTTTTTTTTTTTTTTTTTTTTTTTTTTTTTTTTTTTTTTTTTTTTTTTTTAGTCTCTCATTTCTAGATATTATTCGAAGTGACTTCTATCTATTCTATTGAAGAGGAATTCTGTATAAAATTGAGTTGAAGTGATAGAAACATAAGAAAATATTCTCAAATTGTAGGCATACTTATATTCTGCGATCTGATAACCACACTTTTTTGTCTGGTTGTCGCACTGGTGCGACAAAAGAGACTAAAAAAAACGAGCTCAAGAAAGAAAATCTAAGGAAAATATTCCAGAATGACGTCCTCCGAGAGCTTCTGATCAATCTGATAAAGTATAACTGGAAACACATAAAGAACGTCGCTTTCAACATCAGCATCCTATTCTGACATAATTTGAACAATATATAGCAATAATGGCACCACTTACAGCAGATTCACTAAAAGAATTAATAGAGTCAAGACTACAGGCATCTCTAGTACAAGTCGAAGATATGTCGGGAGGTTGTGGACAAGCATTTGCAGTTGTTATTGTTTCGCCACTATTCAAAGGGAAGAATAAATTGATGAGACATAGATTGGTCAATAACTCCTTAAAAGAAGAGATTGCTGCCATACATGCATTCACTCAGAAAGGTTTTACACCCGATGAGTGGTTGGCACAAGGTGGAACCTTATAAATTTATTACAACAGGTATAACAATAATCCATTGCTTTATTTATTACTGTCATGAAGTTGACCATAAATAGCTATTTATAGGAAAAGATGAAAAAAAAAAAGACTTAAAAAAAAAAAAAAAAAAGGAATCAGACCACGGAAGGACCGAATCTTGTATAACTTAATAAGTATTTATAATATCAATAAAAGCCAGCTTTCCTGATAGATTTAAAATCTTGAGGCATAGCGTTTGTAAAGAGCACCCCAAACGAAGCATAATATGACAAACATGCTCAAAATAATGAGAGGAAATATACGTAAGCCCAAAGAGCTGGTATCAGCAACCAAACCAACAAAAAATGGAATCATTGCTCCACCACTACCACCAAATGCACAAATGAACCCAACACCGGCAGTATGATATTTAGCAGGTAAAATCTTTAATGCTGTAACGATAGTAGTTGGAAAGATAGGGCCTACACCCAAACCAGTAAGGAAAACCACGACGAATAAAGTATAATCGACCGGCAAGAAAGCTAAAAGCCAGAAGATAAGGAAACCTGCAGCGGACCAAGCAACATAAATCGTATTTGCAAGCAATTCATTTTTGAAAAACTTAGAGGTTGCAAAACCAAGGGTCATTCTACCAGTTGTTAATCCTAGCCAAAATGATGTTGCCATATAAGAGGAATGTTTGTAAGCGAAATGTTTAATTCTCATTAAGAACGTAATAAGCCAAGCACCGAATGCAGTTTCACCACCGACGTACATCATCAAGGACATTGCAAATACCCATATTAATTTGGATTTAAGAGATTGAGTCATAGTAGCCAGTTCGGTATTGATTTCACTTTCATCCAAGCTTTCATTATCTGAGTTGAGATCAAAATTATTCATTTCAATGTCACTATTTTTGTTCTCTGATTTTGCAGATTTATTGTTTCTAACCATCAGAATGTATCTATATTTTTTCACGGTTTCATTTCTAAATAAGACAATGACAATGATAGTACCGACTGCACCATAGGTACAAAGAAACATATAAATTTGATTCCAAGTCCAACGATTATTCTGTTTTTGCAATAAACCTGTTATCATAACAGGGCTAATAAGAGATCCTAAACCATAGCAGCCATGCAATATTCCTAGGAGCTCATTTGAGTCAATTAGGCCTCCCAACATAAAATTGAAGGAGGCATCAAGCAGACCAACTCCGATACCATTGAATACGTAAATAATTACGAATAATGGATAGCTGGGTTTGAAAGATATAATCAAGCAACAAAATGTCATTGCAGCTGATCCAAGAGTCATAACCCCTTTAAATCCCAATGAATTATGAGATACTTGATTTAAGAATGCCATAAGCATATAACCAAGAACTGCTGCAAAATAAAGCATACTTATCTGAATATCATTTATTTCATAATGACTTTGGAATTCAGGAATCAAAGTACCAATTGCCAAATCACATAATCCAACTAATATAAACATATAAAATCCTGCTAAAATTTGACCTTTTAGTAAATGACTTTTCCTCCAATCAATAGAATCAATAAATAATGTTTCTCCTTCAAATTCAATGTAATATCTCTCATCTGCATCTTTCATATAATCGAAATCATCTATTGCTGCTCTTTTATTTGATGTTGTTGAAATTGAGCTTGAAGGACTTGTGATTTCATTGAAAGTTGCAGCCAGTGCATCCGTGGGTGAAGCGAATTTATTGTCTTTGTTTAAAAACGCATCAAATTCTTCATTTGAGTTGTTTTCATGATTTCTAGAATTATAACCCATATCAATTGACTAATAATTTAGATCTAGTATATTATCTTTCTATAAGTAAAAGTTTTTTTTTGACTTTTTCGATTTTGAATTCAATTGCTTCTCCTTATCTAAGGCTTGATCTTATAGTGCGGAACTGGAAAAGTACTGAATCGTTTTCTTTATTCTCTTCTTCACTATTCAGTAATCTATGAATCTCTATGAGGCTGAAAAATTGGAAAGAAAAAAGATAAAGTGTCTACTCTTAAAACATGTTGAAAAAAAAAAATTCAAGTTAACCTGATTGTTGAATAAGGGATGGCTTCGATCTATTTCTTTTTTCTTTTTATTCCTTTTTCTTTTTTTTTTTTTTGTTTTGTATGGTTAATTGCCATTTCTTTTCTCATCGCAGCTTAAGTTGTTTCGTGCAATTGGCAAATTGCAACTCTCTTACCCCGAGGCAACAAGCCTCCCAACAACTATTTTTGCTCCTTACTAAATAATGTTGATTGGAAGAAATAGAAGTATCGATCCTTTAAGTCGTAAGCTATAGAAGGATTCGAAGGGTGCTTCGCTTACATATCATGATTTAAGTTGAATTACAAAATTCTCTTTTTTGAAGTATTATTCGGAATTCTCACAAAAATTCCAGTAAATTATATTATGGAATGTAGGATTGTAAGTATTTCAATGACAGTTGACAAATTTCTTAGATATGAATGATAGCTTATGGTTTTTGGTTTGTGTAAAAGCAAAGCCTTCACCGTTGATAACTACTTGCAGAAGCCAAACTTCTAATACCTAGCTCGAGAGAAGGAAGTACAAATTACTTCACTATTTTGATGACTGTTTTCTCGAATCAGCATTCCCTTTTTGATCTTAATACGTCTTATCCTAGAAAAGAATTCTACTTTTCTCAACTAAACTTATTTCGATAATAATTATTAAATGCTTTATTGTAAAAAAAAAAAAAAAACTAAAAAAAGCAAAAAAAAAAAACAAATTTGAAGAAAGATCTCCTAGCAACAATTCTAATAACTTGCAAAGTGATTTTCAAAGGTCAACTGTCTTCTACCATGCAAACTATGTTACTTTAAAGAGTATTCAAACCTTTTTTTTTGCATATTGGTAAGGCGTATCAATTTGTACTACATAAACACTCCACAATGCATGGTACATCATCAACAAGAAAAAGGCGCAAATGGTTTAGTGGTAAAATCCAACGTTGCCATCGTTGGGCCCCCGGTTCGATTCCGGGTTTGCGCATTTATTTTTTGATTCTATCACAGCTATCCTCCACCATTAGCAAGTCAAGTTACCATATTAATTTCGACATGATGTGCTAGTTCATCTACTGATGATTCTTTTTTATTTTGCAGCCTTCAAATTTTTGTGGTGTGCAGGTCACAACTCACAATTTTTCACCCTCAAGGCGCACTTCGGTGTACACACTACCACAGACCGGAATAGTTTATTGTTCTGGTCGGAAGTCACTCACTTTCTTTTGACTATTTTTTTCGTTCTCTCTTTGCAAACTTTTACTTCAAGACCATTAACCAAAGAGATCAATATACTATCGAATTAAATTTAAAGATGTCAAAGAACGCCGTGAAAACCGTAGTGAATGCAAGTAAGTGACTTTCCAATCTAACAAGTGGAATTAGACCATTTCAATCGCTAACAGTTATTCTTTAGTCCAAAAATATTATCCAACAAAATTGGCCGATAAAACTTGGGATAACACCGGGTTACTAGTTGATGCCAGTTCAGAGCATATATCGCAAGCTTTGAAAGTTTTATTAACAATTGACTTGACCCAATCTGTTGCAGATGAAGCAATTCAAAACCAAGCCAATTTCATTTTGGCTTATCATCCCTTCATTTTCAGAGGATTAAAATCGATTACACCTCAAGACCCACAACAAAAGTCTTTGATTAAGTTGATTCAAAATAACATTAGTGTTTACTGCCCCCATACTGCAGTAGATAGTGCTAAAGGTGGAGTTAATGATTTTTTGGCTGATGGGATTGTTGGTGAGTTAAAAGAACTTTCTCGTGAAACAATTCAACCAGATGCCAGCGAAGAAGGGTGTGGTATGGGTAGATTAATTCAACTTAAAGAACCAACCACTTTGAAAAGCTTAGTCGAAAATACCAAGAAGAGCTTAAACTTGGATCATGTTCAAGTTGCTAAAGGTTCTAATTCAGAAAAGATAAATTCTATTGCTATTTGTGCCGGCTCCGGTGGAGGTGTCTTTAAAGGTATCAAGGCTGATCTCTACTATACTGGGGAATTATCTCATCATGAAGCACTTTACTTCAAAGAGATTGGATCATCTATCATTGCTTGTAATCATTCAAATACTGAACGTGCTTTCTTGAAAGTTATTAAACAACAATTACAAAGTGAATTACCTGGTTCCGAAGTAATCATAAGTAAAGAAGACAAGGATCCATATGAAAATTGGTAAGCTTTTGAAAGAAGTCTTTTTACATAGACGTTAATAACGGTTGATAGGTGAAAATGGGTGTTTTGGATGTATATAAGAGTATAAATAAATTGTAAAAATGATGAAAAGTTTGCAATCAAAGCTTTACCCTCGTAATTTGAGCAACGTGCCATTTTTTTCTTTGGACCGGAAGTCTGGGGAAAAGTAAAAGGCCCACAATCGCTTCATCTTCTCCAGCAGAATGAGTAAGCTTATTTCAAGATGATCCTTTTTCTACAAATTTACAGTCCTTGGTATTGGACTCACGATACTATTTATTCATAAACATATGCAATATACCGCTGGAATATTAAATCATCGATATAACCTCTCGCTTCCTTTAGAGTTTTGCATTTGATCAATTCTGATCTAAATTGTTCCTTTTTTTTTTTTACAACCTTCTAATCTGCGATAGCAGCCCAGACGTCGATTTACCTCCATTTGACTCAAATATCACTCATTTTCAGGAGGGAAAGATGAATTTGCCTAAGAAGCCAAGTGGGTTTGAACTAAATACAGTCCATGGCGAGAATTGTCCAAAGTTTAACGTCAAATCAACTCTTGTACCTTGTACAGGAACAGATTACGTTTTCCTTTTTGGAGGGTTTGATGATAATGACAATTTGGATAGTAATGTTTATCTTTTGAATATAAAAACGAAAACTTGGGAGGTTGATAATAAGCACAATGGCGTTTACCGTGAAGGGCACCTGGCCATTTATATAGGCCAAGGGAATATTCTTGTGTTTGGTGGAATTCCATTTGATGAGTTCCCAGATGTCAACCAATATGCAGAAGAAAGCTTGATCAATGACAATCACCAGAATAATGGTGACTTTGTTGAAAGCAAGACATATTTCAAAAAGGATAGTCTCATGCTAATTTATAATATTTTTGATCGCAAATGGATATCGGCACCAAAGTTTGCTTTGAGTAGCGCTCCCTCTCCTAGGTCACGCCATGCTTGTTGTGCTTCTCAGGATGGAACTAAGATTTATATAAGTGGGGGACTAGTTAATTCAACTCCATTAAATGACTTGTATTGTTATGACTTAGTTTCTGGTATTTGGCATGGTCCAATCGATTTTGCAGCAAGATTTGACCACTTCATCACGATTCATGATGGAAAACTATACTCATTTGGTGGATTAGATCGAGATATGAATCATGTTACCACTTCTATAGTGTATTTTAATTTCAGCGATCAAAGCATTGGTGAAATATCTTTGTTGCTGCATCCGAATTATAGTTTGGGCTTCATGGATTCTGACGATGACGAAGATGACAACTTGAAGGTTTATAACAGAAGTTCAAATAGCGACTTTTTTCCAACCAATTCTGAAAGGATATATTTGAACTCTGTTATCAACCCGTATTTGAAGATTGAGATCAGCTTGCCTCTGTGGGGATTTGAAAATAACAACAAAGGAATTGCTATTGCATACCATGATTTGAGTGAATTTCAATATATACCATTGGTAAACCTGAAAAATATCAACTCAAACCTCAAACTGAGAACAGGTCAAAACATTTTTGATTTTGCATGGAAGCACACTTTTATATCGAGTGATGGTCACTTATACATACTTGGCTACGAGAAACATGACATGAACTCAAATCCTGATAATTCACGTCAAACTCCAGAAAATCACTTAACTAAGCTACTAGAAATTGAACTCTTTTGTTTGGGTATACCAACTGGTTGGGAACCGAAATCTGACAAAAAGTCACAATTTCGTAACTTAAATTTGGCCAACGATTTTAAAAGGTTCTTGATTAAAGAGGAGTTTACAGATTTTGAAATCTACACCTTGAAGGATGATTCGGTTAAAAATGAATATATTAATTTTGATGAAATGTCCAATAAGATAGACAACATGATTGAGGAAAACCTGAGTGAAGTTAGGGAATATGTTTCAATTGTAAAAGTGCATAAGTCAATACTATTAGCAAGATGGCCCCATTTTCGAAGACTCATAAGTAGTGGAATGAATGAAACCTTAACCAATAGAATGTTCATTCCTGAACCTTATATTTCAGTTAAAGCATTGATTTTTTATCTATATAGTGGTTCAATTGAGTTTGAACATTATATTCCCGCTAGCATTTTCACTATTGTTGATTATTCTGGTCTACTTATATTATCCAATTTATATGAATTACCCGATTTAAGAGCACAGACCTTATTTCAATTATTTAAACAGTTGTCGGTTTTGGTTTCAAATTTTGGGGCTGAAGCAGACCCCGAACATCGAATAAGTCTAATACTCAAAGTTTGGGCAAACGCTGTGATTTCCAATGAGAGTGTTTTCGTTTCAAAGATCTTGGAAATCATCAAAGTAAATTGGCCAGTTATAACTAGATCCAATTCTTTCTCTCAGTTGCCTAAAGAATTGATCATCAGATTATGCCAAGACTGCTCTAGTGATTTACAAGTCATAGGGAAACGTAGCCCAACCCCACTTAGAAATTCTTTGGAGTCTCTCCTTTCATCTCCTCAAACACCTAATGGTCCTTCAGGAATTAGAGCAGCCCATTCGAACTCGCCTTTCTTAAGAATCATCAGTGACGGTTCGCCTTCATTTCAAGAAAGGGATAGCAATGAAGTCTCACACTTTCCTACATTACAAATGCTTTCCAATGATTTGACGGATAATATTAATTCTGATTGAACCAAAGTTCTCGGTTGTAGGATATGCATATATATTTATATATTGATAAATTGTATTTACAAATTTATGTCGTAGTTAATGTTCTTTTCATTTCAGTCATCTTCGGACTCATCACCAAATAATTTACCCATCCAGTCGTGAACTTTCTCCGATGTGCTCCCGGCTGCATCGTTCACGTCATCTACTGCATCATTCAAACTGTCACCCGCGTTGCCCAAAGCGTTATTTAAAGCATCACTCACATCACCAATCGCATCTTCAATATCGTCGATCAAATTATCAAAAGAACCATGTGTGCTTTCTGCTTTGTTCCCATGAGCCGTTGATGTGAAATCAGTTGGTTTAGGTAATATTTGTGGTGTTAGATTTGAAAGAGATGATTCTTGTGAGACTAATGACTCAAGTGGCTTGTCGTTCGTGCTTACGGATATGGTAGTTGGCTCAATTCTATCCACTGGTTTCTTCCACAATAGATCGTAAGTAGCATCATTCACGACATGTTCGACTTTGAAGGGTACATTAGGATAACCCAAGGAGTCACTCCAATCATTTGGCAACGAGTTTTCAGCTGATATCAAATTACTAATAGAAATATACGAATCATCTTTGGCTTGAGTACTTGAACCATTATTAGGAGCAGGTACAAGGTTCAAGGAATCACAGAGAAGATTATAGACTTCGATATTTTGGAATGGCTTGACCTTTTTATTAGCTGCAGAAGCCAATTTTTGATCAAAGTAAGGACCAGAGCCCAAGAACAAAGCTCTCATTAAAACTTCCGAATTATTATAGCCATGCACACCTTTTGGTTTATAGTCGAAATTATTTTCTTCGTGTTGTTTATGAGTTGTGATAGAAAACCCAACATCTGGGACAATCCAAAGCGGTGCTAGTCTGTAATTAAACTTATGCTCATCTTTTGAGCCACCAAAATGATATTCTTTAGGGATGTCTTCCAATCTATATATTTTGAAATGATTTTGCAAGTCTTCACCCAAAGTTGCGAAATTTCCTTCTATCTCCTCAAGGATATCCTGAGTAGTGTATTCTTCATAAGGTCTTAATCCAAATAATGGCCAACCATCGATGTGTTCGATTTTGTTGATATCGACAACGTCATCAAGAAATAATAATCTGTCATTAGAGGTTGGTGCCATCCCATGATCACTAACAATCACTAAATTGACAATATTTCTCAAATTACGGTTTTTGAGTTCCATTGTCATCAAGTCAATGAAATCATCCACATATTTTAAAGCGTCTGTCAAATTCTTACCACTGATACCAAATTTATGCCCAAATTGATCAATAGTAGGGACATAGGTTAAAATAAGTTCAGGGCGTTGATTGATATCGTCACGATCAATCCAGTTCATAACACGAGCGACCTTGGATGACAAAAGCTCGGATCCATTGTACCTATCAACCTCCATTGGGCCGTTATCGATACCAATTCCAGGTACTTCACTCCCGGGCCACATATGAACAGCAGACTTAACTCCTTGTTTGTAAGCCGTTTTCCAAATTGGCTCACCTCCTTGCCAAAAATCTGGATCAATCCCACCGACTTTAGGATCAGTATTTACGAATTGCTTTTTTAATACTGGGTCAAAGAAAGTATTACCAACAATACCATGCTCTGAGGGATGAAGACCGGTTATGAGGGTCCAATGGTTTGGAAAGGTAGATGATGGGAAGGATGGTTTCATATATGGTGCACCATAATCATTTATCATCATGTTATGCAAAGTGGGTGTTAAATATGGATTAATATAATGAGGGTGAAAGCCATCTAACGAGATTATAATGGTTGTTGGGTAGAATTCATGAGTTGAATTGGAGAGAATTGGCTTATTCTTATTATGCTGAGAAGCAATAGCAGCATATTTTCGATCATCGTCAACAGAGGATGACGTAAACCAAGATTTGTTGAAAAAAATGACAACTATAATCAACAGTAGACCAAAAACTAAAAGTGCAATTGTCTTATTGAGCTTGTCGTTCAATCTCTTTATCTTGTAATCTCTTATATCAAAAGCAAATCTATTGGCAACTTCATCCTCCTCATCATCATCGTGAATTTCAAAACTATCAGTGGAGGCGACAGAAGTATAGTTTCCTCTACTCAGTCTAGCACTATTGAAATATCTCCTTACTTTACCCAAAAAACCCTGTTGATCTTGATGTTCGTAGTCCATGCTATCTAAGAAGTTTTCACTATTATCTTGGATCGAATTGTTTCCGAGATTCTCTCTGTATATTATATCGTCATCCGCGTCGTCAAGATCTGTTATCGGTACATCCACTGGATGCGGACCTTGATAGTTAATGGACATGGGGAATATATGTAATTGTCAAATAGTTGAGCTTTGTAAAAAGAAGTGGAATGTTGTTAGCCCGTTATCTTATAAAGTTTAGTTTTTTCTTGTTTTTTATTTTATTTTTTTTTTAACAACTAGTATCTTTTTGTTTTAGCGCCTAGCACACGTGAAGTATACACGAGAATCAATAACCAAATATAGACTCATGATATATATAATATACATTAAAATACACTAAATTACAAATGAAATAAAGCTATATTCTATCGAAGCTACTTTGGGGTCTCTTGTGCTTCATACGAGCCAAATAAACTTTTACCCTTAGTTGCATTAGTTCGTCTGGGACCAAATCATTAGGACTGATTTGAGCTTCACAACCATCGATGGGACAGTGTCTCCTTGAATTCAAAGAGCTTATGATATGTTGCTTTTCATAGACGTGATTGCATTTTCTTGATTTGACTGGATCTTCAAAAAAATTTAATGATATAGGATCTTTTAAAGCAATTTTACCACCTGCAACTTCTAAATCTTCCAGATCTTTTGAGGAACTATCTGGTAAAGATGTTTCTGGATCTTTCAAAATTAAAGATGTATTTCTTAAGAATTTATAGTTATTCGAGGAGTTTAAATAGTTTTCAAACGAATTTGAAATTAGATGTTGTTGCTTTGTTTCTTCGTAATCTTTTAAAAGTAAATCACCGATTTGTAAGTTTGAAGACTGATTATAATAATCCAATGAATCTATTGATAAATCTGGTTCTTGATTTGATCTTAGATAAATATCTCTTTTCGAAGAGTCAATTGAATTTTTAAGGATATCTAATTCGAATTTCTTTTTCAGTAATTCCACTAGGTTTGATAATTGGGATTCAAGAAATGAAGAATAATCTTCAGTTTCTAATAGATGATCATATTCAACAATATAGTTAATGTATTCTTTCACATTCTTCATGAGGGTATTTATATTATCATCAATAAATTTTAATGGTGTTGATGGAATAACAGTGGTTTTCTCCAACTCTCTCACTAAAGATGGATGAAGAGGTATATAATCAGGAAGGTCGGCGATTATGATATCTTCACTTTCTGCCTCTAGATTGCCAGGATCTGGGGATTTGGATAATTCTGTCATTGACTTTGACTTTAAGGAAGAATATGTTGTTTTGAGTAAATTGAAAAATGAGTCGCGTTCCTTTGAAAAGTATGATTTTGATGCTAAAATGACTATTTTGATCTGCACTACAAAAAAGTAAAAAAGGCTACAACTCGATAAGATTAAATAAAAATACAATATAAATTATATCGGAGAACTAAAAATCATTAGAAATGAAACATATATATAAGATCGCAATAAAAACGAAGTCAAACTTTTAAAATTGGTTTTATCATCTTCAAATAATTTAGAAGACATCACCGTGATCGAACATGGCATCAGCAACTTTAATGAAACCAGCAATGTTAGCACCCTTTAATAAGGATGGTAAACCAGAAGCATCCTTACCAGCAGAATATTTATTAGCAGTGGTGTAACAGTTTTCGAAACAGGTGTACATGATATCTTTCAATTTTTCATCAACTTCTTCAGCGGTCCAAGTAACTCTTTGAGAGTTTTGAGCCATTTCTAAACCAGAGACAGCGACACCACCACAGTTGGCAGCTTTACCAGGAGCATACCAAACATTGGCAGATCTGTTAGCTTCAAAGACGTCAATAGCTTCTTTAGTAGAACCCATATTAGAACCTTCAGCAATGTATTTACAACCAGCTTCAACTAAAGCTTTAGCTTCTTCACCAGAAACTTCATTTTGAGTAGCAGAAGGTAAGGCAACATCAACTTGACCAACATGAGTCCAAGGACGAGCACCAGCAATGTATTTAACTTGGTTAGAACCAGAGAAAGCGTGAGCAGATTCTTCAATAATTTGTTCCAAAGTTCTAAATTTAACTTTAGCAGCAGTAATTTCTTGAACTTGTTGAGGAGTAATACCATTTTGAGAAATGATTGAACCTTTAGAATCAGATAAAGAAACAACGGTACCACCTAATTCAATAACTTTCAAAGCAGCAAATTGAGCAACGTTACCGGAACCAGAAATGGCAACACGTTTACCTTTGAAAGTTTCTTGACCTTTAGTGGCCTTTTCAATCATCTTTTCAACGTAGTAAACAACACCATAACCAGTGGCTTCTGGTCTAATTAAAGAACCACCCCAAGTTAAACCTTTACCAGTCAAGATACCAGACCAGTTGTTTTGCATTTGTTTGTAGGCACCAAAGAGGAAACCAACTTCACGACCACCAACACCGATATCACCAGCTGGAACATCAGTATCTTGACCAATGTAACGAGCCAATTGTCTCATAAAGGCAACACAGAATCTTCTAATTTCAGCATCAGATCTGTTTTTTGGATTGAAATCACAACCACCTTTACCACCACCAATGGATAAACCAGTTAAAGCATTTTTGAAAATTTGTTCAAAACCCAAAAATTTCAAAATTGACAAATTAACTGATGGATGGAAACGTAAACCACCTTTATAAGGACCTAAAGCAGAGTTGAATTGAACTCTGAAACCATTGTTAACTTCAACTTCACCTTTATCATTTTCCCAAGAAACTCTAAATTGAATAATTCTTTCTGGAACTGAAACAACTGGAATAACTTTTTTATATTCTGGATGTTCAGAGAATAAAGTAGAATCTTCTAAAGCAGAAACTAATTCGTCGTAGGCTTGTTTAAATTCAGGTTCGTGAGGTAAGACCATTTTGTATTGATATATGTATAATGAAGAAAGAAACAAAAAAGAAAAATTCAAAAAAGAATTGAAAAAGAAGAGAAATCCTTTTCTTTATATCCTACTTGAAAGTGACTACAAAGATTATTCAAATCTGAAAATTGGTATATGCTTTTGGGATTGAGCTCTTTTTTTTTTTTTTTTTTTTTTTTTTTTTTTTTTTTGTTTGTATGGTTTGGATTGCAAAAATTAAAGCACTACATCATACTTACATTCAACGGGAAAAGAAATGGGTAAATCGCGGGCCTCTCTTTGTACTGCTTTGTTAGGGTGAAAATTATTATGTCAATTAAAATCAAGGCAGTTTTTAATAGTTTCTGCACATAGTGATCAATTCAGATCAAAACTAATAATCTCTGGCCAATCAGAATAGCCTTTGGCCTTTTCTTTTTGTCTCTGGTTTGTTTTGTTTTTTTCTTTCTTTTTGCTGCTGCTGCTGCTTAATTATTACAGTTGTTCTTGTATTCTTGTTAGTGTTGCTTATGACTCTTTTTTTCTTTAGTGTCTGCGGAAGGGCAATTGGAGAGTGAATTGTAATAGCATACTTCCAAATCACAGAATAAACTTTAGTTGAAAAGCATACTGGTGTAACTATTGAAAGACTTTTAGTAAACATTGGTTTACTTTAGTGTAGCTTCTACAGTCAGTATAGTGTTCTATTAGATTCTGATCATGGTTCAAATGTATTAATTGAGTTTGAACGGTGGAAAATTGCAAAAATCATTCAGCCCACTAAGGAACAAAGAAAAATGCTCACTGTAGAATAGTATAGAAGTGAATTGTATACCTAAATTAAAGGTACATACTACAATAACGGGCCTGAATCGGAACTCATCGTATGGTATTTCTTGTTTGACTTTGCTTATTTTTGTCTTATTCAAGTTGGTTGAGTGAAAAATTGAAAAAAAAAAAAGAAAAAAATTATCTTCTGCCAATCAAATTATGGTCGTGTCCGAAGCTCAAGAAAAGCGCACCAAAATTAAAAGAAAAAAATGGCTAAAATTGCCAGACGTGCACCACACGACTCTATTTTGGTTTCAGTGGCCCGAGACAATTTCTGATTGAGTGGTTGTATTTGGGAGTTCGGAGTTGGGCATGTCCGAGAATACAAATACCCCAGTGGCCAGTGACCATTGGCTATTGGTTTATTGTAGAGTAGGCATGGCATGGGGGAGAAAAGGGCCTGATATGGGCTGGTCATAAGCAAAAAAAATACTTGGAACCTACCTTATCGTAAGATTTGATCCTTTTGATAATGACGGAATCATCAATCAATTGAATAATTCTTCAAAGGATTAGCAGAACTCCGTAGGTGTTGCGGGAGTTTTTTACGTTATTGTAATAAATTTTGCGGTAATACCGCAAAATCTAATGTTTGAATTGATTTTACTTTTACGATAAGTAATTTCGATTTCAATTCAAATGTGGTTTGAGCTGTTTAAATTGGTAATCGATTTTTGTAATTGGGGATCTTTGGGTATAACCTGCCTAATCAAGTAGATATATGCCTAAAATTTAACTGCGAAAAAAGAATGAGACAAGAAGCTAAGTGCCAAAATAAGCAAAAAGATCAGATCACTAAACTAACCAAACCAAACCAAAAAAAAAAAAAAAATTATGTATTTACAAAACTAAAAATCTATATACATTTCATCATTAATTATCCTTTGATTTCTCAACTAAATCGGGATTCTTTTTAATTAATTCTGGATCGAAAACTTTCATTCTACTTGTAATTCTTTCATCAACTTCTAATTCTTGTACCCATTCACTATTTTTGCTCTTACCCTTTTCAACCCATTTTTTGGGCCAGTCCAATTCTTCATCTTTAGCCATTAATTGATCTTTATATTCAAAGTCTCGGGTTATATTGTGAATGATTGCTAACGTACGTTGTCCATATTCTTCTGCAATTCTTCTCTTGGTAAAATATCTATATATTTTAAATGGCATATTAAGAAATCCTAATAAATTAGGTACTTGATATACATAAACTGGTTGTTCAAATAATACCGGAACTTTTTTATCATTGAGAATCTTAGAACTAAAATCCAATTCAGGTGCTAAATTGGCTTCTTTATATTGATTAGGTATAATCCATGGTTTTTCAACTGCTGATCTTTTATCGGATTCTTCTTCTTCTTCGTCATGTTGTTCAAATGAATCATCATTCTTTGGTTTAGTTTCTTCTTCTGATTTATCTCCATTTTCTCCAATTAAATTGGGTTTTGATTCTGGTAATGGATCTGGTTTGGTTATTGGTCCCAATAACCCTTCATGTACCCCAGTCATATACTCTTTATATGTACCACGCCCAATACATATAACCCCACCAGATTTCTCATAATCTATTTCATCATCTCTTTTCGGTTTTATAGTATTGAAAAGTTTATAGAGTCCTAATACATCCTTGGATTCATATAATTCATAACGACTCTTAATTGGTCCTTCTTCATCTGCATTATTTGGTGGCTGCTGGTTAGGTAATGGCCATGGAGAAGTTAATATTGGTTTCTTACTACCTTCAGCTTCATTGGTATCATCTTTAATTCCACCTCTTTCCTTTCTTAATTGTCTAATTTTTTCAGCTACTTGTGATCTAATATCCCCTTGTCTATTCTCAGTATAAACTTCATAATCAATTGCTGCAGAATTCAAAATTGGTTTCACATACTTTCTAAATATCTTTAATGATTCATCTAAATAATCATTTGGTGGTGGGGCAATGAAAATTGTTAATTTTCTAGGTATTCTATCATTATCATACAGCTCTTCTCCTAAATGTTTAACAAGATTTACATACTTCTCCCGAATTTTACTTTGTTCATACTTATCATATGCTATACCTCCTCCAATACTAGCCAATACAGTCCAAAATATCATCCAATTTCTCAGCGGTAAGCTAATTCTTGGAATCCCCATCATTCTTAATGCTGGGTTAGACCATCCTTTCTTGGGTGTTGTCTTTGGCTTGCTTGACTCAACCGGTGGATTTACCTTCTCAGCTGGATTTCCATTATTTTTAGGATCCTCCGGCATTACTTCAATGTTATGATATGCTTTCCGATGATCTTAATGCCCGGTTCTTGTTTGATGTCGATTCGAGAAGTCTATTTTTTTATTTTTCTTTTGAAATTTTTTTTGTCTTCACTACTTTAAGTCGTGTGGATTGCAATCAGAAAAAAAAAAAAAATAAAAGAGAATAGAGTTACTGCTAAATATACATTACATCTTTACTTCAAAAATAAATACTTTATTGTAAGAATCCTGATAACTCAGCTTTCAAATCGTCATGGGTTAAGTTTTTCCCAATAAAAACAAATTTGTTTTCATCAATACCGGGTGCCAATTGAGTCCCATCAATTATATCGTAAGTCTCTCTAACTCCCTGTATAACCTTAATAGTGGATCCACATACCATAATACCCTTTGTACGGTGAATTTCCACTTCCTTACCATTCACTATATTCTCCCATAAAACATATTGTAAAAAAGATTCAACTTTGCGGAAAGATTCCGTATTTTGGAAAAATGGATGTGTGATTGTAATAGTTGTAATACGATCATCATGGTAGACAGAATTTTTCAGAATATTCAACGATTGAGAGAATTTAACTCCTTCACTGTCAAAAGCTTTCAAATCTAGTATCTTATTAAGATCAATATCACCAAAGCTTGTAGGATATATAGGTGAGGTATCGTTAATTGCACGAATTCTATTCAATATTTGATCCAATTTTTCATTATAATTCTCACTTTGCTGAAGTTTATCAATTTTGTTTACTAAAATTGAGTCTGCTAATGCAATTTGTAAATGTGCTGTAGTTATACCTTCTTCTAGTTTTTGCTGCTCATCTTTAATCTCTTCCTCCGTTAATTCTTCTTTGTTCGTTGATTGTGCAGTCTTCAAGTGGTTGTTCTCTTTATGCCAGTGGCCCCCGACATCATCTAAACATTTTATTATATTTTCAGAGTCAACAACCGTAACAACACCATCAATATATACACTTGATGACAACCCTTCGTCTAACCAAAACATTTTGGCAACTGGTGCTGGATCAGCTATACCAGTGGTTTCCAATAATATATAATCAATCTTGCCTTTTGAATTTTCAATCAAGTTTTCAATTGCTAAAACTCCATTATCCTTAACAGTACAGCAAAGACAACCATTCCCAATATCTAGCCATTCTTGAACTGACTCGTTTTTATCTTCGTCTTGTATGGTCACTGATTTCTCAATAGCAGAGGAGTCTCCAAACTCATTCAAAATAATAGCAAGCCTCTTATGGGATTTTTTACCAACATACTCTAGTAAAGTTGATTTTCCAGACCCTAAGTATCCTGTAATAATTGTAATAGGAATTTTTTTATCGATGGGACTCGATTCTTCCTTTGGCTGCGACTGAACGATATTGTTATTCTTTGGCAAGGTTCGAAGGACGTCTTCAGATAATTCTGTTACCAAATCCGGTATTTCATCCATTATTGTCTGTTTTTGCTATCTAGGTGAATCTTCAAGGCTGGGACGGCGTGGGTAAGTAGACTTAACTGAAGAAGCAGAAGCAAATCAAAAAAAAAAAGAGAGTTAAGATCATTTGAAAACTGAAAAATGCAGTGAGTGGAAAAAAAAATATTTAAACAAAACACGAGTTTTCTAAGAGAACTCGTGGAAATACTAGAGATTCATCCACTAGAATAATAACTTTCAATTGAGTGCCAAGATGAAGACGAAGTTTTTATCGGAGAAGATTTTGGACTTCTTGCTTATTGCTGCAATTAGTTATCACTTGATAATATCACCTTATACTAAAGTGGAGGAGTCGTTTAACATACAAGCCATACATGATATGCTAAACTTTGGTGTTTTTCCTCCAGAAACTGTTAAAGAAAACTACGATCATATGAATTTTCCTGGAGTTGTTCCCAGGACATTCATTGGAAGCTTATTCATCTCAAGTGCAGTCAAATTTCTTGACATAGTGTCTTCATTATTTGGAAAATCACTTATCAATAACGAGAGTGCATCTCAAGTCGATATTCAGGTATTAGCAAGGGGGGTTCTTGGTCTCGCAAATGCGTTTTCTTTGATTGAGATGAGAAATACTGTAAACAGAATATGCATTGATGTTGGTAACTTCAAATCAAGAGCCAGAATTGGATTTTGGTTTGTTCTTTTATTACTATCTCAATTTCATATCCTATATTATTCATCTCGAACATTACCTAATTTCATTGCATTACCCCTAACTAACCATGCCATTTCCAAATTACTTGGAGGTGAAATGACTGGTTATGCATGGTTATCCTTCACTGCCATAGTTTTTAGATTGGAAGTTGGTTTATTTGGCGTCATAACTGCTACTGTTTCTTCACTTATCTATCTCCAATCTAACTTTTGGCATAATATTTTAATGCTTGTAGTCGGTACTGTAACTGGATTACTCGCCACTTGTATAGTTGACTCATATTTTTGGGGGTACTGGCTAGTTCCTGAATTAGTTTCCTTCAAGTTCAACATTTTATACGGGAAGTCATCTGAATGGGGGGTCGAACCATGGTCTGCATACTTTATGAAGTATTCTCAACAGCTATTCAAACCTGCTACCATTCTAGCCTTGTTCTTTCGCTATAGCAATTTCGATCCTTTTGACGATGGCCGCAAAATACCTTCGAACATCAAAAGACAGGAGCAGTATCTACTTAAACACCCAGCCAGATTTTCTCTTGAAATATTATGGCTCTCTTCGATTTTTTTTATTGCTGCAATGTCATTCCAACCTCACAAGGAATGGAGGTTCATCATCTACACAGTTCCAATATTTTTGCTTAAAGGCGCAGCTACACTTTCTGATTGGTCGATAAAGCGTTCTTCAAAATATGCTCTTTATTCTATGCTTCTTGTATTTTTTTTTGCCAATATAGGTTTGGGGATTGGTTTATCTGCAATCATGGGTTACGTATCAAGCTTTAACTATCCAGGAGGAGATGCAATTTCAACTTTAAATACCTATATTCTGAACCAAAACTATACTAGACAATCATTAATTCATATGGACGTGGCTTCTTGTATGTCAGGAATAACTAAATTCACAGAATTTCATAGTACCCTCGTCAAGTATGATAAAACAGAAGAAGAGCAAGCCTTACTTGAAATATGGAATGATATCAACTTTATTATAACCGAGGACTCGTTAGATAGTGCTTCACTGAAGAAAGGTGCTAAATACGACGTAGCGCTTCACAATCCAGAGCATTGGAAGCTTATTCATGTATCGGAGAAATTTGAGGCTGTCACAATTTTACCTGTTGTATTCTTGATTCAACAACAAGGGAAGGATTCAAGCTTTTTACTCAATTTCGCAGCAAAAATTCTTTCCGAGGCCCTCGAAAGAAGGTTCGATACTTTAATGCATTTCCTAAATGAAATGATCGTCAAGACGGACTACTTATATGTATATGAAAGAATAGGCTCAGATAATGAAGTTTACAAAGTGATAGATAACTATTTTCCCCGTGATCAAGGCAAATCACACAACAAAGATGAGTCTGTCAAATTGGATAAGCCAGTCGAGGAAGTTAAACTAGAAGACTTGGGAGATTTTGTGAATGAAGAAATAGACAAAATCGAAGCCCTTTTGGGGTAGTTCTTCTTTCACATTTAAATTTTTTCATACTTTTATAAATATTAAGTTATAGTGCATTAATTATATTTATCAAAAAAGGTATTCGTATCATCATTAGACGTCATCTCATTGCGAAGACGTTCTTTGAGCTTGCCGACGGGCGAAAATTTCGGTTCCCCATCCCCTTCTGGTGGAATGAAAATTGGAGTTATTCTATTCAACCTTTTAGCGCTCTCGATCACAGATTCTTCATTTTCATCGTCATCAATCAATATAGTGCTCGCACCTCGCGAGGAGAAAGCGGTAGTTTGCGTGTCATCCGTGATATAATCAAGAGAAGGCGCAAGTGATCCAATTGGCGCCCGTGGTTTCGGAGGGGCTCGAGGCACATGGCTAAAGTCAGAAGCTTCAGGTGAAGCTGATGAGAGCCCCCGAAGACTACTAAAGTCCGGAGCTTTTGGAGGAATGGAGACAGCGGTAGATCTGGGATACTTAGGTGGTGAAAGACGGACCATCCTTGTACCAGAATTTTGTAACGGAAGCCTTGAATCCGCCAAAGAGTTCATAAGAGGTAAAATCTTCTTCGTAGGGGTCGACTGTCCTTTTACTTTACTAAAACGTGACTTCAACGACTCAAGACGCTCTGCCCTCAATCTCCTATTAGTCTCCTCAAGCTTAGATGGACTACTCTTTTTGGGACTATTGGAATATGGACTGTTTGGAGACTTCAAAACCTGTTGTTTGACAGGCGTGTATAAGTAGCTCTGACGATCAGAGTTTACATTTTGGTCCACAAGAGATTTAGAAGACTTATTCGCAAGCGGGGACAGATTGCTGACGAAACTGATATCGGCTTCGAAATCCTCAATATCGATCACACCACTTCGTTCTTTCGACTTTTGAAGCCATAGTTCGAAAATAGATCTAGCCTTTGAAATTTCCCATCTGTGGATAAACATCTCACAGGTTTGCTGATTTCTTTGAATTTGTTTTATATACTTCATAGACCACCTACTTAATACATTTCTGGCTCTGTTGTAGTCGTCCTTAGAAGTAAAATCATCTGCAACCTCATTCAAATACACTACTTTATTGATGAGCTGATTATACCAAATGACGACAATCTTCTTAAACAATATATATGCTTCAAAGTCACTAGACTTCTGATTAAGATCTGCCAATTCCTTAGTTTTATTCAACCACTTGCGAAAAATATCGGCTTTTTTCTTAGATTTCAGGATATAATTATTGCATTCCTGGTTTAATTTGACATCTCGCAAATGGGCAGAGTTGTATCTTTTAACCCAATATGAGAAGAAAGTAAATTTTACGTTAAGATTGATCACCCTCTTCCTGAAATGGACTATTTTATTCTGTGCAAGAATTTCGAACCGTCTAGAGTATTCTTCTTTCCATTTACAAAGTGCTGAACCAATGAGTAGTTTATCAGACAATCTCATATTGTCTCCTCTAAAGTGATCAGCCGCATTTCTATAATCAACCGAATAGTGATGGCAAACTGCCAATATATGGTTGAAATATTTTCTTTGAAAATTCAAATCTGCAACCTCCATAGCTTTGCCCTGGTTGTGAAACTGCAGCTTCCACAAACTGAAGAAGCTTTGCGAACGTTTCATTCTACTGAAATCCTTAGAGAGGGACTTTAGCTCGTGAACTTCCAAAATCTTTGAGAGCCACAAAGCATAAAAGTGCTTTGATAAATTAAAATTTCGATTTTCCTGGAATGTTTTCAAACGTAGTTTCAAGGTCCACTTTTCAAAGAATCCTCTCAATTTATTTTCGTTAGAAATCTTACTACTCCCAAATTTCAAACTAAGGGCAAGCTTCGATTCAAGCTTCCACTGATCCAAGACCCTTTTTGCAGTGAGCGAATAATTAAAATCATCAGCCAATCTCCTAAATTCATTGCATCTTCTCCATCCAGCAAACGCTCGACGTTTGATTTCAAGTTCTCTTGAATGTACCAAAGACTGACCTTTCTTGCTCACTTCAACATTTTTACACCAATGGTTCTTGAAAAAGTATCTCATCAAATTGTAGTTATTCAAACATTTGACCTTATTAAATTTGATGGAAAATGAATGGGACAACTTCCACATCTTGATAAATTTTTGTAAAACAAAAAATTTCTCTAGGGCTGCAAGTCTGATTATCTTTTCACTCAATGTTGTCAGAACAAAATCTGCATTAAAATATGAGGTAGCCATGACAGTGCGTATGTTCCTATTTAATGGAATGGAAGCATCCGGAAACTCTGTCGAGTTGAGCTTATTGAACCAGGTCTTCCAGAGAATTTGGGTTATTCTTCTGTTCTCTCGCTCAAGGTTTGACGTTTGAGCCTCACATGCAGATTCATTCAATTGAGAGATATAACTAAGTTTGCTTATCCATTGACCGAAGAAGTTACATAATACATTTTTTTTATTTGATACTAATGCAATGCTCTCTAGTTCTGAGAGCTCTCGATTTTTCTTCAACCAATTCATAACATACTTCCGCAAATAAAATCTTGTGGCCATATCCGTAATATTTCCGATCTTCATCAATGAGGGTATCCAAGTATCCTTCAAAAAATTTACCTTCACTCTTCTATTCGAGTAATCAGATGAAACTCTCTGTAGATCATTGAAGCGACAATATTTGACGAACCACTTCTTCAAGAACAATCTTTGGCAAAACTCATCAGAGATTGGCTGAAATTTACTCTTCAAGTTGTACTCTAATTGTCCAATGTAAAGGGTTTTAAAGTTCCAGTTAAAAAAAACTTTTCTCTTCGAAGTAAAATTGTGAGTGAATTCGTATTTAGCAAGGGCCATTAACAAAGTTTGATCGAAGCTCCACTCGCCTTGTGCTGCTTCAGGTATCAAATACTGATGTTCATGATAAAACGAAAAAACAGTATCCTTTATATCTAACTCTAGGTCAGAAGTTTCGGCATTTTCAAATTCAGTGATTGTATTAACCAAAGTAACAATACGTTCAATATACTCAAAATCAGATTGCTCGGTAGATTCTGGAAACTCCACATATATAAGCTTCATATAATGCCTAAATATCAAGGGAAATTCTGCATTAAAATTGAGGTTGAACTCATTTAAAAGAGGAATGATATGTCTTAGACTCAAGAAGAGTTCTATTTGGTCCTCCTTCGAGTATTCTAGGAATGATATAAAAGAAGGCAGCTCCCCATCTTGACTGAGCGAATTATCATAGTTAGTCTTCAGTGGGGGTTGAACCTTTAGAGTTGGTGCTGCATTCGAATGAACTAAGCCATGGACTGATTCATCTTCGTCTCCTTGCACATGTGGAACAAGAAATGAAGAGTGAAATGCTCCAACAGCTTGAACATCTTTGAAATCATTTGACTTGTCAATTTCAGGAAATATATTTAGCCTGCTGATCACTCTATTAGTAGCATCTTTGAAATACTCAGGGAGTAGACTTTCCTTGGAATCATTCATGTTTCCAACTAAGAAGTTATAGAAGAACTTGAGTTTTAATTCTTTGAATTTAAAGTTGTTAATCTCCAAGAAGTCAATGTTATTATGTTTTTTATAAAAATTGACCATTAGCTTGATATACTCTCGATAATCTTTTGCCCCCAGGTAGTTGGAAAGATTCGTTTTATAACCTGATATCTGAAGAAAGATTTGGTAGAGCCATACGAAGTTTGGATCTGAGCAATTGAATTTGAGAGGTGAATTACCAGAAAACTCTTTGGTGGCGGGATCATTCTCTTCGTAGCTGAATATAGAGTCATCTTCCTGGAAGGAAGAATCTTTTTGAGTATTGAAGCTTTCATCATCTGCTTCTGGAATACTTATGAAACTATCCAATATTTCAACTATTTTCTCTGTCTCATCTTGACCAAGCTGAAGTTGGTTATCTAGGCTACTTCGTAGATCCGATACAAAATCTAGCTCATAACAGAAACATTTGTTGATATAATTCACCAACTTCTTCTCTGATTCGGTGTGAAACTTAGCGAAAAACTCAACCAATTCCGAAAACTTTAGCAAGACCAAGGAATAAGAGTCCTTTAATCGAATAGGTTTGCGATCACTATCTGCGTCATACTGAGAGAGAAGGTTGAGAAGTTGAGTAAGAACGTGAGACCTAGAAAGCTCACTCCCTTCATATTGGCCTGAATTACTTTTTGAATAACTAGCTTGAATGAATTGGACAATGCTAGAATTATTGAAAGAGCTTTTCACCTCGGAAGCTCCATCTTTGTCCAAATAGTACAAGAAAGACAATTCTCCTAAGTCTGAGCTGCTTGATGAAGCATCGAGATTAATCTTGACATAGTACTTATTATGATAGTTCAAGAGCAGTAGAATTGACTCGAGCGTATGATCAAGGAGCATCTCATATTCAGCTTCGCTGCTGGTAATTGGAAAAAGATGTAGCGCATGTAGCTCCCTAATGGTCTTGTGGAGGAGTTCGAGTAAGGAGGACATACTATATGATTGGATTCATTTCTTTTTTGTTAACCTTTCTCTTGATCGATCTAAGTAATTGATGTTTTCTTTTTAAAAAAGTTCATCGAGTATCATAATCTAAATAAATAAACAAAAATCAAAATCAAAACATACTTGGATCGCACGCTCACAAAAAAAAAAAAAAAAAAAAAATAAAAAAAAAGGATACATAGACATAAAGGAGATGATTAAATATAGAAGTATCAAAAATAGCATTCCAGATCCTACTCTATTTCATAATACCCCATATAAAAACAAGATTGAATTAGATTATCAGTAGCATATCTACTGAAGCCCATGGGAACAAGCGCAAGGATTACATTTTAACACCTCACAAATAAAACAAGCCAAATTCTTTCAATAATTTCAAAATCTATCGATTCTGAAATCTAAAGATTCAGGTCTTACGTCCAAGCTAAGAAGTTAATATCCAAAGTGCACCCGTATAATAATCTAGCATCAGGGAAAATGTCCGATCAAGGACCCAATTACCTGAATCCAAGTTATGGTCGATCAATAAGTTATGATTGCAAAAGAATCAAAACACCAGATGAAAAATCGATAGAACTGCATCCACAAGCTGTTACAGGTTCCCATAGACCGGGGTCTCGCGTTGTTTCCGATGGAGCGATGTACTATTCTTCTCAAAGCCAAAATAAGTTTCATCCTCAGACTTCTGCAATCCATAACGATTTGAATGATTATTTTGATTTTGAAGCCATTGATCCAAATAACCAGAGACGCTTCAATACTACTCCGACTATACTTGAGATTCCTCCAGAAGATAACCAATTGAATCAAAACCATAGTAATCATGTCGATAGTAGTTCAGCCTCGCGACATAATCATCAGACATCACAGCAGTTTGCCTTTTCCGGTATGCATTATAACACTGACCAACCTCCTTATCCAATAAACTCGTATATCCCTAATGGAAATGATTCAAATTCTTCGTTAAGCTCCTCAAGCTATGGAGTTTATCCAATAGAATCATTTGATTCTCGACCATATGCTCAACATTCTCACGAATTTCCGCAATATTACCAAGATCGATATTCTCACGAGGTTGATCAATATCAGCAAGTGGAATCACAAAATTTTTCTTACCCGGTTCAAGCTCCAAAAGATCAATTTCCTCAGATTCAATCACCCAAACCACAGAAGAAAGTTGCAAATAAGGAAAGAAATACAACTGGTGATTTGAAAAACCAGACTAGTTTCAGCTTCTCTGAACACAATGACTCAATGCAAGAATTTCAAATATCACCTGTTAAAGAGTCTAATAGTGACCTGAATGAAACACATAATAATGCATCTAGTGTAAATATATTAGGCGAGGATGAATCGCAACATCTTACTTTTACGCCGAACGAGCAACTTGATAAAGGCAACGAAGATCCAAATGTTAGCATCGAGGGTGAAGATTTCAATAAAGAAAGTTCGACTTCATCAACTGCACGAAGATCGATGGCTGCTCCTGATAACTTGAACTCAACTAAGGAAGAGTTTGACGCGAGGAACAGCATAAACTTTCCAATTGAAAATCCCGATTTACCTTTCGTTGACCAAAATGCTCATAAGAGGAATGGCTCCGAATGCTCAACAATCTCGAATACTTCTACTGCATCAACATTAACGCCATCGAATAATACAAGCAAGGATAAGCGGTTCGTTCGGTATGCCATGAATACTCAAACAAATAAGTCATCCCAGGGTAACAGTAATTGGGAAATGGCAAATGTATTGAAATGGCTCGACACGCATCAATTCAATAGCTCTTGGAAAGATGTTTTTCGAAGGAATGAAATATCCGGTAACAGATTCTTAGAACTATGTAACTACGGGACCGACTCGATGATATGGCGCCAATTCACAAAGTTTCTTCAATTAGACAATAATCTCAATACAATTGAACGATTCATAGACTTATTGAAAGCTGAAATTGATACCGCGGAAAATAGCTTATCAGATGGCAGCACAACGAGAGACCTGGTAGTTTCTCGAGCATCGAGTAAGTCACTGCTGTCACCTGTGTTTTTGAATAGCAAAGCCATAAAGATGGAAAATCGAAAATCCAATCCAATATTTCACAAACACAAGTCTTCGTCTTCGATCACGTCCACGAACTCAGGGAACTCTAATCCAAACCAAAAGCAGAGACCTTTCTCATATATTGATCCGGCAACCATCAAATCTTTCGCAAAGGATCAACCATCGCATCATAAATTTTTCAGGAAAAGTAGAAATTCCTTTTCCGATTCATCAACCTCCAAAGAGCCAACGAGTAATACGGCCCTGATTCTGCGGACTGGATCGGGATCGAACAAGAAGTCGCTGGGAAGAATATCATCTACGTCTGCTGCCGATGATTATAACACTCAATTTAATGCACCTGCTAAAGCACCGCTTAAGAAGACGTCAAGTTTGCAAAATGTGACATCCTATCCAAACAATGAAATGAACGTTGCTGGGTCTCGTAAAAGTGGCCTCTTGAGTACTTTGAGAAAGTATGGAGGCGACAAAGCGGCAGAAATTGTGAAGCAAGTTCATTCATCTTCTACATCAGCGTCGAAGAACAACAATACCGTTGGTAAAGCCCAAAAGTCAAGCAAGGCGACGACTTCAACTCCTCGAGATAGCTTCATATCATACCGTCCTGTCTCACAACTTGTACCTAAAAGATCATTTGATGAAAGCAGTCAATCACCCCGCTCAGCTAATTCTTTATCTGCACCTTTAGACGAACCTAAAGCGTCACCAATTAATAGTTTTAAGCTGTCACGCCGGTCAAGTATTGTTCAATCTATAACTGTCCCAGATGAGTCAATCGAAGAGATTTACTTACCAGTTCAAAAAAGTACAGAGAAGGGTTCCAACGTGGTTCTCGTAACAAAAGACAACAATCTGTTTATACCACTCTTCTTGACTGAAGAAGACATCGTTGACTTGAAAATTGTGAAAGATAAAATACTCCATGCCCTCGGCTTGATTAACATTGGTTTAATTTCATATCACTTGACTGATTTTAATTCCACTTACGGCCATGCATTAACTGACGATGTTCTTTTTAAAGCTCTTGCAAGTGATATGAGTGTAAAAATTGCAGTTAACCAAGAATTAGCATCACCATCAGTTGCAACGTTTTCAACCACGTCCTCAGACTCGAAGTCCTTCGAGATTAGCGGAGAAAACGAGGAAAAAAGCTATCCCGCTACCCCTCAATACTTGTTGCAAAACTCCAAAGATTCGAAAACTGATTATTGGAACTTCAAAGAGCAGAACCAAATTGACAAGCTATCTAAAATTCACGAAATACCCTTAATTTCCTCCGGGGGAAATGAGGCGACTCACTTAAGCACCACTTCGAGACATAACCCAACCAAGCATTTCCCTTTGAGTATCCCTTTCCCAATTCACAGAAGGCTGTCGGATAAGCTAAAGCCTCCACTTCCAATGATCAATACTACTGAGCTATCTGATGTAAAATCGATCCCATCTCCATCTAAGGTGAGGGTAGATACTTCAGGTTACTCTAGTAATAATTCGTTCAAAGTTTTGAGAAAGGAAGGTAGGGAAATTGACTTTGACAAGAGAAGAAGATCTCCATACGAAAGTAAGGCACCCAAGTTGATTCCCAACATATATTCGTCTTCTGTCTCAGATCAACTAAGATCCCCAGTGTCGGCTACTACAGTCCACACTTTGCGCGATGATTCTTCTCATTCAAGGTCACCATCTCTGAGAAATACCCCGAATTTATTGCTGTCTAAAAGTAGGTCGATCTCTCCTAATCCTTCCGTTTCACCAAACATGGGATCTGGATCGTCAAACCCAGAGAAGAGTAAAACAGGAAGTATAGTGGCCAAAAGGGTAGCACCACCCCCTCCTCAGCCACTGTCGAAAATTCAAAGTTTCCGAAATGCTAATAGTTTATTGAGAAATAAAAGATCTGGGAATATGGGAGTATCTCTGCCTGCTGGTTCTAATATGTCCGAGGAACTTTCATTTTCGAGCCGGTCAACCAGCAGTAGTGATCATTCATTTAGCTTGAAACGTGGTTTTAGTATAACGAAGAGTGTGAGTCTTAGTAGAAAATCCACTATCGTCAAGGATGGGAATGCTTTTAAAGAAAATGCCATTTCCTTTGATGATGCTCCTCTCTTAGATTTGTCTAATAGCCATAAGTCATCCGACACTGAAAGTAAGCGAGAGTCGGATAATAATGTTGATGACAATGATGGTGATGATGATGAAGAAGAAGATTTTTTTGTCAAGCCCGTTAAGAAACCACATACTACCACAAATGCTAATGCTTCGGATAATGAGAGAAGTGATGATGAAGATGACGACGATTTCTTCGTGAAACCGATTAAAAAACCCTTTAACGCTCGCGAGAAGCTTGATAATGCTTCCAAGGGCTTATCAGATAAAGGGAGCGATGAAGTGAAGCGTCATTCTTTACAAGATTCAACCTCAATTAATAAAATGAGTGTCAGACCACCTATTGACGAAGTCTATAATAATCTTGAAAAGTATTTCCCATATACTAACTTAGACAAACCAATTATTGATGATTCTCCTGAATCTCCTGTTGGGGTTAGTAAGTCATCGACTCCTCAGCCAATTGACACTCAGGGTAATATTCCAGCAAGAAAACCTGCCATATCAAGAACGTTTTCGAATGCAAATATCTCACCAGTAAAAACTGTTGATCTGGGTGATGAAGTTTTCTATGGTGACAGTCAGGAACCAAAATTGAGCCGTCGGAGAATGAAAACTATTCGTATTGTTGCGAATGAAGCTCGCAGGAAGAGGCTTGAGCAAAGACAGCAATCTCTTAAAACCTCCGATGGAGCTCAAGCACAGGGAACTCACAAAAACCAATCTAGCGCCTCTGTAATTCCTGCTGCATCTGCTCAAACATCGACACCTAGAAACAAACAAGAAGGTTTTGATGATGTCTTAATGAGGTCAACCAATTCACTGATTGAATCTAGTCCCCATACCTTGAGAAGGGCAAATACAAAATTATGGGGTCAAAAAGTAGTTGAAGTTACTTCAACCGAGATTGAAAAAGGTTTTGTTAGTAAACTTCGGAACAATGTTAATGGAGAATTTGAGGAATTTGCATGGATCAAGGGTGAGTTAATTGGTAGAGGGTCATTTGGCTCGGTGTACTTAGCACTTAATGTTACTACAGGTGAAATGTTGGCAGTTAAGCAGGTTGTTGTACCAGGGTTTTCGCTTTCTGATAGCAGTACTAATTCCGAAGGTATTGATGCTTTACACAAGGAGGTTGAGACTATGAAAGATTTGGATCATCTAAATATTGTTCAATACTTAGGATTTGAACAAAAAAATAATAGGTACAGTTTATTTTTGGAATATGTTGCTGGAGGGTCTATTGCATCATGCTTAAAATCATATGGTAAATTCGACGAACCATTGATTAAATTTATAACCCGTCAAGTTTTACTTGGATTAGCATATTTACATTCCAATGGAATTTTACATCGTGATTTAAAAGCTGATAATTTACTATTAGAAATTGATGGAACATGTAAAATATCTGATTTTGGTATTCTGAAAAAGTCAAAGGATATTTATGTAAACAATGCTGAAATGTCCATGCAAGGTACAGTTTTTTGGATGGCTCCTGAAGTTATTGATAATATGGTGGAGGATAAAAAGCAAGGTTATAGTGCAAAAATTGATATTTGGTCTTTAGGATGTGTTGTTTTAGAGATGTTTGCAGGTAAAAGACCATGGTCAAATGAAGCAGTTGTTAGTGCTATTTATAAGATTGGTAAAACCAAATTAGCCCCACCAATTCCTGAAGATATTGAACATTCAGTAACTGATGAAGCAAAAGATTTTATTAATAAATGTTTCACAATTGATAGTGAACGAAGACCAACTGCGAAAGATTTATTGGAACATCCTTTCATGGAATCAGATGATGATTTTGCATTTGAAAAGACGAAACTTGGGGAAATGATTAAATACAATTCAAAAAGAAGTTTGAAAACTAATTAGAAAACGTATATATATATTATGGTACAAGGTAGATTACTATTTTGTAGGAACAAAAAGACTTAAACCAGAGAAAAAGGAGACGGGCAAAAAACAATGTCTATGTACAAGATTTCTATGATTAAACTATTTAAGTTTCAATTCATTGATGGTGATATGAGTTTGGAAATTGTAGACTGGGAAAGTCTTGATTCTTCTACATCTTCTCTTCTTTTTTTGAACTTCATAGTATGGTTCTCTAGTTATCTCAGTAACACTAGCAGTCAATTCGTATAAATCTGATGGCACTCCCTTTTTATCAGTATATGTATATTCGGGAGAACCAAGAGTAGTAACATCATTCAAAACTAATTTATCACCAATTTGAACATTTTTCAATTTGAAAGGTAAAATGACGGAATCACCCTTTGTTACTAAATAAGGCATGTTATGAAGTCTGAAAATGGCATACAAATCCTTAGATCCATTGGAATCGAGTTTTAAAGAAGATAAATCAATATTAGAAGATGCAGATTGTTGTGGAATAGATGTTGGATTGGGTTTTGATTCAGTTGAACTATTAGTTGCACTAGCCAATGAACGAGTATTGATACAAGCACTTCTTAACCCATGTCTGGACAAGGAAAGACCCATACGTGGGATTTGCCTTGATGGCATCTGAAGTATAGAGCGAAACATTCTTGTGATTGCTTGCTTAGAATGAAGTATGATTTGGTTGATATATCAGTATACGTAAAACTACTAGTTTTTCACTATTTTTTTTTTTTTTTCTTTTGATTTTTTTTTTTTTTTTTTTTTTTTTTTTTTTTTTTTTTTTTTTTTTTTTTTTTTTTTTTTTTTTTTTTTTTTTTTTTTTTTTTTTT
>JAJMKE010000015.1:0-20955 GCA_030569195.1 Hyphopichia khmerensis | reverse complement strand
AAGAAGGTCGAAAAGAAAACAAGAATTCCTGCCAGTGTTAGGTTGCTCGGATTTCGATTACTCTATCCCAAACCCGACATCTCTTTCTTACTACCGGGGGGCCGTAACCTCGACCCTGATGAACCAGCTACAACATTCTAATACCACAACAAGGTACAAGGTTTTGCTTTTGAAAGAGCATGAAAACTACTTCTTAACACAATACCCAAAACACTGGAACCTTCACTCTATATACCTCGGATTATATAAGGCTCCACGAACGTGAAATGCAGGACTCTTCGTTTTTTGCATTAAGCTACCAGATGCGTCTACAAAAATTGTATTTGTATATTCATAAACTATTTCGCTATATCCGATGGCCATTCCTGTAGCTATTGGAATATCTTTATTGATAACTACTTTGAGCTTAAATAACCTTTTAACAACTCTGAGCTCAATATACCTCCAACGTAGAATGCTAATTGAATATTTTATCACTTCCTCTTCTTCTAAATCAAACACTCAAACATTAATTCATTATTTCTTCTATTTCAACATCCAAAACCTTCAGCTTCTTGCTCTGATTGAAAAATTTGCAGTTCTTTTGTGGTAATATTCAACTCGAGGGCAGTCCCCCTCGGCGCGCGACCGGTGAAACTCTGGTTCGTGCCCGTAACTTGAATCGGAACTCGTTGCTCGATTCTCAAAAGGACAAAAAAACTTTAGTACGTTTTTCAAATCCGACTGTATCTCAAGTCTTCTTTCGACAATCGACAATCAACGAACAGAGAAAAAAAAAAAAAATTTTTTCGTTCAATAAATTGCTAAAAAAAAGAAAAAAAAAAAAAAAAAAAAAGAAGAATTGAGGAACAGAAAATTTTAGAGAGGCAGAGAAGAAGGAAAAAAAAAAAGTTTTGATATCAACAAAGTTGTACCTTTTTTAATAATAGTTTTTTCACTAACAGCAACACCATCAACAACAGAACCTGCTTCATCTTCTCTAGGAATTTTCACCTGGCCATTTCGTATTTGGAAATTCTTAAATCATTTTTTGCAGATTCATTGGGCAAAATCATTCCTGATTAAGAAGCAAAGAGAAGAGATTCAACAAAAAAAAAAGTTTAGCAGTGTACCCGCCCAACCCCCTAGATCATAACCCACTCTTTTCATAGAGCATTTTCAGTTCAACTATACGTACAGTTGGTCAATTCATATTTACAGCATCAATTAGATTTGATTGTTCGTTAAGATTCATTGATCCATTAGTTTGTGCTTATTCATACACTCGATTTTTTTTTTTTTCTATATTTTAAACTATCCCAACCAATCTTGACTAATCAATACCACATCAGTGTTATTTTGGATTCATATTATTGAAACTCGGCTCTTGTTATTGCTTTTTTTCGTTCTAATCTACTTGTGTGATACTACTAAATTAGATCAGATTAAGAAAAGAAACTAGAGAGGCAAAGAGAGGAAAGAAAGATTTTAATATTGCCTTCCTTTTAACTCTCTTTTTCAAATTTCATTATTCCATTTTGTTATTCCCTTTTTTTCAATTTGATGGTTACGACTTGTTATCAATTGTTTTTTGTACCTTTTTGTCTTTGGCTTTTCGTTTTGCAGTTTACCTTTTATTCTTGATCTGTTTTACTGTGTCATATCTTACCGGGGATCAAAAACACAAACAATTTCAATCTCCTTGCTGTATATTATTCTAATTCATTTGAACTTTATCCACTCATTTCAATCAAACTGGAGATTCAATTAATACTTTTTTCTTTGTCCATTTTCCTTTCCCCTTTGTTTCTTATAATTATTCCTCACTTTACATTTTAGCATTTCCCATCTTAGTGCATTTATCACTTTTTCAATCATAATTAATAACTTACTTACTTGAAAATGTCTGGCTCCTTTTGGAAATTCAGTAATGGATTTACCTCATTATCCAATATATCAACACTCCTTGAAAATCATTCAATTAATATCGAATCTGGTGATCCACAATCAAATAATTATAATGTACTCATGAAATTACTAGATGAAAATGACTTATTACAAGAATTATTATCAAATAACTCTTTATTATTGGAGTTTTTACGTGAAGAAGAAGTTTTGAGTATACTAGTTGATTTAGTCATCAATGAAGGTGTTCCTCAAGATGAAGTTCTTAAAAAATTTAACGATTTAGATATAACTGATAAAACTGATGATTCAAAAAATCAGGACAATACTGAAAAAAGAAATGACGATACTAATGATGATGATTCTCACGTTGACGATAATCAAGATTCTAAATCTACTGATAATAATACTACTAATACTAATGAAGAAAAACATTCAAAAGATGGTTCAGAAAAAAGTGAAGACACTGATGATGAAAATAATGAGTCCGAAGATGTTGATGATGAAGACGATGAAACTGAAACCGATGAAGAGAAAAAAACCCGTTATGCTACTTTAGCTGCGGAAATTTTAAGTGCTGATGTTTGGTCATTAACTGATACCGTGATGGAATCAACTGAAAATTTAAATAAATTATGGGCCATATTAGATAATGAAACACCTCTTTCAATCAATTTATCAACCTACTTTATGAAAATCATGGAACATTTATTAGACATGAAATGCGAAGAAATGATTACTTATCTCATTGATAATCAACCTTGTTTGGTTCAAAAATTCATGAATAATTTATCAAATCCTCCTTTGATGGACTTTTTATTAAAACTTATATCTACTGATAAGCAGGATAATGCAACCGGTATCATCGACTTTCTTCAAAACCAAGAATTAATCACATATTTAATAGATTCACTTGATATAACTAATAGCCCTGATGTGGATTATGATATTTTGTTAGTTAGACAATCTTCGGCTGCTGATTTCTTAAAAGCCTTAATCACAATATCAGCCAATTCAACTACAGACAATTCAACTATTGGTCCAAATGAATTAACTAGAGAATTGGTTTCCCATAGTCAAATGAATCGGTTGTGTAATATCATGTTGAAAGGTGGCTATGCCTTGGCAAATGGGGTTGGTATAATTATAGAAATTATCAGAAAAAATAATTCTGATTATGATATTTTACCTGTATTATACATTACTTTGGAAAGCCACCCTCCAACGGGTAGAGATCCTATATACTTGGGTCATTTGCTTAAAGTCTTTGGTGATAAAATTAATGAGTTCAACAATTTACTAGTTGATTTTGGAGGTGATGAAAAACCAAGCTTGAAAACGCCTTTTGGTGTCATTGAACCATTGGGATTTGAAAGATTCAAAATTTGTGAATTAATCGCCGAATTATTACATTGCTCGAATATGGCACTTTTAAATGATAATAAAGGTTTCGATGTCGTAAAGGAAAGAGATTTACTTAGAGAGAAAATGAAAGAATATGATCCGATAAGTTTCAAATACAATGAGGTTATCATCCTACCAAACAATGAAGAAGATTCTAGTAACACCAGCGGTATTACAAATGAAAGTGACACCGATTCTAATGAAGATAATCATAAAGTCAAGTCTGCTAATAATGAAGATGATGATTATGCTAATGATACTATTGATTCCTTCAATTCAAGATTACATCAAGATGATGAGGGATTCGGACAACAAAATAATTTTTCAAATGACGATGATGCTGAAGAACCTCATGCAAATGCTAATTTATCAGAAGAGCAAATCAGAGCTAAGCCGGTCATTGGTGATTTCTTGAAAATTGCGTTATTGGATACCCAAATCATTTCGAATATATTATCCATGTTCTTCAAATTTCCTTGGAACAATTTCTTACATAACGTTGTTTTTGATATTGTACAACAGGTTTTGAATGGATCGATGGATATTGGTTTCAACAAATTCTTAGCCATAGATTTATTCAACAAAGGTGATATCACCAATAAAATTATAGAAGGACAAACCCTTTGTTCCGAATACGAGGCCAAGCATAACGGATTAAGATTGGGGTTTATGGGCCATTTAACTCTTATTGCTGAAGAAGTAGTTAAGTTCATACAACTCTATCCTGTTAATAGTTTGAGTCATATAATTGATCAAAAAATCGAAGATGAGGTCTGGTCAAATTATGTCAGCCATGTTTTATATGATACAAGAGAGAAGTATAATGCAATTTTAGGCGGTGAAGAAGAGGAAGAATCATCTCAAACATTCGATGAAGGTAATGGTGACATGATTGAGGCCGATGATCTTCAATCTGATTTACTCTACGACCCAAAGGAGTACCATGACATTGTTGAAACCGGACATGATGACCGTCCTGGTGAAGATGATGATCAGGATGATCATGACTATCAAGAGAGAATAGATGAAAATGACGAAGAGGATGATGAGGCCGAAACTGCCGAGAATCAACCGTTATTTCCCAAAGAAACGTATCCAGAGGAAGAGCAAAATGAAAATGAATCTGATGGTGAAGAGAAGGAAATAAGAGAAAAAAACGAAAATACAGTCAAGTCTAATTCAAGCGATGAGTCAGAATCCGATGATGATGATCACTTCACTACTTACATGGCTCAGCAGTTAACCAATACTGCCTCTATTTCACCAACAGTTTCAAAATCTACTAATGACAATCATGAAGATTCCACTGATGAAAATTCAAAAACTGAAGACTTAGGGAGTCAATTCAAGGGTTTAAACCAAGCTCAGCAATTCGAAGATGATGGTGATGATGACTATATAGATCCGAACGATGATGGTTTGTCTTACAAAAAATCGCACCCTCTTTATGATTCTGAAGGAACTTTAAAAACCCATTCAGATTTATCAATCCTGGATCATCACTCAGTGGATGAAGATGACTTGTCTTCAAGTTCTAGCTCCTCGGGAGATGAAGATGGAGTGCTACTTGATTACGAGGAAGACTTTCCACGCGAAGATGGTCATAAGTTAACCAGAGCTGCTAGCAAAGGTTGAAGGATTTTGTCCATTTGATTATGTTTTCTTTTCATTTTCTTTTCATTTGTTTTTCCTTTTTTTTTTTTTTGTACGTTTATCGTTCTTGCTACTTTCACTTTCATTTGCTTTACTATTTTTGTTTGTTTTCCTTTAATTTTTTATTTTCTTCTGACTTTATGTACCCTAGCTTATGGGTTGCTCACCGAATGTCTGAAATGATTAATGTTGATATATTTAATGACTTCTCTTATATAACTAATAATACTACCATTTTTGTCTTTGTTTTATTTCAATAATTTCTGTTTTATTTTTTTGCCAAACCAATTTTAATTTGTTGGTGTTCTAATTAGCTCGGAGTTTTCGTTTCTATGTTTAGAATTTTATTGATAACTTCAACGAAGACCAAACTTTTCTACTTTTTCCAATACTATGTCTAATGATTTTTACGTATTTTATACTATTAGAATATACAAGAGATAACTTTGAGAAATTGAAACACGAACTGAAAGGTTGAAAGAAGTAAAATTACCAAGGATACATGCAAGATGAGAAAAGTTAATAAATGAAATTATGCAGTAATTTTTCTACCTTCTCTTTGGAGAGGAGGTAAGTTTTGCAAAGTGCAGTCGACCTCTTTATCATCCGTTTCTAAGACTGGGGTACCGCTAGTGTTTGCAATGTCAGACACATTATTTGAAGACGATGAAGGAGAAGAAGAAGAGCCTTTTACTGGCAAAGGAGATATTGGAGTAATTGATGGAGATTTCACTTTAATATCATTTCCGGTATCAGAACTGGAAGAAGAAGAGGTAGGGTTAGAAATTGGCGAAGTACCTTCTTTAATTTTATTTTTAGTTGGTAAACCGCCCATTAAACCTTTACTCATAGCCAATCCTGAAGATCTTTCGATAACTCCACCATCATAGAATTCATCGAGAATAGGGTGCATCAAAACGGTATTAGTTTTGGTTATAGTTAATGTAGTATTAGTTGGAACACAAATCCAATCACCACGTTCGAATGTCAATGGCTCAGAAGCGACAAAAATAACATCCTGAGAGCGATTCAATCTTTCCATTTTGAATAAACCTGGTTCATATTCGAAAAATCTTGATCCGGTACTAAAATGAAGAGATGCAGCTTCATCAGTTTTAGAAGTTATATAACGACTAACAACTACTGATTCACCATCAGTTATAGCAAAATTTAGTAAAGAAGGTTCTGAAGTAACCTGAGTTTGCCAATTTTTGATTAATTCAATTGTAGTTAATAATGCTTGTTTCAAAACCTTGTGAGGTATTTGAATATTTAAATCTGAAGGATTATAACCCATTTTGAATAAAGTATCTAAGAATAGAGCAAAACAACATTCTGAATCGGTTGAACCTTGAATATAGAGGAAAAATTCATCTTCCAAATGATTCATTAATCTTTTTTTAATTTTATCAAATGACAGAATTCCACCATTATGCATGAACATAATCTTACCATAAGAGAATGGATGACAATTAGTTTCCAGTAATACCCCCTGAGTTGAAGCTCTAACATGTCCAAAAACTAAATCTGATTCGGTACACTGGGATAAATTGTTTAAATTAACGTTATTCCAAGCAGGAGTAATTGCTTTGAAAATACATGGTTGATTACTTGAACTATAATAACCAACACCAAAACCATCACCATTGATAGGATTTCTCATATCAAGTCGAAGTCTGGAATCAAAAGATTGGTTGATAATGGAATGAGCAGGTTTGGTGAGTAAATCTGATAATACCATCGACTCACGGCCTTTATAAATCATAAAACGACACATAGTAGCAGAAATGGCACTATTAGTAGTAGTGGTTGTAGCAGTATCAGTAGTAGCAGCAAAAATACCAGTATTAGCAGTTTTAGTGGTACTAAGAGTAAGATTCTTACAGTATAGAAGAGTAAGGTTTTTTCTAACACTCACCCCCCCTCCCAATTGCAATCACGTCAACCCAATCACCACCACAAAAGACCGATGGAGTTAGAGAGAAACTACACCGAGCAAATCCCAAACCCAACCCGACCTTGCGAATTCCGTTCAATCTTTGATACTGGTGATAAGTTCATTAGAGCCAGTCTACATATAAACAACCCCGGAGCCCACTTTAAGATCTCAAATCAATGATAAGAGAGTGATAAGTTGATATAACAATAATTTACAAAGTTATACTTGGAAAGCTTTTTAGAAAGAAAAATCAATTTCACCTAAGAGCATGAACATCCAACTGAAGATGGTTGTGTTTTTGGCACATTGTCAAGATAACAAACACTGCTGTCACTAGTAGGAAAGTACTGTAGCCCTCAAATGAGAGCCACGCCGGCTACTCAGCCATCTATGGAATTGTAAAACTCGTTACTATTTTACTATTTGACTCTGAACGGGGTTTGAATCCACTCAACCCGGTGGGCCAAACAATATAAGTTTGATATGCCCTAAGCATAAGAATTGCTTTTCAAACAACTCTAACAAAAGACTATGTTCATTCAAAAAGATGTGTTTAGTGATGTGCTTATACACAATATAGTGCTACATCCCCCGTCATCAAAGTCAAATGGCCATCTTAACATCAGACGGTACTTTATATCAACCCTAAACATCCGAGCGTGAAGAGCATATAATTCCGGTTCCGTTCTCAATCTGATAGTCTTAAAATAGAAAACATGTCAAAAAAAAAGAGAGAACGGTAAGAAAGAGACGACACGTGACGTGATCCTTCTATCCGGAGTGTACGAGCCTTTTCTTGGTTGAAACCTCCATACACCACTCTCCTGTCCCTTGACCCGAGCAAGCGAGTCATCTTGCAAACACCAGTGCAACTCCACAAAAAAAAAAAAAAAAAAAAGTGTAAAACGAGTCATTCTATTGTTTTTATCTGTTTCCTAACCGTCAATTTTTCCCATCCACTCCGAGACTGTCAAATTGGTGTGACGTTTAACTAGTTATTTTGTACTCCGGGGTTGTAGTTCCATGTTTTGTTTTTAACATTTTCATATTTTTCCTTTTTCTTATTCTTTTATTTTGGTTTCGCTCCCTTAACACTGGGGAAATAAGCAATATAGCCAATTATATCAAGTGAGCTGATAAGCCAACCCCTTCGTATATAAAGTGACTTAAATCCAGTATAAGTTTTTAGTTACATTTTTTGTTTTCTCTTTTGTATATACATTTATCTTTTTTTACAATTATATATATTCTTAACTTGTAATAATGTCACTTTTCAGAACTTTACAACATTCACCAGCTACTATTTCAATATTTCATAATGGTAAAATACCAGCATCAGCTAATTTATATAAAATTCTTGATAAATCATATTGGAAATTGAATGAAGATAAATCACAATTTCAAGTTGATTTAATGGCAAATCAAATGCCAACTTATGATCAATTTAATTTAATTTATCATCAATGTTTACATAACCAATCTCATAAAGAAATTTTGAGTAAATGTTTCCCATTTATGAATGATCAAAGACAAACCAATAAAAATTCAAGTATTACAGTTACTTCTCCAATTGGTTTATTGGCTCATGCTAAAGGTGGATCCGGTAATTTGAAAGTCTTTCTGGAAGGTGAATATTCAATGATTTATGAAGCTTTTAATTCCTTAATTAATGAATCAAACCCCGACGTTAATCCTGCTAACTTATTTTTGGCTCCTCTTGTGGTTGATTGGGATCAAAACTTGATTGCCAATAATGAAGAGTCCTTATCGGTTATATTGAATAAATACAAAGCTGATGTCGCCGATGCTGGATTATCTCCTGCTTGATTTTATTACATTTCTTGTGTATACTTGAAAATTTTCAGTTCTTCCATATAACGTTTCTACATTTTTCCCTACTCTTTATACTGAGTTTCTATGTCTTTATTTTTTTGCTTGTCTCATTTACTTCAATTCTACCTATATATTCATCTTTTTTAACGACTAATGAAGGTACTTTTTACCCATAATTGAAATCTTGTAACTGAATATTCGCTTTTGACTTTAAGGGGATATTCACTTTGAATCGTTTTTCGCATTGGGTCAACTCCGTGGCCCGAAAAATATCATTTTCCCTCCGAAAGTGGTGTTTGGGTCCTTTTGTGGGTGGTGATTGGTGTACGGATCCTGCCAATTGATCTTTCAATGATTTCACTGAATAGAAAGAACTGGTTTTTATCATCTCTTCTTATTAGATTCAATACCGCTAATGCCACCTTCAAAAATTAAATCTTCAAAGACAAAGTCACCTAAAGAGGTGTACCTCTCCATCTACAATGCAGGATCCGCTTTAGCCTGGTCGGTTATACTCTATTCCACATTAAGTGATTTACAACTGTATTTAGATCCTGACACTCCAGAACAATATGAATCAAATATTTACGTTAGTCATCAATTTGAAGGTTATCCTCATAAATTATTAGTGAATATTCAATTGGTAAATGCCGTTTCGGAAATTCTTCATGTAATAATTGGAATTGTACCTTCTCCATTACCTACTGTTTTACTTCAATTTGCAGCCCGTTTATTAATAACTCATGGTATCTCTTATACTTTACCAAATTCTCCTGCAAATTTTAATTTTGCTGCTTATACTTCAATGTCAATTGCTTGGAGCTTTTCTGAAATTATTAGATACGGTTTCTATCTTATCAAATTAGTATATCCTGATAATATTCCTTACAGTTTGATCTGGATCAGATATTCAGCATTCTTCTTACTTTATCCAATTGGACTTGTTAGTGAAGCAACAATCGTTTATCAATCCTTACTCACATTACCTAAATGGACCCCGTTCTATAACTTCCTTGTCTTCGGAATGGTGCTGTATCTTCCTGGTTTTGTCACTCTTTACGCTTACATGATTAAGCAGAGGGGTAAGGTGCTTACTAGGCAATTGAAATTTAGAAAACTCGCTTAATTGTTTTGGTCTTTATTGTTCTTTACTCTATATCTGGACCAAAACTTCAATTGTTGAGCTTATGCGTGTCTCTAACTTTTTTTTTTTTTTTTGATACTTCGAGTTGTATTTTTTTTTTTCGTACTTTAAATGATCCAAGCTCTAATTACTTGTAAATATCGACTAATTCATTCACTACAAAAATGTCTCTGGCAAATGAAGCACCTGTAGCTAAAAAGGCTCCATCTCATCCTAAGAAATGGCTTATTGCTTATAATTCAATTTCCTCCTCATTTTGGTCAATTGTACTTTTCAATACAATTTTTTTGGGTTCCCTCTCTGGTCAACCAGTCCTTTTTGATAAAACAAATTTAATTTTAACTGTTGTTCAATGTTTTGCAGTAGTTGAAATTTTTAATTCGGCTTTTGGAATAGTGAAGTCTCCAATTGTTACTACCATTGCTCAAGTCTTTTCTCGTTTGTTACTTGTTCTTGGTATAATGCAATTATTACCAAATTCTCCTGCTAATTATCATTGGTGTTATATCACCCTTACTTTATCCTGGTCTATTACTGAGATTATTAGATATTCTTATTATGCTTCAAACTTAAGTAACCCAGATGGTGTTCCTTATTTCTTAACTTGGTTACGTTATTCAACTTTTTGGGTTTTATATCCAACTGGTGTATCAAGTGAAATTGCAATGATTTATTTATCCTTGGATGAAGCTAAGAATTCAATTGGTGCTTGGTATTATTACTTTTTGATTGCTACTATTGCAACTTATGCACCAGGATTCTATACTTTATATACTTATATGATTAAACAAAGAAAGAAAGTTTTAGGTAAAATTGCTGCTAATACTAGTGAAAAAAAATCTCAATAAATGCTATATTATGCTATTTAATATATACATACTTACCATATACAACTATTGGGTGTTTTCCCTTAGTTCCTCAATCCATGAAATTAATTTTTCTGTATAGTCAATGATTGTATCACCTTCTGTAAATTCATAAACTTTTGTAGGTTTCTTTTTGGGCCCACCAAATAAAGATGCAAAAGAAAATTTGTTACTTTTTGGCTTTGAGTTCAATGCACTGTTCTTCTTATTTTGTTCGTAAACAACCCTGAATTTTCCTCTTACAAATATCAGATCATACTTAACACACAACTTGGAGAGAATCTTCACAACAAGATAATTTGGAGTATATTGGTACCATCTTAAATTCCAACTTATCAACCTCATTAAATTGAATAGAATGAAATCTAATGTTAAATAATCTTCATCTAGCGAATTTGAAAATTCCATGTATAGATTGGGTGATAATGCTCTTAATATCAACTTGTTACTGAATGTTTTATTCTCATAATCATCACTAAATAAATCGATATTAGATTCATTTGTGTCACTCAAAACAAATTCATCGTATATTTCTAGCAACTTTATGGTACCAAAGTAATCAAATCCACCTTCTGCTGCTACACCCATAACACTAGTCATGATTGAGCTAATTGACTCTTTTAAGTTGAATTTGGCTGACCATCCTAACAATCCCATCATTTCCCACTCTAAGGCACTATGCTGTTGATCTCCTCTAAAGGAATTGCTTTTCGTCATAAGTAATCTCAAATCTTCATAGACTACCAAAAATAACTGTTCGAGCCATGTTTCACAATGAACATAACCATGTGGCTCACCTTTGTTATGGTTGACTATAAATTCTATCTGGTTGACACTCTCGGTTGATTGGTAAACTCGAGATTGGAAAGTACGTTCTTTGATACTCACCAAATTATCCCAACCAATTATTGCAACGAATAATGATAATAGATCATAGCATCTACCCCATGTAGAAGTCCTATCAAAATCAAGAATGGATGCAGTAGGTGTGCCGGCTGATTGAGCTGCTAAATGACTTTTCGATCCTGTAGGGCCACCTGCTTTGATCAAGCTTGGATCAACAGCTGAAAGCTCTGCCGTAGAAGCTGACATCAAGGGCGAATGATAGAATTGATTTCCGGTATGCGCGTGTCTAAGATGTGGGTTGAAAAGAAATAAATCATGCCATAATCGTTTTATGGAGCCTTCTTCCACTAAATGATCCAGCAGCTTGTGATTACTTGGAGATGGCATTTTATTTAATGAAGTAGTTGAGTTGGATTTGAAGTTCGAATAAAGGGTTTCATGGACCTTTGGAAGTGGAAAGTACGCATCGAATGTTTTCTCGGGTATGACTTCTTCGTGGCTTGTCGATAATCTTGTTGCAAAAGTGGATATGTAAACATCCTTGATCCCACAAACGAGCTCAATATCGGTATTGCCTTGTTTATTTAGAGTGACTACTGGTAACTTATTCATCACCAACAAAGCTTTCTCGTAATTTCCTGTTAAAATGGAGCAAAGTGACAAATAGTACCAACAGTCAAAATCGAGAGGTAAAATATTGACACATTTTTCGGAAATCTTTAATGCTAAATCATAGCTTTGTTTCGAAATCAAAAACTTTATTTGTTCGATCAAGACTAAAGCCAGTTGCGTTGTAACTATGTTTGACAGCAAATGACGATGAATTAAATTTAGATATTCTTGCTCTTTGTTTCCGCCTCTGTGGGCCTTTAATAATTTCAAGATTACAATATCCCATTCACCGGTTTCACCAATATAGTACCTTTTCTTTATTTCAATTATAGCAATGTCAGAGGTTTTTCCGCTTATGTCGAGCTCAACCAACCTTATTAGCGTATCTATTAAACTGTTTCTATAATGGTTGATTTTCTTAGAGCCATCACTTTGACTTCCAGAGCCAGTGGGAACACCATGACATTGCCTCATTTCAGTCAATTGGCCTCTTGGCAAGAACTTTATTAAGCTTTTAATTGCAGGTATTATGTAATTTTGCGAATTAGTAAACCTAGAAAAGCTTACTAAACCAGTCAATTGCAAGGCAGGGTTGTCTAATTGTGAGAATAACCTTATTACAGATGATGCATTTAATTCTTCCCAATAGGATACGGATAATTGCTTGATGGTACTTGCATTAAAGGAATGGGTCTTCCTATTCTTTGAGTCGTTTGAGTTTGGCTTGATTGTATACGAACGATCTATGGTAACCGGATACTTTGCCAGTGAACCATGTGTGTGTATAATAAATTTAGCTCTAAAGTCAGACTTATTGAATAAATTATATGAACAATAACTGACAATCATTTCTTTCTTGTAATTGCCCCAATTTTCAGTGTTTATGTCTTTTTTCCAATGATACCCATCATCCTTTTTGACAAGCCCTATAACTTGAGTTATATATTCTTCGATTGATTCTTCTCTTGAATAAAATGAAATCCCATTGGCATAATGATAAAACCCTATATAGCCGTCATCATCCTTTCGGGTACTCTCTTTAGCCAGATTCACTATATCAAAGTCATTGTTCAAGTAAAGTGATGATCTGTTACCATAATATTTTCCCCAATGTATCAAGTCCGGTGAACCGTTACATGGTGTATCCAAGCCAATTGCATCACTGGACTTTGATCTGTCGGCAATTGATTGACCGTAGGTCAACTCACGTATCCATGGAACCGTGTATGAGAATGGCACTTTACTGGATGCCTCTTCAGTCAATGGTAATGATGTAAACGAGGATGATGATAAGTATGGAGATAGTTGAAACGGTAAAGAAGAGGGCAGTTGCTGTCCTATGCATCTTTTAGCCACATCACTCATTTCCTATTCCGCCTTCAAGTATATTTTATCTAATGTGATGTCTGAATGGCCCTAACTTAAACCTATACCAGTCTTGTTTTCAATTTTCCGTGTGAAAAATGCTTCCTTTTTTGCGTTCGTCCAACCTGACTAATTTCAATTCTTGAAGCTTATTGATTGAAGATACAAAGTTCAATTACTATGTCCCGATATAGGGAGATGCTAAAGATTATAATTTAATGAAAAGAAGAAGGAAAATTTCAAGTGGAAGAATGTTGTTCATCAATCTCGATCTGGTCCAAACAATACGAGCAAAATTGAACCTCAATTGTTTCGCTGTAAGAAAATTAAATTAGGCGTGCAGGACAACAAGCGAAAGAAGGAAATTTACATACTGAAACTATTAATTATGATAAAAATAACTTAAAGTATAAACGATGAAAGAATTGAAGATAAATTTATATACGTTAATTTGTGTATGTGAGTATGCTTTGTGTGTATGTTTTCGGTGTGTGTTGTATGTGTATCTTATGTGTATCTTATATGTATGTTTTATGTGTATGTGTATGTGTATGTGTATGTGTATGTTTTATGTTTATGTGCGTGTATGAGATGAGCATAACGTTTACGAAGCCTTAGTGATAGTCACTTTTCTTTTGCATGAACCGTCTCGTTAGCCTTTCAGCTTACCTCAAGGCGGCGTCTTATTGAAGTTCCTCCACATAACCAGATTGTTGTTTGCGAGCTTGTAATGCTTCCTTCAATGCAGCATTTTCGTTCATGATGGTATTGAACTCATGTAAAACAGTCATGATATTCTTAGTTCCAACGAAATCAATTTTCCCATTTTTTCCGTTGGCCTCATTCAATTTTTGTCTGAGTTCAAGTATGACAACACAATTTTCAATTCTTGTTACCACATGGTTGAAAAGACTGATGAGATCAGACTCCTTAAAGTCATTATTAATTTTTTCTGAGATAATACCCGACGAATTCTTTTGGAAACTCTCATTTATGTGATAGCCACCACTCATTGATGAACAAAGATTTTCTAGTTTCAATGAAACTGTTCTTAAACCGTAAATACTCTGTACTGGTAATGCACCAACCACACGTGTTGCAGATATGTCGTCGTCATCTCTGGATAAACGTTGTTTGAAAATTTCGAATCTAACCTCTAGCTTCTTAGGGAAAACCAACGTCACTAGCTCAGGGGTTTCAAGACCTTTCAATTTCTTTTCACCTAATTCAAAATAACTACTTCCATTCTCTTCCAACGAGTGAATTTCCCTTTCTATGATCTCACCGGCACGAATGTTACCTTGATATGCTTCGTTGATTGTCGTCTTTCCTTTTTCAATTTGAGCATGAATTTCATAAAGATTTCTTATCTCGTCGGAAAAATCTGAACTCATCGCAATTTGACCACCATCCGCAATTGCACTAACTCTTGAGGCCCTATTAACCATTGGACCAAAGTAATCCATACGTCTTGTAACCATGTCAAGTTCGCATACGGGCGAACCCCAATGAACACCCATTCGGACAGACAAACCTCTGAATATAACATTACCTTTACCATCTGTAACTTCACAGCATTGATCTGTGTCCAAAATTTCCGATGGCCAGTCCTCATTCAATAACTGGTGTTGAACGTTGAAACACCATAAGAGGGCGGAAGTTGGTGATGGGAAAGAAACCATGAAAGCATCACCTTCAGTCTTGACTTCATAACCACCAACTATACGCAATTGACGACGCATGATCGTATTATGAAGTTTAATTGCAGACCTCATGGCAACTGGATAAGTATCCCATAACAAAGTCGAATTTTTTATATCTGTGAATACTAACGCCAATTCACCAACTGGTGGTTCAATTTCATCTTCTAATCTTCTCAATGCTAAATCACCAGGTTGAGCGGCTCTGTCTCTTCTTTTCTTGTTGGTGAATAAATCATTTTCACGGCCCAAATTATTATATAAAGCATTGGATCCAAATTTTTTAGACTTTTGTTGACCCAAGGTAAGGACAATCACTGCAATTTTATCAGTAGCACCGTAACAGATGGCATAATCTCTCAACTTCTGGGAAGCAATCATTGGATCTGCTTTCTCTTGTCTCAAAATATCAACTGCCAAGTCGTAGGAAACATAATCCCAAAACACTTTGGACGCCAAAATAATCATATCATCAGCGGCGGTTAATTGAATATCCTTAATATCAGGACCAGAGTGGGTATGGGGCAAATATTGGAAAAATCCAACACCACGGGATACCGGCAAAATCCCATCTAAAGCACCGTCACCAGAAACATATCCACCTGACGCTCTGATTCTTTCGAATTCTGATCTATTAGTTGGATCATGTTTTTGAGTAAGTAGAGTATAGTCACCATTATTCTTCGATAAGAGAGCTTCGATATCACCAATATTGGCAGTATACAAGTGTTTATCTTTGATATATATAATTGTCACAGAACAACCAGCCTTTGCATCATCAAGTAGGTTTAAAGAAGCTAAATCAGATGTAGTTGAAGCTGCTGTAAAGTTACTGCTTTTCTGAGATGCAAGTACGCCATTAATTTCCTTATTCAAAGTAAGAAATGTTCTTCTTATAGCGTCGCGAACATCCTCATTTGAGCCAAGCTTATTTAATTCATTTGTGAAGCTTGGGACTAAAAGCTGTTTGGCTAAGTGTGATATTCTATGACTCTTGTGTGGAGCACCAGATTTACCGTCAAATGAGCATATAAGTACCTCGTTTTCATTACCTCTGAATTTTTGAATGAAGATATCCCTACTTGAGACAACATCCCTCATACCCATAGAATCAGAAACACCATATCCAACTGTTTCAAGTTCGGATGCAGTCGTACGAATACGCATGTCAGCATTCTGGTCAGGGACTGAAGTCGTCGTCAAAGTAACATCAATTAATCCTAATACTTTCAATTGTTTCAAAACTAAGAGACTATCGTAGTCTTCACCAGTGTCAGGATTTTTAATGTGACTTTGCTTGATCTCAAATCTCTTGTTACCTGAAAAATTAAGATAGCGGAGCTTTTGATTCCAATGCCAGTTCCAATCATAGGGCCAATTGGAAATATTGTATTTTAATTGATTTGATCCCACATCCAAATGTTGTAAATTGACTAATTTACTCAATTCTGCTGGCAATGCAACCATTTTGTTATTGTTCAAAAATAACAATTTTAATGCTTTGATGTTTTCAATATCATCAGCAGGTAAGTTGGTTAATTCGTTACCTGAAAGATATAATTCCGTAAGTCTTGTCAATCTTCTCAAAGCACCTTCAGGGATTTCCAATATGTCATTATAAGACAAGTTAAGAGATTTCAAACCAACTAAAATTGCGATTGACTCAAAGCACTCATCAGTTAATCTGTTGTCAGCCAAAGTCAAGACCAACAAACTATCAGACAAAGAACATGAGCGATCCGAAGAGTGTTGTGATTCAGCAGAGTCTATCGAACGTATATTTTCAGCTGGCCTTTGAAAAACTTCATCGTTTTGGTTAGGCGAATGAGTAGATGGTCTAGTCTGCTCATCACTACTAGCCTTCTCCATCGCCATACTTCTAAAATTAGCGGATGATGAAATCCTTTTGGCAACTGATAAAGGTGGCTTTGGGAACGAAGTTAAAATATTGGATGAGACATTCAAAACTGACAAAGACCTCAAATTCCAAATATCATCAGGCAATAACTGTAAATTATTCGAATGTAAATCCAAAAATTGCAAAGAAGATAATTTACCTATAGTTGAGGGAAGTACTTGAAGATTATTACCAAAAAGTGATAAGGAAGTTAATTTACTTAAATTTCCTAGTTCATCCGGTAAGTTCACCAAATGATTTTTATCTAAGACTAACTTCTCAACGTGAGGGATTTTGGAAATGAACTCAGCGGGTATGGAAGTTAATTTAGCTTTAGACAAATCTAAAACAGTTAAAAGCGGTAACAAATTTTGAAATTCTAAGTTCGTGATAGGATTTCTGTCGAAATGCAACAATCTCAAGCTTTCCATTTTGTCACTGAACGCAGAAATATTATTTTTGGATGCATATGTAACTTCCAAGTTTGGAAGTGAGCCCAAAACATCAACATTTGAAATTTTATTATAACGAATATCTAATCTTTTTAAAGATACTAAATTTGTGAAGCATGAAGGTAAAGACTTACTCAATTTGTTGGTACAAAGATTCAATTTTGATAGTTTTGTCAATTTTCCTATTGAAGGTGGAATCACTGATAAATCATTGTACGACAAATCCAAATCTCTCAAATTTTTCAACTCACTGATGGCTTCCGGATAAGTATTGAAATAATTTGAAGAAAGGTTTATTACTGTTAAATTCGACAATTTTCCGAATGATTTAGGTAAAGCTGACAATTGGTTAGAGTTTAATTTCAAATGAGTCAAATTTCTTAAATGGCTGAATTTTGAAGGTAATTCGTCTAGGAAATTTTGTTCAAGATCCAAATGAGTTAACTTTCTAGCTTCAAGAAAGTTAATTGGGAATTTGGAGCAACCGTTGTGGGCGAAAATGATACTTGTTAAATTATTACAAGATTGGATGAAATCTAATGGGATGTAAATGGAAGGATTGTCTGAAACGACAAGGCGCTCAATTTCGTAAGTATGCTGATGAAAGATAATGGGAATATTCTTCAAATTTAAGCTGCTTATATTCACATCGACGTAATCTTTTGATAATATTGTTTCTTCCTCGTGAGTCAAGGATCTTAACATGATATTTTCAACGACAAACTTACATACAAACGATAAGTCCTCACGGCCAATTATTTTAAGATTGTCTTTGTCGACGTATCCACTAAGCATTAACAAACCCATTTGAATTTTTAAAGGTTTTTCAAAAGATTCTAAAACTTTAACGCAATTCCCTATATAAGCGGTAATTTGATAATTCGAAATGCTTTCTAAAAAGAACTTCTTTTGAACGATCGTTAATAATTCTGCAGTTGTTGTCTCTAAGGGGCAAAGAATTGTAGTAAATGTATTATCTTCTTTGAATACTCTTACTATGTGGTTAGGACCCTTTTTGGAATAGCTTGCCGCGTCACTTGCCGCGTTAGCAACATGGGAGCGTTGACGAGAACCATATAAGACTGGTAAGTGGGATCTTGTGGACAGAATATCAACTGGATTTGACCTTTGCTTTTTTGTATTATTGTGGGGTGTGAAGGAGGCACCGGCTGAGGTGGTCCCTATGGGGGTTGGGTTAGAAGCATTGGAACCTGCTGAGGTAGCAGTCTTTGAAGAATTAAAGTTAGTGTTTTGAGTTGTTGAATTTTTTGTTTTATTACCAGAATTACCAATCAGATTAGCGGAAGAATTTGAAGAAATGGAGTGACGATCATCCTTTAATTCGGAAGAAGCAATAATATGACTGCCGTCGTTGCTCAGTTTCAAAGTATCAGGAACTTTATCACCACTGTATTCATAACGATCCGTATCAGTCTTGGAATCTTCCGACTTTCCTTCTTCTTCTACTTCTTCTTCTTCTTCTTCTTCTTCTTCATTTTCTTCCGAATCAGTGAATGAATCTTCATTTTTGATATTTGGGTTTTCAATCTTAACATCCCAACTATCAGGAGCTTTCCAGCCTCCAATATTTTTTTGATCAAGAGGTTTCGTAGCAGGGGTCATAGTTAAATTCTTTAAATTTCCCAACGAAGTAAGAGATCTTTTAACTGGTATCCTTGTATTGGCTTTAGTACTGTTGCGAGAAGTTTTATCATTAGAATCACTAAGTGAACCCAAGCGGGACCTTCCATTTGCATCTGTTGGTGAATAATTTTCTGAAGAAACTATTGAATTTTTATTCGATTTATCTGTTGGTGGTTTAACGATATCATGAAGCTCATTCAAATTTATATCGAGATCAAACATTTTACCACTTGCGAAAGAGCTCTCAGTAGATGCCAGTCTTTGGTTTGCATCAGGTCTATCTGATGCTGATGTCAGTTGATTTTGAGATTGATTATTGGTACCATGGGTACTATGCAGCGTTAAAGAAGGAATACGAAATTTGTGTTTACCAGAACTTGTGGAGCCCGAAGAGCTAACACTTTTACGAGCTTGCTGAGATGAAGTATTACCACTTGATCCTACTGAATTTTGACGACTAGAAGCATTAGTTGATGAATTACGATTATCATGTTGATTGTCAAAGTCATGAGTAACATTTGGAGGAGGATTAAAAGAACTCAAAGAATGTGAGGTATCTGCAGTATTTTGGGAATCATTTGAATATGTTGAAGCATCAGAATCTTTCCTTGAACTAGTTGAATAAATTAATTTACCTAAAAGAGATCCACTCTTCTTTTTAAATTTTGGTTTAATCGGATGTGAAAGTGGAGGAATATTTATACCTTTTGAACGCCTATTAGAATGGAAACCTTTATAATTATCCTTGAGATTTGAAGGTTGTTGATTTGTATTATAAGAATCATAATAATCAATTGATTTATTGGGAGAAGCTCGATTAGGTAAATCCGATTCTGAATTATTTCTAGAACGATTTATTGAAATGATTGACGATCTTGGACTACAATCTTCATTTTGATTAGGCATTGATCTACCATGGAAATATTGATTAGTAGTTTGATTTGATGAAGGGGTATGGCCTGTTGTATCATTGTTATTGGATGTGATTCTATTTGCAGGAGATTTATTATGGGAAGAATTATCATCAAACATTAAATTATCATGATCATCATATCTTGCATTAAAAGGAAATCCAGGACTCTCACGTCTATTATAATTAGTTTGGTTATTATTACTATTATAATTGTTATTATGACTAAAGTTGCTTGAAGAATTGATTGAAGATACGGAGGATGAAATTGTGGGAGCAATTGAAGACAGGCTTGCCTTTTTAGCTAATCTATTTTGGCTTTGACTTGAAAGTGAACCTTGATGATGATTTGGAGGATTTAATTGATGATGCGGAGATTGAAGATGAGTTTGAATCACTGGAGAAGGTGACGGAGAAGCCGGTTGTGCGAAATAATCACCAGAGATTTGAGATCTATTATCGTCATTGATTTTCTTTACATTTGCATTAGCATTTGAATTGGAATTGGAATTTGCCCTTGCATTGGAGTTTGAATTTGACTTAGAATTTGACTTGGAAGTTGAGTTTGAATTTGAATTTGAGTTTGAATTTGAATTTGAATTTGAATTTGAATTTGAATTTGAATTTGAACTGTTATTTGGATCCGAATTAGAGCTTGAACTGGATAATCCGAATCCAAATGATTTCAAATTCGATTTTGACTTTTCCCTTCTCAAAAAACTCATTGATTGAATATTATTGAAAAAGTGGCTAATGGAGAGGGAGGGAGAAGAAAAATGTAAATCAAGAAGTTTTTTTTTTTTTTC
>JAJMKE010000014.1:180173-203076 GCA_030569195.1 Hyphopichia khmerensis | reverse complement strand
CTTGAACTCTAACAAACCAAAAAAAAAAAAAAATCAAAATCAAAACAAAGACAACTACTATCCAGTTAAAAGGATTCAACAAGTCAATAAAACAGTTTAAAAACTATTCAGATTGAAAATAATTGATTGGAATTAACCTATAACACAATTTGCTGCTTTTGTTTAGTATAAAAATTGGGTGTTTTCTATTGCTTTTAAGTTTAAATTAGCCGCTGTTAATCAATCAATCAATTTAAAGAAAGATAATCATCATGTATCTTCCATTTGCTAATTATAATAATAACCCAAATCAAAATGGGAATAACAAGCAACCGGCAACTGGTGCACCATCCAGTATGTACAATCAACCACCTTCTGTTCGTCCTGGTTCTGGTCAAGGATTTGTAAATCACCTTTCATCTCCTGCCCCTGCTGCTCCACCTGCTTTATCTTCTCGTATTATGGGTAATGGTTCTATGAATATGTCTTCTCCTCTTGCCTTCACTAATAGTGGGCATATGTTGCAACAACAACAACAACAACCTCAACCTCAACATATATATGAGAATCAACAACAACCTCAACGTTATCAAACTCAACAACCCCAACATATTAGTTTACAACATCACCCCCATCAACAACAACATCAACAACACCATCAACAACAACAACAACCCCATCAAAATGTTATGGTTCAACAACACCAAAAGGATTCTTCTGAAAGTATACAGGATTCTTCTGAAACTAAAAAGAGAAGAGGTCGTCCAAAAAAATATATTCTTGATCCTTCAACTAATGAATATATTGATTCAACTCATCCAAATTTTAAAGCTCTTAATAGAGTTTTTAAAAAATCAACTAAACGTAAAAATCGTAATAATACCAATTCTCAAGTTCAAGTTTCAAATCAATTAACTAATCCTCAACCTGATTATGAAAGTGAAGAAGCTCAACATGCTAGAAAAATGGCTAGATTACAAGATAAACCTCCTTATTTACGTTCTTTAGAAGATGAAACCGTTAAAAATTTAATTAAAAAGAAAGATAGAAGAGGTAGACCAAGAAAATTCCCAGTCGAACAAACTGGTATTACTATTAAAGGTATTAGAGTTAATGGTACTCCTGGTTCCGTGGTGGTTAAATCTGATGATCTCGATGATCCAACTAGATTGGTTAAATCTAGAAATGACCTCGATGATGGCTCAAATGATATTAACGCCACTATCCAAAGCGTTATTCCTTCCCATTTACAACACGGTCTGTAAGTGTCTTACTTTGTCCTATTTTTTTTTTTTTATCTTTTTTTGATCACCTTTTATTAGTTTCTTTGATTATCGTCACACTCAAGTGATAGTTGACAGTTCTGTCTTAGTCTTTTTTTATATATATTTTATTATTCTTATTATTGTTTTCAAGTGATCCTATTGTTCTACTTCTTTTTTTTTTTTTTGATTCTGTTTTGTTTTATGTCTCAAATTTTTTGATCCTTGTTCTCCTTCAATTTCTTATTTTGTTATTACACATTTCTAAATGTTTGTACTATAAATGTATATTTATAATATAAGTACTCTTTACTCTAAGTTTGGTTTGTAGATTGTTTGCCCTAACTAATCACTAGATGAACAGCCGCAAAAACTTAAGATCTTGAAAGTGAAACATTTACAAAATATGTGAAATAAAAATGACTAAAATAAAAATGCTAATAAAAAGGAAGAAACTAGTGAATAAAATAACATCAAAACAAGATGCACTGGTTGTGAAAAGCAAGTATAAAGTCAAACTCAACCAAAAGAGATAGAAAATTTAGAATGCTGAATGCAAAATATACAAGAATGAAGTAAGAAGTGAAAAAACAAAAAAGAAAAACAGAAATTTATATAGTAGAAGTATAAAAGTATCCGAAATTGCAGAAACGAACTATAAACTTGAAAAGTTGGTGTTTTAAGATGAAAACTTTTAATGATACTTTACGATTACTTCTTTTTACCCTTCTTCTTACCTGATTTTTTACCATTCTTCTTCTTCTTCTTCTTAGATTTAGGTTTTGCTGCACCTCCTGGGGTATTACCATTGGTAGATGGTTCAGGTGATTCTGTAGTGGTGTTACCATTACCATTGGCTGATGGTTCAGGTGATTCGGTAGAGGTTTCACCTCCATTTGAGTTGCTGTTAGTCTTTGTAACCGCCTGGGCTGTTTCACTGGCACCTTCTGCATTTTCAGCGGTCGATTCCGGTAATTGTTGAGCTTCAGCAGGTTCAGCGCTACTGGTACTATTAAGAATTGGCTCCTTATTAGAAGCGATACTTGCAGTGGCAGGTTGATTAGTACTACCTTGGCTATTTGATTTAATCAATGGAGTGGTTTCTGTATCGTCATCAGCTTTTTGAGAAGTAATTTCCTGCTCGTACAATCTTCCTCTCAAATCCATAACTTCTTCTGGATCATCAGTTACCAATGAGTTAACGTTATTGGAAGGTATTTTAGGTTCTTTTAATTCTTCCAGATCAATATCCTTTGATTCATTTGATTTTTCATTGTTTTCAGTTGATTCATTGTTTAATTTATTTGATCTTGAGGAGGATCCAATTCTTACCAAGTCTTTTGTTGATCTACCAAAAAAATCCAATTCATCTTCAGGATAATCTGGAGGAAGTTCTTCACCTTTATCTAATAATTTATCACCTTCATCATTATTTATACTACCATATTGAGGAAGAGCAGCTAATCCTCTATCACCTTTGATTTTCTTATAATCACTAGTAGAGATAAATCCATATTTACGAACATTGGCTTCAATCCAAACATAACCTAATTGACCTAAATTAGTTTGAAATTTGGCATTGGTGGAAAAACATCCAATCGCTGGATATAAATCAACATAGCAGTCTTTAAGAACATCCATTATTTTCTTACCATTACGAGTAATAAAGATAGTACCAGTTGAAATAACATACCCAAAACCAACAGTATCAGATTGTGATAAAGGAGGTAACACCTGAGCATTATATTTACTTTGATCTCCTAAATGTTGTTGTAAAGGAGTAGGGAATGGTTTATTAATTTTCAAATTACCAGTTGATTCATAAGCAATTGAAAAATTATTATAACCTGGTAAACGAAATGACAGAGGATAAGGTTTTGTTACTAAACCAATGGCAAAATGACCATTTTCATTTGAATTATCATATTCAAAAACTTTTACTTCAAAATAAACGGTATCAGAATATGTTCTATTCTTGACTGGTAAACTATAATTAAGAACTGAAGTAGCAGTTGAATAAGGAGTATCATTATTCAAGAAATGAATTTCTGTTCTATCAGCCACAATATATCTGGCCAGCAATATATCCCGCTCTTGTTCAAATTCAAAAGCATTGATACCACAATCCTTAATAAGAACATCATCTTCAGGTTTAAAAGATTTCCCTCTAATATTATGAAAATTTGGAGGATTAGCTTTACTAAATTCTTCCCCTTTCAAATATGAACTTTGTTCTTCAGGAGATAAATGGGTAAAGTCATACTCTTCAGCTAAATGTGTAAGAGATTCCTCATCATTGATGAATTCACGTGGAACGTCTCCATAACCAAATACTTCATCACCTAATAATTGATAATCATGTCTAATTGATCCACTAAAGAAAACCTTATATGCAACAAAGAATAAAATTATAAATAACAAAATCGAAAAGATAATGATAATTATAAGAATACTAGCCGGATCCATCTTCAATGATCCTAACACAGTCATCCAATGAATCTATCTGTAAATACCAATTGAAATTTCAATGTTTGAAGTAATTTAGGGAGTGAAAATTCAAGATCAAAAATGCGAGGAAAAAAAATTCTTGATAGTAAGATATCGAGTGATGCTTAATTAACAATAGAATTTTTCAGTAATATATGAAACTTTTCGTCTTTTTTTTTTTTTGTTTTGTTTTTTTTGATCATTTGCTTTATTCACCAATATAAGATTGGGTATTAGTATATGGTATCTTAGTAATAAGCAGGCTACTCTAGGTGAAAGTCTGTTTGAATTGGAAAAAAGTGCTTTTACTACTGGTTTTTTCCTTTACGAAATTAGCAGATCTAATTCACAACCAACAAATGCAACCATTGTAGTGAAAACAACCATTGGCACATCTTATGTTTGTACACAATAGATTAGGTCATGAATAATTATATCAAAAGTAGTAATTATTATGATATTAATGTACAGGAGAGAGAGTCTATATATGCGATATGATAAATTGAAAAATTATTTGAATGAAGAGAGAATACTAATTTGAAGGTTTACTACTCTTCATTAAAGATCTTGAACCATCTTTAACCATTGGACTATAATGTTTATCTAATAAGACATTTTCCCATAATGTAGCAGCACCACTATTAGATCTTTCTAATTCGACTTCGACATTTGATCTTTCGATTCCCAAGGTGTAGGAACCTTCACCACTAATTCTTTCTTCAGTATTCCATAAACCTTTAAAACCTTCACCGTATCTACTCATTAATTTCCCAACGAATTTCAAAGTAGCCAAAGCAGATTTCTCTGGGGCATTTAAAGTTAGGATATATAATCTTTTGGTAAAAGAGGTTGCACGGGGTAAAGTACCATTTCTTGATCTGAAAAAAATTGAATCCAAGCATCGAAGAAGTAATTCAGCTTTTGTTGAAACGTTAACGGAGGGTTTATTAGTTGAGGAGGATGGAGATAATGGATCTGCCAATCTGAGAGATTTATGGGATAATTCTAAATCAGTATCCAAAGATAAATCTGCTAAAATAACGTATAAACTATTGATAAATTTTGTAAGATCGATTGACATTGGTAATTTCCCAGTTGTTGAATGATTAAGAATTAAAGCAAAAGAGGTAGCGATACATAATAAAATGGTTCTAATTTGTTGACCAGTGTACATACCACCATAATCATCTTCATCATTGTTATCATTATCATCATTATCAAAAATTGAAGTATTAGCGAGAGAATGTTCATCTAAAATATCTGACATAATTTCTCTTAAAACTTCTAAGAAATCACCAAGTAAATCAAAATTAGCCATTTGACCAAAACGGGATAAACCTTCTAATACAGCAGCCATTAAAAGAGTAGCATCATTTTTACCGGAACTACCAGTTGAATTATTAACAGTATGACTACCAGCTCTTAAAATTTCTAAATAAAGGGTTAATAACATTTTTAAAACTTGAGCTTGAAATTTTTCTCTTTCTTCAGCTGTAACTGCTTGTTCAGCTTTTCTCATTTCTTCTTCAATTTCTTTACGTTCTTTTCTTGCTTTACGTTCTTTTTTCAGTAAATGAACTCTATCCTTTTTCTTTAATTTTGGTTTTTTATCTTGATCATCTTTATTATTATTTGGATCGTAATCATATAAAAGTGATATTGATAAAAAAATATTAATAACTGCTTCATCAACTCTAAATTTTTTATCTTTAATTGATTTTGATAATAATCTAACAATATCATAAGTTATATCACCATGTTGTTCATCATCAATTAAAGTAGTTTGTAAAATTTGAATACATTTATTAAAAATTTCATAATCAATTGAATCATTTGGTTTCTTATTAAGACGACGAATAATTATATTGAAAAGTTCTGATCTATAATTAAAATGACGTAATGATGATGAACATAATTCACAAGCTGCTTTTGATGATAATTGACCTAATTTAATTTGATTTAAAGTAATTTTTTTATTATTTTGAGAATTTGAATTTGAAATTTTTGATAATTTTGTTAAATGATTAATATATTGTTGATAATTATGAATTAAAAGTTGTTCAAATTGTCTTAATCGAGCAACTTCTTTACTAACTCGTTCACGTTTTTCTGCTTCAGTTAATGGTCTTATTTTATAAGCTGGTGCTAATGATTTAAAAACTGGAATTAATGCCATCATTGCTAATTGACTAGTTACTACATTATTTGATTCAGACATTTTCCTTAATCTTGTAAGGCATGAAATATTTTCTTCTGGATCTTCAATCAATTTTGATGCAAGATTAGCAATTTCTTCTTTTAATTTAGTTAAACGTTCTTGAGGTGATAAATGAGAGTCTTCATCTTCTTCTTCTTCTTGTTGATTCTCTTCTTGTTGTTCTAATTGTTTTGGTTCTTCTGGTTCTTCTTCTGATTCTTCTTCTGAGTCTTCTTTAATTTCTCTAACAACTCTTTCAATTTTACCATCAGATGTTTTAATTGGTAAACCTTCAACCACTTTCTTTTCACTATTTATAGTTCTCGGCCTTAATTCATAATCCTGTTCTTCATTATCCCAATCTTTAACCTCATGATCTTCTTCTTGGTCCTCTTGATCTTCATCTTGATCATGAGTAGAAAACAACCCAGTGGAAAGAAGCGCATCCTTTTCTTGTTTTGCCTTCTTCCTCTTGGCTTCAACCTCTTTATTATTTCTTCTCTTAGCCATGTCTTGTTATAAAGCTTTCTTAATCTTATACTGCAAAACCAATACAACCAAAAAAAAAAAAAAATGATTGATTAAAAAAATTATAGCTAAGGGCATCTCATCTATATTTTTTTGAAAAAAATAGTCACGTGATCTCTTCCACCCGTACATCCTGTCAATCAATGAGAGGCGGTGTACGGGTCCTTCTACCATGCCTGGCACATTTCCGCCTCGTTTAGCTTAAAGGACCCGGCATCAGCAGCTTTCATGAAGTACCGAAGGAGTATGGCTTCATTATGTCACCATAATACACTAGTCAGTTCCTTCAAAAGCTCTACTGCCACACTGATATCATCATTGATATCAGACCTATAAATAAGATCAACTTCGTATCTATATGACTTAGCAGAAGCGCATATATTTCATGGTTCGTGTAGCTAATATCTAACGATCCTACAACTTCTCTATACCACCACCTAAATACTTTTGTAGATAACAGATCCCAGGAACCTACACAAGGGTGCAAAAACGCTACCATTCATATTTGATAGAACTTACGAAACCTGTTTGGCATATTAGTAGTATCACCCCAGGCAAGCAAGATCTCGGTATCACCACTGTCCCGGTCACTTCCGGCCCACCCCAAATGCAACCAACGCTTTACTGCATACTTCTCCGGAAACCATGGATATGGTGTACATATAATAAGTAGCTATTATAGTGTGATTTGACTCGGGTGAATGTATCAATACTTATATTACTTAATGTATCAGACTATGCTTATGTAATCCTGTGGCCTGTGCTTATGTAATCCGAAGACTTAACGTACCAAAAAATAAAAAATTAAACGATCGTATAAAAAAATTGAAAAAAAAAAATAATTTCTATACGAGCAGACGCCAAACAAAACAAAAAAAAAAAAAAAAAAAAAAAAAAAAAAAAAAAAAAAAAAAAAAAAAAAAAAAAAAAAAAAAAAAAAAAAAAAAAAAAAAAAAAAAAAAAAAAAAAAAAAAAAAAAAAAAAAAAGGAAGAATACTACTACAAATCAGTTGTTTTGTAATTTTTGATATACTATTCTTCTTCTTCTTATTCGATACTTTCTTATAAGTTATACTTTCTTTTAAAAGGTGTGTTATTGCATTCGTTCGGTGTCGTTAGTAAACGAATTCCTATAGTAACCACTTATAATCACTTTCAAATTCATTTCTTCCAAATCAATTCAATTTGAATTACCCGCCGGCTCTTTTGAATTACCCGCTGGCTCTTTGAATTACTCGTTGACTCTTTGAATTACTCGTTGACTCTTTGAACAGAGGATCACCTTATAGATCGATTTATAGATCATATCATAAGACATATTGGTTTATACGCGTTTAATATTGAAGATATTTGAAAGGTTAAATAGTATATCATGAATTACAATTCATCATCATCATTAGCAGGAGATGCTATAGTTGCATCAGTGAATCAAACAACAGAAACGATGCCTCAATTCTATTCTAAAGAAGGAGCTCAAATGATACTTGGTAATGTTTATCAATTTTATCAATCAATGTCTTGGTTACAATTAATTTTAACCTTAATAGTGATTGGATTATCATATGATCAAATCATGTATCAAATTAGAAAAGGAGTTATTGCTGGTCCTCGTTTTAAAATTTGGCCAATTATTGGACCATTTTTAGAAAGTTTAGATCCAAAATTTGAAGAATATAAATCAAAATGGGATTCAGGTGAATTATCTTGTGTTTCAATTTTTCATAAATTTGTCGTTATTGCTTCTTCAAGAGATTTAGCAAGAAAAATTTTGGCTTCTCCAAAATATGTTAAACCTTGTGTTGTTGATGTTGCAATTAAAATTTTAAGACCAACTAATTGGGTTTTCTTAGATGGTAAAGCTCATGTTGATTATCGTAGATCTCTTAATGGTTTATTTTCTCAAAAAGCTTTAGAAATTTATATCCCAATTCAAGAAAAATATATGGATATTTATTTAGAAAAATTTGTTAATTTTAATGGTCCAAAAGAATTTTTCCCAGAATTTAGAGAATTATTATGTGCTCTTAGTTTAAGAACTTTTTGTGGTGATCATATTACTGAAGATCAAATTAAATTAATTGCTGATAATTATTTTAAAATTACTGCTGCTTTAGAATTAGTTAATTTCCCAATTATTATCCCTTTTACCAAAACTTGGTATGGTAAAAAAATTGCTGATGAAACAATGAAAATTTTTGAAGATTGTGCTGCAAAATCAAAAATTTTAATTAATGAAAAAAATGGTAAATCTGCTTGTATTATGGATGAATGGATTTCTCTTATGAAAGATGCTAGATTAAAACATAAAGAAGATCCTGAATCAAAATTATTAATTCGTGAATTTACTAATAGAGAAATTTCTGAAGTAATTTTTACTTTCCTTTTCGCTTCTCAAGATGCTTCTTCTTCTTTAGCTTGTTGGTTATTTCAAATTGTTGCTGATCGTCCAGATGTTGCTGCTAAAATTAGAGATGAACAATTAAGAGTTAGAAATAATGATCCAAATGTTCCTCTTACTTTAGATCTTATTAATCAAATGACTTATACTAATGATGTGGTTAAAGAATCTTTACGTTATCGTCCTCCAGTTTTAATGGTTCCTTATGTTGTTAAACAACCTTTCCCAGTTACTGATACTTATACCGCTCCAAAAGGTGCTATGCTTATTCCAACCTTATATCCTGCTTTACATGATCCAGAAGTTTATGCTGATCCAGATACTTTTATTCCTGAAAGATGGGAAAATGCTACTGGTGATATGTTTAAACGTAATTGGTTGGTTTTCGGTACTGGTCCTCACGTTTGTTTAGGTAAAACTTATGTCTTGATGACTTTTACTGGTATGTTGGGTAAATATTTAATGAATGCTGATTTGGTTCATCATACTACTCCCCTTTCTGAAGAAATTAAAGTTTTCGCTACCATTTTCCCTAAAGATGATTTAATCATGGAATGGCATAAAAGAGATCCTTTACAAGATATCAAAAAATCTAATTCAGAAACAGATGTTAATGAAACAATAAACGTTCCAACTCCAATTGAAGCCACTGCATAAACTTGATTCTTTTCCAAAAATCAAAATCTTTCTTTTTTTTTTTCTTCAAAAAAACCAATAAACAAAAGCCAAAAAAAAAAAAAGAGAATTCCTTATATATACGGTTTTGTTTAAACTAGTTCTTGATACATTATATATTTATAAACTTTTGATGTTAACATTTCCCACCCACTTTTTTTCTTTCTACCTTTTTATTCACTTTCTTTGTTGTTTTATAATATGCCATTAGTTTGTTTGTTTGTTTGTTTGTTTTTCTTCTTCTTTTCACTCTTCCATTATTCAATTGATTTTATATATATCTTTTTTTTCTTTGCCTTTTCAACTAATACATACCCACCACTTCGAGTGATGGTTTGAAAGAGAATAAGAAAAAAAATATTCAATTGAAACTGGGAATAATTTCACCATTTCAATATCAATAAACAACTGTTGTTTTAAAAAAATGTAAATCAAGATCTTGTAGATCGATAGTTTAGCGTCGCGCTTAATACACAAAAAAAAAGAAAATCAAAGTATTTTTGAGGGGGCAGCGTTCAACAAAGTGGAGGATTTTGGGGGAGTTACAACTAACAAAGATATCAAAGACACCAAAGACAACAACCATTATCAAAAATCTTACATTAACAACCATTATCAAGAATCTTACAAAAACAAGCATTATCAAAGAAAGAAGAGGAGAACTACAAAGGCAAATTTTCACACGTAGAATTGTTTGATTTTATTACGAGGTATATAACAAGCATCAATTAAAACGGCAAAGTAGCAGTTTTAAAACAGAGCATTTTATATAGATATATATATTGAACGAATCTAAGCGTCATAAGTAGAAGCAGAAATGTTACCACCTCTACCGGTCCAGTTAACGTGAATCCATTGGTCTTTCTTAAGGAAATCATTTTCTTGACCTGGTAAGACTTGGAAAGTGTGAGCACCAAAGTAATCTCTTTGAGCTTGTAATAAGTTAGCAGGTAATTTTTCTGATCTGTAACCATCATAGAAGGACAAGGCAGTAGTAAAAGCAGGAACTGGAACACCAAATTCAACAGCTTTACCAATGGTTGCTCTCCAACCTTGTTGGGCTTTAGTAATAGCTTTATTAAAGAAAGGATTGAATAATAAGTTTTCTAAATCTGGATTTTCTCTATAAGCATTAGTAATTTCACCCAAGAAAACAGATCTAATGATACAACCACCTCTCCACATAAGAGCAATAGCTGGATTATTTAATTTCCAACCATATTCTTTAGCAGCTTCTCTAATCAACATAAAACCTTGAGCATAAGAGATAATTTTAGAAGCATACAAGGCTTGTTCTAAATCATCAACGAATTTTTGTTTATCTTGAATTGGAGATTCACCATCAACGGTTGGACCAGCTAAAATGGTAGAAGCTCTAGTTCTTTCAGATTTTAAAGCAGATAAACATCTAGAGAAAACAGCTTCACCAATTAAAGTAACTGGCATACCTAAATCCAAAGCATTAATGGCGGTCCATTTACCAGTACCTTTTTGACCAGCGGTATCCAAGATTTTTTCTAATAAAGGTTGATTATCAGTTGGATCATTAAAATATAAGATATCTCTAGTAATTTCAATCAAGAAAGAATCCAAAACACCTTTATTCCATTTAGCAAAAACGTCACCAATTTCTTTATTTGAAAATTTACCAACACGTTTTAATAAATCATAAGCTTCACAAATCAATTGCATATCACCATATTCAATACCATTATGAACCATTTTAACGTAATGACCGGCACCACCATCACCAACCCAATCACAACAAGGTTCATCATCAGATTTAGCAGCAATTGATTGGAAAATTTCTTTAATGTGAGGCCAAGCATCTGGATGACCACCAGGCATTAAAGAAGGACCATAACGAGCACCTTCTTCACCACCAGAAACACCAGAACCAACAAAAAGAATACCTTTATCATTTAATTCTTTATAACGACGGTTTGAATCTGGGAAATGAGAATTACCACCATCAATAATGATATCACCCTTTTCCAAATAAGGTAATAATTGATTAATAAAATCATCAACTGGTTTACCAGCCTTAACTAATAACACAATTCTTCTTGGTCTTTTTAAATTATCAACCAATTCTTGAATAGAACGAGCACCAATAATTGATTTACCCTTGGCTTCATTATCCATAAAGTGATCAACTTTAGCAACTGTTCTATTATAAGCAACAACAGTGAATCCGTGATCAGCGGCATTCAAAATCAAATTTTGACCCATAACGGCCAAACCAATTAAACCGATATCACCACTAGATTTCTGGTTAGTATCATCACCTATATTCAATTGACCATAAAGATTATTCAATCGATTTAAAGCACTTGCTTGATTCCTTGATTCCTTCATATTTGTTCGGAGAGACAAGTCCGACAGCAACGAAAAAAACCTTTTGATTTGCCCTCAACTTGCGGTATCAAAAGATGATTATAATATGAATAACGAATAAAGAATAAGAATAACGAATAACGAATAACGAATAACGAATAAAGAGTAAAAATTCAATTCCATTTCAATTATCCTTCTTCAATTATATATATATATATATATATAATGAATGGACCACGGTTAAACCAATGGCGGGGGCGAAAAGCGAGGCAGAAAAACTTTTTTGGTCGAGCAAATCAAAAGGACTCAAGACATAATTCATTTCAAAAAGTCAAAATAAACTTTAAATACATACGTTGGAGTAGACATTGTAGTATGAAGAAGATTAATTTAAATGAAAAGATGAAAGCAAATTAAATTAAATCAAAATTATTTTCAATGGATAAGAAAGTAAAAAGAAGAAGGTTTAAAAAGCGAGGTGGAATTTATAGGAATTAAATATTAATTTTAATAGAAAAGAAACTAATTTGACAAATCTAATTAAGTTTTTGTGTGTGTGTGCTTACAAACAAATCAATTTATTCCAGATTTTTGCTGTTTTGGTTGGCTTTTGGGGATTCTGCTTTGTATAGCAAAATTAAAATTTTCACCTTTTTGTTAGTAATTTGTTCATTTTGTTGGAATTTTTTTTTGGTATTTTTGCTTTTACAGGTTGAGTGGTGGCCCTTTTTGCATTTTGGCTGTGGGTTTTTTGCAGGTTGGGTGTGGGCGGTGTCGCAATGTCGTGCGCGTGTCGCAATGTCTCTCATTGTATCCGAAAACGGTTTGTCTCAGATTGCTGCAATTCTGATTTGTCTCTTGTATTGTTGTATTGTTGTATGGTATCTTGTTGGTATCTTGTTGGTATCTTGTATGAGTTGTCTAATGATTACGGAGAGAATACTGAAAAGAGAGAATACTGAAAAGAGAGAATCAGATCAGAATTCAGAATACAGGAAATAGGGTATTCTATATTTTCATATACCTGTATTCTATTCTTGAAATTCGATTTGTAATCTATATTGTAGGCTATCTGCATGATCTGATCTGTTATGTTGGTAAGTGAGTCTGTAGTCGGCTCTATCACTTACAGTAACTGTATTTCAGTAACTGTACTTCAGTAACTGTATATCAGTAACTGTATATCAGTATGTGTATATCAGTAACTGTATATCAGTATGTGTATATCAGTGACTGTAAGTATAGTAAGCGTATATCAGTAACTGTAAGTTAGTAAGTGTAATAGTAAGTGTAATAGTAAGTAAGTAGATAACGGGCCGTGCACTTACCAAATCACTGTCAAAAGTTGATTCCACCATTTGAAAGGCAGGTCACGTGCTATTGTCTGATTCGCAATACTAAACTTTTTCTTGTTTCTTCTTTTTTGCAGTATGTCAAATGAATAATTTTTCACAATTTTCATTAACTTATATTAATCTTCTTTTTATATATCTTTATAATTTACATTCTTATTATCAAAAATGCCAGTTCATGCTCCTCACGGTGGTAAATTACAAGATTTAGTCATTCGTGACTCTTCTATTAAATCAGATTTATTAAATGAATCAACTAAATTAGCTGCTTTAACCTTAACTGATAGACAATTATGTGATTTAGAACTTATATTAAATGGGGGGTTTTCTCCTTTAAATGGATTTTTAAATGAAGATGATTATAATTCAGTTGTTTCTGATTTAAGATTATCTTCTATTAAAAATGAATCAAATGGTAAAGGTTTATTATGGCCAATTCCAATTACTTTAGATGTTTCAAAAGATGTTGCTTCAAAATTTAATGTTAATGATCGTATTGTTTTAAAAGATTTAAGAGATGAAAAACCTTTGGCAATTCTTTCAATTGAATCAATTTATAAGCCAAATAAAAAATTAGAAGCTGAAAAAGTTTTTAGAGGTGATCCTGAACATCCTGCAATTAAATATTTAAATAATATCGCTGGTGATTATTATATTGGTGGTTCTATTCAAGGTATTGATTATCCAAAACATTATGATTATATCGAATTCCGTAAATCTCCAACTGAATTAAGAAAAGAATTTATTAAATTAGGTTGGGATAAACAACATGTTGTTGCTTTCCAAACTAGAAATCCAATGCATAGAGCTCATCGTGAATTAACCGTTCGTGCTGCTAAAGATATTGGTGATGATGGTCATATCTTGGTTCATCCTGTTGTTGGTTTAACTAAACCTGGTGATATCGATCATCATACTAGAGTTAAAGTTTATCAACAAATTTTGAAAAAATACCCAGATGGTTTGGCAACCATTTCTCTTTTACCTTTAGCAATGAGAATGGGTGGTGATCGTGAAGCTTTATGGCATGCTTTAATTCGTTTGAATTATGGTGTTGACCATTTTATCGTTGGTAGAGATCATGCTGGTCCTGGTTCAAACTCAAAAGGTGAAAGTTTCTATGGTCCTTATGATGCTCAAGATTTATTAGCTAAATATGAAGATGAATTACCAATTAAAGTTGTTCCTTTTAGAATGGTTACCTATTTACCTGATGAAGATAGATATGCTCCAATCGATACTATCGATACTTCTAAAGTTAAAACCGCTAATATCTCCGGTACTGAATTAAGACAACGTTTAAGAGATGGTACTGAAATTCCTGAATGGTTTTCTTATCCAGAAGTTGTTAAAATCTTAAGAGATACTAACCCTCCAAGATTTAGTCAAGGTTTTACCATCGTTATTGATTCTTCTAAATCTCATCCTGAACAAGGTGAATACTTATCCTTTGCTTTACAATCTAGTTTGAATCAATTCCATGGTTCTCGTCGTATTACTAAATTAGATTCTTCTTATAATGATGCTTTCCTCATTAATGAATTATCTAAAGCCGGCTCGGGTGTTATTATTCCAGTCAAATCTGATTATTCAGATATCGTTAATACCGTCGGTAAATCAAATACCATCATTGTTAATATTAATGGTGCTCATGATACTGAAAATGGTGTCTTCTCCTTAAATGAACAAAATGGTGATTTTGAATTTAACACCGTTGTTAATGACATTATTTCTTACTTAAAAGCTCAAGGTTTTTATAAATAAACTACTTGTAAATAACTAAGAAAGAATTTTAAAAATTTGCTCAGCTAATTATTAGCTTTGGAATTTGAAGTTGGAGTCAAAAAAAAGAAAAAGAAAAATTTTGAAAAAAAATTGTTTTATTAGAGTTCATTAATTATTTATTCGTGCTAGATATATAGATTAAATATCAGATTCTTGCGTTTCGATTCTGTTATATTCTGTAGATCCTTCATGCTTGATCGTATTGTAAGTAGCCGTACTTCTTTATTTCCAACCTACTAATTCTCTATAAGTAATAACCTGGTCCATTCGAACGAAGTCCTGCTTCAACTTAAATCCTCTTCAAATTGGAACATATTCAGTTTAGTTGGCTCGTATAGACATATAATGATGCCTGGTTATAAGTATAACCATGTAAATTACTCTCAAGCTTAGTAAGCTGGCTGGTTGTCTGAGAATGTGGGGATATATCTACGTTTTCACCGCAGTCAGTTGTTTTTCCACCCTGAAAAGCATCTCCATTTGATCGTTTATCTCTAAGCCGCCAAAATTGTTTTAGGTCTTAAAAGCTTTCATCATCAGTTTTCATAGATCGAAGACGAAAATCACAGTACCTGTTTGAAGAATTCTGCTCAATTTTTCAGCCGATCTAACCCCATGATTCTCATGTATCATTATCCCCCGTGCATCATATAAGGATTTATGAAATTCAATCCTTCCATTGGCACTCTTCATTTTAACTAGAGGCTTTCTACACTAAAAAGTTCAGCGAAATTTTATATTTAAATATTTTATGTATATAAACACTAAGAGTCTCTCCAAGCTAATTTATCAGTCTCAGACCTAAATTGAAGCAAGTTTAAAGAGTACCGTTTGGTCTTAAACCAGTGAAGAAGGCGAGACCATAACCAGTGGTTTCAAAAGTGATGGTGGTACCTTTTTTAAAGTAGAAGACATCACCTGGTTTAGCAGAAACTTTATAACCAGTTTCATCAGAGATGCTATATTCACCTTCAACTTCCAAGATAATCTTCATTTCATCGTAAGAGTAAGTGTAAACTAAAGCTTCACCTTTTTCTTGTTTGTAAAAACCACAAGACATTTGTTCTTCTTTTGGAGCATCAGAAGTAAAGATATCACCTAAGAAGGAGTTGTTACCTGGAGATTCAATTTGTGGAGGTTTAACTTCTTTACCTTCAGCAGATGGTTTGTAGGTCATAGGCATTTTGAATTGGGTTTTTTTTTTTTATATAAAAGTTAAGCACGTGGAATAAGAATTAAAGTAATTAACTTATGAATTATTTATTTAACAAGATTGAATTGAATCAACAGAAATTCTACCCTTTTATATCATTTTTCATTATCTTGATAAATCAGTATCGATTAGCGGAAGTTGAATTTTTCGCAGTTCTTATCATTACCGCATTTGGAAAAACTTTCCAGATTTACTAAATGAGGTTTACAGATGCGTTTTCAATAACAGCCTGGCGGTGATTAGACCAAGAAAGTAAATGTTATCTTTAATAGGAATATATATATTCATACCCAAGAAAAGGGATTTAATTAGCTAGCTTTAGATACTCGCTAAACCTTATCCGTTAACTACTCGAGTTAATTCTTTTGACTATTTTTTGCAAAAATTGAGAACAAAGTGTTTTTCGCAACCTGAACCTATTTCAACTTTAGAATGGAGATCACCTTTGAAGAAGTCTACAATGGTTACTGGAATTTATTCAACAAAGTATGCTTCGTTTTAGGTATTAATATCCCTATGTCTCGGGTACTTAATGAATCAAGTAGAACTATACTTATTTAGGAAAGAAAGTTGCAGAATTGATTTTGGAGGTTCGTATTTTCGTACCTTTGCGAGAGAATATGTTAACCATCCTAAAAGGTCCTCGTCTCATTTTAGCATCTTCATTCAATCTGGACTCAGCTGCAAAATGCACCAATTGGGGCAAAAATTGAAATGCTTTCCATTTTGACCCATATTTCAGCTGTAAACTGCAGAGGGTAACTTACGTTTTGTTAAAACTAAAATCTGTATACAACGGATCTCTTCTCACTTAGCCACTTGCTTATGATCATACCAAATCTTTGTGTAACTGTAGTAATTCGAGAAAGCTTATTTGTGAAAATTTCGTCGGTTTAAAAGTATGAATCGTTCAACTCGTTTTAAGTAATTCACAGCGCTACTTATTCGCCTGTCGATTTGCTGCAAATTGAAAGGTAGAAAACAAAGAATTTTGAAAGTAGAGTATAATTTGAAAGAGCCCATGAAGAGTTCGTTAAATGAATCTGCACTTCTGCTTTTCCTTGAATACCAATTTTTTCATTTCTTTGAATGTCCAGGAGGTTCAATGCTATGGCGTAAGATCATGAATCTGCACAAATGAAGGTCTGCAAGACTTGATATTAAAGCAACACTAAAATGCCTTGTACCCAAAAATTCGAAACAGTTCCCATCGTTCTACCTCAAAGCTTAGGATCAGCGGAAGCTTCTACCAATACTAAAATTAGTGAGAGACACTGAAATGTTTGACGAATGCTTCAATGTAGAGTCACTCCAATGCCATTGTGACTAACACTTTCCATGGTTTAAGACCCCAAGATGATTTCCCAGAAGAAATACGAATTGGTTAATTGGATCTTGTTTCATCTGCCTTATTGAAAAAAGACCTTGTCTTCAAAGATAAAACTTACGAAATTTTTATTGTAGAATTAGAAAAGCCGAAGAGGTCGGACCAAGGAGATCTTACAAGAGGATACTGCACCATCAAGAGCCAAGTGTAGAAGGTGAATCCTAAGGTCTCAGAGCAAATTTATTGTGATGAAAGTATGAGTAACCGTACTGTGTCCACTAAGGATCTGCTTAAACAAAAAGAAAGGTTGTTTGCTTATAAGTTACGTATAATTCAACTCCTCAAAGTCCCAGAATTGAAACTGCTTACGGTTCATCTTGGTCCTGACGCCATTTTCGATCTCACTTATACGGACAGAGCATAACACAGTTAAACTTCATTGCTCAAAAGTGCTTTTAGAAAATCTTCGAGGTATTACGTACCGATTTCCTTTCAAAGAACAGTCTGCACTTTTAAATGCAATTTGCTATCCTTGTTATATCTCCAGATCAAAGAATGAAGGAGAGTCTTGATATTGTGATTATTTGATGATGGCTTCCTTCGCTTGATCAAAAAAGTTTATATGTAACTTAATGAAAACAAAAAAAAAAAAAGTAGATTTTGATCTGTAAACTCAAGCGCTATTGAGAATAGTCGAGCTTTTCCATCAGGGGAATGCCATCAATGTAAAAATTTGAGCTTCGGATTTTTGCAATTTTGATGTCCTTATTGAGAAGAGTGAAGCAGCCTTCCTCTCAATTGGTCAGCTACCTCGCCCTCCAAAGATCAAATTGAAGAACAATCTATATACTTGTATGCATATTGTAAATTGTTTATTCTCATCGAGATTCAATAACATTGGCTGGGTCCTCATACACGCCCGCTTATATTCAGAAGTGAGTACGACAAGAACGCTAAATATACAAAAAAGAACAGACAAAGATGTTGAAAAAAAAAAAACCCATTAGGAACTGAAATTAAACAGGTGGCCGCAGATTGAAATCTAAATACGAACTGAAATGAATACATGATGTAGAACAACTGAGGTTTTGTTACAAATAAAAATAAACTAATATCTGTTATCTAAACTATTTCCCGACTACTAAATCGCTCGAGTAGCTAGTATAGAATAAATACTTGCATTCATGCTGACTTATTTGTGTGAATGAAACTTTGGTCGAATTAAGCAAACGGTGAATATGACCCAAGCGATGAAATGATTATATTCTAAATTTGAAAAATGAATCAATTTGAACAAGGAAAGCCCAGGAAATCAATTGTAAACAATAACGGGGAGCTAATAGATATAAAAGGAATATTACAAGGAAGCAGTGTAAAATCAGTGCATTATCCCTTCTAAGTCTTTTTTTTACATATCCACTTATGATGCATTGCAGAGTCAAAGTCACATTAGCCATGTATACCTTAAGATTAGGTACAAACAATTAAAATATAAAAAAAAGAGATGCTGAGATGGTGGAACCAATACTACTAGTAATAGGGAGGGTGAATATCTAAACTCGAAGCAGAAAGATATCGATTAGCAAGAAAAGTTGAGTCCTACGAGCTTACCCATGCAAAAAGTCTGTCTAAATTGTAAATAGTACTCGTGGCAGAATGTTTTGTTGCAAACATTTCATAGTTGAGCGTGAAATAAAACATATTCGCGAAATTAAATAAATTATCTACATAACTTGTAGCTTATTTGCATCCAATCGTGAGTAGAGACATTTAGAAGAAGAGCTTCGCATTAATAAAACGCAGTTCAGCCTGCCTCGGGCAGAGCAAATGTGCAATACTCTGAAACCTCTGCAGCAATACCAATCCATTCAGATCAAAAGCCGAAAAAGAACTGTTTAGATAGAGGTTGGAGTAAATTAGTCGTCATGTAGATTACATTTAAAATAAATTGCGAATAAATTGCAAGAACATTCAAAATCAAGAAAGCCGGGACTGGATAACAGTTAAAAAGACCGTTTAGACGCAAGAAAAGATTTAAATAATGAATTCTAAGTAAGATCATATGCTACAACCAATTCGTACGAATAGTGATCAATTCGTTAATCATTGAATGGAGTATACAAGCAATACACTACAACGGTAAAGCCCAAAAGTATTAGCTAAAACTTTTGAGAAAGACTACAAAAATCGATTTCGCTTGATTTTTGGCTAATTTACCAATTGTAAGCATTACTGGAGGGAACGTGCTAAATAAAATTTAAGAAATTAAACAACGAGATATAAAGCTTGATAACCCCTCAGGCACTTGTACGTCAAATGCCCTTCATATAAGCTTATATTTGATTGTCTACTAAATATCATATTATACAACCTCACCGTGCATTAAAAATAGGAATAGATTGGTGCTGCGTGTTGAAATAGATGCCTTGGGACTGGTAAGCAAAGAATAAAGTCGAGCTCAGTATAAGCTAAGCATAGTCGACTATGAGCTACATACAAACCATACTCAAAATATAAGAATGTTGCAAAATGACTTCAAAATCCTACAAGGTAAATTAATAGCAATTGCACTCGCGAAGATGTGCAAAGCTACTTTAACCTTCAGCTTTCATCGAAGCTTGGTCAATGGAATATAAACTTTTTGCAACAGAATCAGGCATATATGTTTGATTAGATTGATGTTAATTTAATTTTGTTTAATTTCGCAGCAATCCGACAACATCTTCATGAACACTCTATCGTATTTACTTAAAGTCGAAAGTTTGTCTTAATGTTTGCCAACTATGGTAACAATTTGAAATAATACATTAGAAATGTCTCCTACTGAAGACATACACAATGTTCAGATAACTTAAAGAAGTACCGAAGCACTGTAGTTAGCTCTTCCCAATGCCTTGCTGAGGGACCTCATGTTGCTAATAGTATCTGTACTATCAACAATAGTCATGAAAATGCGTGCAAATTAATGAGTTGCTTGGCCCTAGATTTATTGAGATATAATTTAAGTTCTTTAATCATATCTCAAACATTCTCTCGTGCGTTTTAAGCAGATCACGGACCAGGTACTGAATTGCCTGATTCGAACCTCCTTGGGCAGAACGAGACACAGAAATTGACATTCAGCTTTTCTCGTGAAGCACAACATAAACCAATGTTATTACCAGACATTTCTGGAATTTCTCTCAATATAGTACCCTCTTTAAATCAATTTATCAGCCTTTTTTTAATTTTGAAATTGAAATTGAAGTAGGTTTCAGTATGACATACCTTGAAGAAGCAACTCCGTTCGCAAGTCATTTTTAGGTCAATATATCCTAGCCTCTGTTTGATGTTCCTTCTTCTAAAGGGAATGCGAGTTATATACATATATTTTAGGTAATCATCAACTCACTCACTAGCTATAAGAGTCATCATCCAGACTTGCAATTGATCTTGCTAAACCAAAATCACAAATTTTTAAATCACAATTTGAATTTAATAATAAATTAGAAGGTTTTTAATCACGATGTAAAATATTTGCACTATGCATTCCATTAACCCATATATTTTGATGAACCTTCTTGCTGATAACTACCTCAGTCAGCTTTCTATTAACCAGTCGTTACTAGCTTTTATTTGAGGTTTGGTAGCAGTTTCTCTAACACTATAGTTTGCATACTGTAATTTACAAGGAATAACAGAAGCTATCATATCGGATTTTGAATCTCAACATGTAACTTACAAGCATATTGCATACTTTTTCCTTCATTAAATAATATGTATTTAGATTCATTTAAAGATGTTAAAGCTGAGGAGGAACGATAAAACCAAGAACTGCAGCTCAACGTCAGGCAAACGAGATAACGTAGTAACCGAATCTAAACACCTTTTTTATTCTTTTTATGGTTTTCAAATAGCTTTTTTTTAACCTTGCTTGTCTACGTTAATTATGGGGATCAACTTCAGATATATGTTGAATTGAACTCTCACTATACTTATCAATTTTGAATGAGATAATGCTTTTTTCTTTTAAACCTTTAACCAATTCACGTAAAACAACTGATTTACCAGTACCAGCACTACCGGTGAAAAAAATATTTTAGGACTTTAAATTCAAATTATCTACAGTTGAGTCAATATTATAGTTTAATTCATAACATTCACCTTACTTCTGAATGAAGAATCAACTTATGACTTACCAACAAATTTCATTTTTCGTGCTTATAATTTTGTCAGCACCAACTTGATAATGCTAGCTAATAATATATCGAAACGAGCGAGATTGGTAACTGCATATTCGAATGCTAGTGATTATGCAATAAACTATATTTTCTGTGAGCTACTTTCCTCGTAGCCGTCGTAATACTTATATTTATGACTATACTTCGAAAATTAGCCGGTAGATTAATTGAATATACGGTGTTGCGGCCTTTTTCATTTATTGGAACTCTACGGAAAATGAGGAGAATTAGAACTTGCATTCACTAGTCTTTATTTTTTTTTCTTGCTAACTCTATCAAATATTTCGTATAATTCATTTGTTGATTAGATTTTCGCAGTCTTTCAACCTTTATTATCTTGCTGTAGAGTGTTGATAATAGTGGTTGTTGCAAGCAAAAGTAAGTGTGTATCGCAAAGTGTACAAACTAAAAAATCTTTGAAGTCCTCCCATAATTCCTACACAAAACTTCAGTACCTATATGATGGAAGGCATGTTTGACTTTTTTGATAATGAATGTTCTGAAAAAGTGTCAAGCAGAACAGTTTAGTAAGGCTTACATTGGGCTTTCAAGGAACTTGACAATAAAATTGATAATATTCATAGAGACTCATTTTAATTGATTAAGATGGAGCTATCATCTGGAAGGTGTTACCAGGTTTCGATTTAAAAAGAGACTTATTTAAACTGTCAGACCTGACGGGTCTGGCGTCGGTGCCTCGGTTTGATCCGCGCACCAAACAAAATCTAGTACAGAAAAGATTTGAATTATTTTGTGTTGCAACCTCGATGAGGCATCCATTTATTTCTATTTTGTATATATAAGTACAAATTCCCATGACTGCAACAAAAAGAAAGAGAAAAGTTTTTCTCTGTGTGGTGCTGTGTGCGTGTGGCGCTAAGTGACTATTCACATTACATGTGATTGGTTGGAAGCAGTATGGTGAAAGATATATTCGGTTTTTACATTATATAGTGTCATAGATTCTTTTTATTCTTAGTTTTCATTCTATAGTTAATATATTGTTGTTTTCCCTTTTAACAATAAATTAAAAGAAAAGCTAAAGCTAACTAATAGACTAATCTACCACCCACAGGTATTAGTAAGTATCAACTAATATCACCTAATTGCGTGTGTTATGATTGTCCGTTTGGAAACTAGTTT
>JAJMKE010000014.1:124534-180073 GCA_030569195.1 Hyphopichia khmerensis | reverse complement strand
AACAATTCAGTGTCAAAATGACTCATTTTAATTGATTAAGATGGAGCTATCATCTGGAAGGTGTTACCAGGTTTCGATTTAAAAAGAGACTTATTTAAACAATTCAGTGTCAAAATATGACTACTTCATTACAATTTAGTTAAGAATATTAGACCTGTATTTTATACGTAACCATGTCCTAAAGCATTTTTCTGACTCTGCTTTTAAAGCTGCTTAAAATATTCAGACAAACATTTTGTGTAGTTAAAGCATGCTGCCAACTGAAAATAATACAGTACTGCGAAAGTCAAAAGTAAGGAAAGGCCCCTATAAGCAAATTGTTCACCAATCACTTTGCTAGGGCCATGTCTGGTACGTAGCCTATTGTCAATATATAGTCGATTTTTTTTCAATGCAGCCCTATGCTCTGATTTTATTCTTGATATTTTTTTGCGTACAATTTTTTGCAACAAAAATTATAATAATCATCAACACAAGTAACCCATAAAGGTACAAGCACACAAAGGGCCAGGCTTTGGAGTAAGGCTAACCAGAATACCGAATATGGAGAGGGAGTATTAGGAAATCAAGAAAAAGTATAATTAAAATTATTTTGTTAACATTTTTTCAATAATCTTGATAAATTCAACAAATTTGTAAATATTCCATGTAGCTCATCTCAACGTAAAGAGTTGTACTCACAAAGGGTATACGACCTTTAAAGAATAGTATCAATTAAATGCTAATCGAGGGGAAGAAGATAAGAAGAAGAAAAGTAATTAAATATTGACTGCAAAAGCTTACATAGAAGGTACAATCTCAGTTTGAGCAGCTTCGCAAAATACCCCCATATTCAAAGATTTGAATAGCTAATAGCTACAGCTTCTGTTTGCAGTGAGCGTAAGAAGATGAAAGTCGTAAAGTTACATCCACTCAAAGACATTTACTGATTTGTAAGTAAACGTTTTGGAGCAAAAACAGACAATTCAAGAATAGAAGAGCCTTTAGAAGCGATTACTACAGTCTCAAGAGATGTAAAATATACTTTCTCTAGCTAATCGAAGTTTCAAACACAATTTTCGTATAAATACTAATCTACTTGCATAAGACGAAATATATCTTACAGTTGTTATGCCACTTGGTGAAATATGAATGTTAGAACTCGGATGTATTCAAAGAAATGTATTGAAATGCAGATAAAACTATGAAAAAGAAGACCAAATTTAAACAATACTAGCTGAATGATACAAATCTGAGTCAATTGTTCCGATGAAAGCCCGATCACCGAAACCACCAACGAGGTAAGCTTCGGTAACTGTAAACTTAACCCAATGGGATTTATGAGGGGTGATAGCATTTGAAGGAAGCCACCATTTTGCATCAGGATGTCGTTCAATGAAACAACGTTCCAAATGAATAAGATCGAGAGGATTTTCGAAAGTCACATTTTGCAATGTACCTCTAAGATTGACTCTTGGTGACCCAGCAGGAGACCAGCTTCTACCCCCAGGATAATTTTCGTCAACTTTTTCTTCCAGTGGATGGTCACCAGCTCTAATTGTAAATGTATACTCGGATCCGTGCTTAATGTTCTGAAAAGTGGACCCGACATCGACCACCAACCAGTATGGGTCACCATCGTTATCGCAATCAGCGTAATATTCCATGGATGATACTGGGATAAGTTTTTCTAAATCCTTAGACTCTTTGAATTTAGTAAATGTATTAACATTCACCAATGATTCCCTATTAACTAAAGTTCTGGCAACATCAGCTCCTTGTTCTGCGGTTGGTAGTTTGCCAATCGAAGGGCTATCGATCAGAACTTGATCCTGTGTGCGATCCTGATTAAGTAGACCACTAAGAAAATCAATTGGAGTTGCTAAAGTACCTTGTAAGGAAAGGCAGGAGACAGCTACCGCTAGAGAAAATTTCATTATCTTCGGAATATGTGCGTTAAGTATTATGGTAAGCTCAAATTAAAGGGGAAGAAGGATGCTTAATAGCTTGAGCTTTTTTGAAGTATCGCGTCCCGAGTTTCGGCTTCTATTTTTTTTTTTTTTTAATGGTTGTAAATCAGCTCAGAATACAAAGCATAAATGTTGGGCTTATAACAAAGAGGAGTCCTAGAAAAACCTACATTACCAGGTTCAGACTCAAGATAACCCGATGGAGACAAATGAGGTTTATAGAGTTTCTACAAATAGTTCATCTAAAGCATACTAAATCAATTATTGAAGGAAAGAAGAAATTACATATTGAATCATCTAGAAACCGCTTAATCAAACTCTTTACTTAAGTTGTCTCCTTTGAACCATTTCAAACCAAGACCACGACCCCAGGGTTCATTAATGAATCTTTCAGGATGCTCAACACCTAATTGATATAATTGACTTCTCTCCTCTTTGGTCAATGGTGGTAATCTAATATTTGTCTTTATCCTTTCTAAATTTGAAGATCTTGGTAATGAAGGAACACCTTGCAAGATAAGATAAGCATTTGCAATTTCATTTGGACTTACATCATACTTTTCAGCCAATTGTCCTACTAGAGGAAGTTTAAGGACTGGGGCTCCTCCACTACCAACAGGGGAAAATCCAACTACTCTGATACCATTTTTCAAATTGAAGTCAATGATGTCTTGTTGGGGTAAAAGAGGGTGAACCTCGAGCTGATTAACTACCGGTTTATGCTTTTTAACAGAAGCTAATAACTTGCGTAATTTAGGATTTGAATAATTTGAAATTCCAATTGCTTTGACTTTATTAGTATTCTCTAAGAGATCTTCAAGTTTATGATAACTTTCAATAAATTTGGTTCCAGTGACTGGATCGTCATCATAAATTAGATTGCCGTTGTCATCGAGGGGCACCACAGGCTGACCGGTTGGTCCACTTTTAAATGCAACGGGATAGTGCTGTAATAATAGATCAACGTAATCGAGTTGTAATCTTTTCAAAGATTGATTAATTGATTCTTCGGGATTATTATATAAAGCGGGCCAATATTTTGTAACAACATATAATTCTTCTCTCTTTACTACTCCTTCTTCAAATAATTCTTTCAAAGCTTCTCCCACATATTGTTCAGTACCATAATACCAAGCAGTATCTATATGTCTATAACCAGCTTTGACAGCTGTAATAATTTGCTCTTTTACTGCTGGTTTATTGTCAGGAGGGGAGGTACCAACTCCCAAGGCAGGTATTTTTTGTCCGTTGCTTAAAGTGAAGTCAATAGTTGTTGCAAGAGGGGTTGAAGTCATTGTGGATTATTAAATTTGATTGATATATTCGATTTCTTATGAGTTGTGTTTGAAAAAGAAGGAAGTAACTATTTAAAGTTATCCGGGGGAAGTTTAATTGCTTTGAGAAAAAATTGGATTCCACGTTATTTTTGAGACATATAGAGAATTCCCCTATGCTGTAGAAATATTTGTGAGATATTCACAATCCTTTTCTTGCTCTTTACTCTTAATGGTAGCATTAAATCTTCGAAGAGACCAATTGTTTAATGTTGAATAGACTTTCACCGAGAGCAATCCTGACAAAATGCAGCAGCGAGGAAAAGAAAAAAAAGTGGCTGCAATCTCTGAAACATAGAGAAATTGCTAAGGGCACTTGGGACCAAATGACAATTCTACAATATTTACTTTTAACCTTCTTCTTTTTATAAATTCATTACATAGAAAAAACTCTATTTAATACTTAATCAAACTCTTTGGAGAGAGTGTCACCGTCCCACCATTTGAAACCTAATCCGTAACCCCATGGGTCATTGGTGTATCTTCTTGGATTCTCTTCACCTAACTTATAAAGAGCATCTAATTCTTCTTTAGAAAGAGGAACTAATGTAATGCACTTTTTAATTCTATCGTGATTGAAACTTCTTGGAATGGATACTCTATTTTGTAAAATATGATAAGAATTAGCAATATCATTTGCTTCGACACCATACTTCTTAGCTAAATCAACAACAAATGGATCTTTAACAACTGGTGCACCAGCACCACCAACAGGACTGTAAGCTTCGACAATAATTTTATGTTCATCACAGAAATCAGTCAAATCTTTTTGAGGTAAATGTGGTGAGTACTCAATCTGATTAACGACAGGTACAAATTTTTTAACTTTTGGTAATAACTTTTTCAATTTTGGAATTGAGTAATTAGAAACACCAACTGATCTAACTTTGTTAGTATTCAATTTTATATCTTCAATGGAATTGTAAACATCGATAAATTTGGTACCAGTAACTGGATCGTCATCATAATGAACGTGGTCATCATCAAGCAATGGTTGAGATGGTTGACCATTTTCATCACCATGTGAACATACTGGCCAATGTTGTAAAAGTAAATCCACATATGAAAGACCCAAATCAGCCAAAGATTTATCTAAAGATTTTTCTGGACTATGCCAGAAAGAATGCCAGACTTTTGTGGTTATAAAAAGATCTTCACGTTTATAACCTTCAGCAAATAAGGCTTTCAAGGCTTCCCCAACGTATTTTTCAGTACCATAATACCAAGCAGTATCGATATGACGATAACCGGCTTTGACAGCAGTTATAACTTCAGCGGTTACCCTTCTTGGATCATCTGGTGGAACTGTACCAATAGCCAAAGCAGGAATTCTATGGCCATCGTTTAAGTTAAAATTGATATCGGTAGCTAATTTTTGAGACATTGTGCAATTGTATATATCTTATATTTGATAGAGATTTAATAGAATTGTAAACTAAATATATCTCCAATTCAGTCCTTTTATATGATTTTCGCCTCGATGTAAATCACACATTTGAATATAGCAATATCTGATTGCTATTGCTTTTGCAAATCCGTTTAAAAAAGGTTGCGAATATACGAGCAAAATAAAAAAAAAAAAGCACCCTCGAAAAAAAAAAAAAAAACCTACAAATGTGTTTGCAGCAAATCTAGTCTGCAATTGAATGCCTAGGTATCATCATATATTTATTAGCACACGTAAATACTATAATCGGAATTGCGTTATTACTTGCTCATCTATAATTTTTTTTTTCTTTTTTCTTTGCATTTCTCTCAAATCAGCCCATTTATGGCTGAATCCCGAGAAGTTGAGCTCGTTATATTTCAATATCACCAACGACATCTTTATCCATATCTTCATCTTCGTCATCATCTATGATGACATCATCGTCGTATTCATCGATATAAATATCTTCGTCCTCATCATTGAAGTGTACATCTATTTCATCATCTTCATTAATGTTAGAACCATATTTATCTCTTTCTTGTCTATGAAACGAGGGGCCCCTATTCCTATTAATCATTGAGAAATGCATTTTATTAATGGCAGTAAGGTAAAGAAATGAAACTCTCTTCTTTTTCTTGTTATAGATGAACCAATAATACGACCATAGAGTTTGATATGGATAGTTCAAGTCTTCTAATATAGATTGATCAGAAGGTTGGAATTCGTAAATTTGACAACCTTCGAACGTATTGCTATTTGAATGCACGGGCTGTGGCCTATGATTAGAACTATTACGACGTGGTTGATGATGAGAATGATGATTGTGATGGTGATTTTGAGTATTGGTGTTGTTATTGGTACTAGTATTTTCATTAGCATTATTGTTTGAGTTGGGATCGGAATTGGTGGTTGCAGTTTCAGAAATACTATCTGCATTTTCATCTTTTTCTTTTTCCTTTAATTTCATCTCTAAGTCATTGATCAAAGGCTCTGATTTCACTTTAGTAGACGAATTGAGAGAAAGATCGTTTACTTTAGGTGACATCGAAGTATTACGCGTAGCAGAAGTACTATTCTTTCTAGATGCAGAAATACTATTATGCCTCGAAGTAGATAAGCTGTTATTTCTTGAACCATGTGCAGCTAATGTAGGTGACTTACTTGGAACAAGGTCCATATAAACATTTATTGTATCCCAAATCCAATTCAATAAGTCTTCCTTTTTACCTAATGATAACATGATATTATTGAATCTATGTATCAAATCTTCTGGAGCATTAATTCGATGGAAATTTTCTTCAGTTGGTTGTAAATTAGAAAAATCATGATCAGGATACGTCGTATTTAAAATGGCGATCAAATAAGCAAACGTTTTTCTAGTAGAATTTGACTTTAATGGACCAAATGGAGACTCATCAACAGCAATAGAATTATCAAATGAAGTTTCGGCACTATCAGATCCAGATAATTTAAAAGATTCATTATTTGCATTCGACTCATCTTTTCGTATACTAATCAGATTCGTGCTGGCTCTTCTATTATTTATGGTTGAATGCTGCTGTTGAGGACTTTGACGAGGACTTGGTTGTTGTAATGGTTGTTGTTGCATATACTGGTTGAGTTGCTGACGAAATTGAAAATGACCACTTGGAGGAGAAGCGCTGCTCCCCATTGAATAATGACGGTCACGTCCTATTGATTGAGACAACTGATTATCTTCAATAATTTGATTCAAATGCTTGTCAATAGTTTTAAACAATTTACGATCAGAAGCAATTGGTTTTGTTGTAAATAAATCACAACCTCCCTTTATCACGACATTATTATCTGTGGAATGAAAATTGAGTTCTTGGTTGACTAACTCAATGTCAACTTCATCAATGAACTAAAAATACCTCGTTAGTATCATTCTTCTTCTTCCTCCTCCATTAGACGCTGACTCGGCGCGTCTTCAAAGTAAAAGTCTTTGATAACAAAAAAAGGACTATTACATACCTTCATAGTGATTTTTTATCTAAAACGACAATATATATGTATCTTTTGCTTGGAACTCAAACCTTTAATGTTGTTTTGAAAGGAAAATGAACGTTTGATATCTAATTTGAATGACTTTTAATGCTGTTTTCGTTTTTTTTTTTAATTTCAAATTCGTTCACGCTCCCTCGTTTTTTTTGTCCTGTCTGGCTGTATGCTTTCCCGTTCTATTTTTTTTTTTTGTTTGTATTGAGACAAAACTGACATCTCCAGGTATTTGCACCCTCACACTACCCACGTTGATAAGGAATAAGAAGCATTCAATGAAACCCGTGTTGGTCTAACATGACGGGTATTTTACCATAATCAGGTTGGTTGTGAATATTGGTGGTACTGAATGGGCTCAGTACAACTTTGAGATACCTTTCTACCTGCCAACCATCAATCAAGCCTTCAATTGAAGTAATTGGGGCATTATCACGTTGACTATAGGATCTCTTATTTTCATGTTGAGTTGCAAAAAGATCTTGATTTGAAGTGTTACTAGCTGATTCAATTTCATTAAGAAAGTCCAGTTTATCTTTGAGAAGTGGACGATAATTTTTCAGTATTAAAATTTTGCATCCAATATTTTTAGCCCAGGGATAACCTAAGGAAGGAATGATACGTTTAGTTTCTCTATTTTGAACATCATGTAGTTGAGATACAAGATTTTCTTGTTTATCGTATAAATCATCAGTTGTTATTTGTTGAGTTTGAAAATTCGAATCATTAGGTTTATTCTTTTTACGTTCATTGTTGAAGGATCGAACCAATTCTGAATATAGACCATCGACTGTTTTATCTGATTCAAAATTCAGACCATTAGAAAAACTTTGTTGAAATTTTAAAATAGTTGAATTATCCCAACCAGAAAATTGCCCCAATTGATAGTTATAGTTGATTGGATCATCATTACCAAAATAATTTTGTATACTGGAATCTTCATTAGCTGGTTGATCCGTCACTTGGTTAGCAACTATGATAGCCACTTGATAAGTTTGAGCCAATTCGATTAAATGACGCAGTAAAAGCATGAGATACTTTCTCTTATTGATTCGACTCTCATATTGAAAGTCAGATTTGAAAAATTTTTGTAATTGTTGATGGTTTTTTGAAATAATGTTTTTAAATAAAGCATCATTTTCTTGCATTAAAGTTTCTTGTTCTTCAATTTTTTCATTTAAATACTTTTCATTGGTAACCGAATCTTCTCCTCTTAAATGATGTCCAATGCTATCGATGAAAATTGCATTGTATGTACCTTTTGGATGCTGCGATAACTGGATTGGCAATTGAGTCATCAAAATATGATCTTGACTTTCTAAATCATCACAATATACGTAATCTATATTATCCATCAGAACTTTGGAATTCCTTGGATGATTTGAAATCATTTCATGTAATCTTTTGGTCTCTAATAAAGATTCGGTAGATACATAAATACTTTTCTTTGGAGTATTCTCGGAATCTTCATCAATTGATGCAATTTGAGCTTGAATTGCTAATTGAAATAATAATTGAGATTTCCCACATCCACTGGCACCAAATATTTCAGTTATATATCCTATTGGCAATCCACCACCCAATTGATCATCTAAACCTTGAATTCCACTAGGTATCAACTTTTCATTACTTTCAATATACTTGGTTAAGGGTATAGGTTCATTTTGATGATTCATGATATCCTTGACAGTTTTAACATAATTACTAATTTCAATCAAGGATCTACCAGTTTTTTTGGAAATGTTAATCAAATTTGAATTAAGGGAAGCAATGAATAAATCAGATATCGTAATTCCATAATAATCAAAAGCTGAACTTAATGTCGAAAATTCATTTTCAATCTGATTCAGATGATTTGGAATTTGTTGGTATAGATCCATGATTAAGAACGCGGTTTACAGATCATTGTCTTGATAATGTACTAAATCGGTTTCCTTACTTTCCTTGAGAAAGATAATTACTCTTTGGATTCAACTTTCAAATATCAACTGCTAAAGAAATGAATAATACTATTCGAACTTACAATTTGATAGATCATCACTGGTTACTAGGGAAAATTTTTAATGTGAATCACACACGCGTAGTGCAAAAATGGATTTTTTTTTTTGTTGTTTTTTTGTGGAAAAAGACACATACAAAAAGAATTAGGGTTGAAAAATTGAGTTTTTTCAAACTTTTCAAATTTGGAAAAAGCAAACTAGCAAGAGTTCCTACAATTAGATGTTGGAGATTATAAATTGTATAATTTCACCGATACTTCAATGTGGAAGGCTATATAAAGTAGATTATAAAAATTAGTGAGCACCAGAGATGAAGAACCATTTGTCAATGGATTTATCAATTGGAGCAGCTGGAAGAGGAGAAGCTTGAGGAATACCAGCATCTTCAGAGAAAGTAGCAGAAGTAGATAAGGTAGTGTTAGTTAATTCAATACCTTTAGAGTCTGGAGTAGTACCTTTAATTAATCTATTCCAGGCTTCATTAGTTTCAGCAATGATTTCATTAGCGTATTTTTTATTTTTACATTCACCAGAGAAAGCAAATTGATTTTCTGGTTTACCATCTGGGATTTTATAGATTCTGAACCATTCATTAGTAGCTCTTAATAAACCTGGTAAATGAGTTTCGACATCTTCGATATCATTTAATTTAGCAGCCAATGGATCATTAACATCAATAACGATAATTTTCCAATCAGTTTCACCTTCATCTAATAAAGCCATGATACCCAAGACTTTAACTTGTTTAACTTGACCAACAGTGGCAACTTGTTCACCAATTTCACAAACATCCAAAGGATCATTATCACCTTTAGCTTTAGTTTCTGGGTGAGTTTGATTTGGATCTTCCCAAGTTTGTGGGAAAGCACCATAGTTATGAATATAACCGTGGTGAGGGAAACAGTTACGAACAAATCTCAATTTACCCTTTTTGGTATCTTGAATAATTGGATTTAATTTTTCTTCTTTAGAAATTTCTAATTTAGCATTAGTCCATCTTGGAACTTCAACAATCATGTTTAAAATAGTTTTTTCTTTGTTGGCATATAATGGAATATCATGGAATGGAGAAACTGGTTTACCATCTTGTTCGATGAAAACTTTGTAATCCAAGGTGTTGGCAGCACCAATTTGACGGGTTGAGTAAGACATTTTTGACAATTGATGAATTAAAAGAAGAAAAGTAGTTACCCAAACGAAAAAGAAAAAAAGGCTAGTGAAAAACTCAAAACTTTTTGTCCAGCGAAACGAAATGAAAGTTTGAACTGAAACAAAACAAAAAAAAAAAAAAAAAAAAAAAAAAAAAAAAAAAAAAAAAAAAAAAAAAAAAAAAAACAGGGCCAGCACGTGACTCTTCGTCATTTTTCCAAGAACTCCAAACATTTGGCAAGAATATAATGGTTGCAATTATCATTAATTACATTCATTTCTGATTTCTTCAATAAAAGTAAGCCTCTGGTGAGCTCACGATGTAATTTCAAAAGCTCTGTATTACTTTCCGGTACATTTTCAAAAGATTGTAAGTGGGAACTAATAGATTTCACCAGTCCAATCATTCGTTTTAGATCTAATAAATTAATATTTAGCCAATCTTTGGTATATTCTACCAAGAAAACTCCGGCTAAGCTAATATTACGCAAGGGATCATTGAAGGAATTTAGGAACATGTAATTTTTAAAGATATTCAAACCGTAAACATCTGAATCCATAAAAGCAAGAATTGGAATATTTGAAGGATCAATTAATCTAACAAATTTTTTAGTTAACTTATCGGGGAAACCTTTACCAGTTATTACCAAGAAATTTAAATCTGGATGATTTAATTTTAGATGGTTAGTGAAAGATTTGAAAATTGCATCTTTTTCAATCACTACTATTGCATTTGGTTTTGAATTGAAAAAGAAATTCTCATTTGGTAAGATATGAGGAATAAGAATTGGATTTGAATCATAATTCAAAGTGTAAGTTTGATTATTCAATTGGAAAGTACAATTTCCATAACACAACCCTTTCTGTGATGGATAAATAAGTAGATTATTCTCCAATGATAAATTTAAAGAAGAGGAGAATAAACTAAGTATCTGATTTGAAAAAAATTGATTATTTTGAAATAAGCTTGTGTCTTGGTAATAAAAATCTCTTTTAGTAGTGATTTTGTTTAAGGGTAATTTGATTACCAAATACTTAATCAATTTAATTAAGCCTGAAACATATCTTGATTCATTAATACAACTTGAAAATTGATTAAAAATCAAGATTTGACAATTTTTGTCAATTTTACGCCTTTTTGAATCAAAATTATTTAAAACAAAGCAAAACTCATTTGAATCATCTTGAAATGACAATTTGATTTGATTCCAAAGTTCTTGAATTTGTTGATTCGTGGTGAGGCTTTAAAGTTAGTAATGCTAAATGGTATACAAATATGGGTTTATTAATTACACTATCAGCGTTTGCACGGTAGGAATGAGACTTATGCGCCTAAGAGGCAATTCATTCTGCAATGCCTTTAGCTTTAACGAATGTTTCATCTTTCAGTTGTGATAAAGAAATAGTTGATAAGAAAGTGTATTGCAGCCGCTGAAGTAGCCGCTATAACTAGGTCGTCCAATAAAAATCCATACACCATATTTCAAAATTAGCAGCAGCTAACGAGCTGCAAACCTGTTTTATTGCAAGTATAGCTACATAATCAAGAGAAGAGCCCTTTCCAAGTGATATGTGTGACTTGTTCTATCACCTTGGTTAACCGTGGAGCCTGTTATTTAGAAGGGAGGGCAGAACACCGAATTCAAAATGAAGTCTCAGACAACGATTTAAAACCATTCATTACAGAAAGAGACTGAAGAACCGACAATCCGACCACTTCTCGAGAGTTATACCGGCCAGACTATTAATTTTAAGCTCAAAGTTTCCAAGTTATACAGCCCGATTTTCCTAATCATTCTCAATTGTTACTATATATTAAGCTAATAAAGGTTATTGAACAAAGCTTTTTGTAGTTACAATATGTTATCCCGTAGAATTTACTTAGGTTACGAGCGAAACTATTCTGTGTTGGTAATATCCACCTATTTTCTTCAGAAGATTCTTAAGAAGAATCATTTGAAGATGAAGCCAATATACCTTACTTGAGATACTTCAGTCTTGTCGAAAAAGACCTTGTCTTATCTCTTTTCAGGTTGCCATTCAAGGTTATAAGAGACATAATTATTAATAGAGGAATATAAACTTATGACCAGCCAAACTGATCGATTGTATTATTGAATCCAACTTCATACAGAACTTTGAACGTGATTTTAGTTAGTTGAAAGTAACTTTAAAAGTTCCAATCAAGTACAAAAAATAATTTCAATTGAAATTATTGACTGCTTTTCGTTGCACTTTGAAACTTTTGATTGTCATATTAGTTACAGGAGCTGTTTTGTACCAACAATACAAAGGGGTGATTATTGTTTAAAAATACACAAGAAATGTTTAATGCTTCATATAAAGTGTTACAAGTCCTTGATAAAGTGAAAAGAAAAGGAAAGGCCATAAATTTCAAGAGTCAAAATGCTGAGTTCTGAAGAAAAGTTAGAACGTATTCCAATGTATTACCCTAAGAGTATGGAAACTAAGAAAACAAAAGAGGAAAGGAAGGATGATGCAACAGTTGAAGAAAAATCTACAGACGACAAATCTGAGAGGGATAAACAAGTAACAGATGGAAAGAAAACGGACGGAAAGAAAACAGATGAAAAGAAATCAGATGAACAGCCGTCAGGTGAACAGCCATCAGAGAAAAAGACTAGAGCAAGAGGCATTCGAATGAGCTATAAGCCAGAACATATCAAATACTTTATCGACGAATATTTGAACGCTGACCCAGGTGTATCCATATCGGATTTGGCCCGTAAAAATAGGATTCATCCTTCTACTGCTCAAGGATGGGTTAAGCGATATGAGAAAGAAGGAAAAGTTCCTAATCAAGCTCAACGAGGAGGACCTCGTAAAGAGGACAAAATACCGGAAAACGTAATCCAGGCTACCAAAGAGCTGCTTCAAGCACACCCACTAGGAGATTTTGAAGATGTGATGGATGACTTGAAGGGACAGTTTGATAAATTGACTGTAAGTCGAGCTACTATTCTGAAATACATTAGACTGGAGTTGCATACCGTGGTTAAATGGGTTCCAAAGGAATCAAAAGTTGAAGACAATCCTGCACATTGGATCAAGCAGAGGTATGATTTTGCAGCTTTAGTTAATAGGGGCGATATTGACTACTTCGGTAATTGTATTTTTATTGACGACTCTCTTTTTAATAGATATAACACTTCAACAGTTGCAACACGGAAAAGGAAGAAGAATGATACTAAAGAAGAAGATGATAAAGAGAAAGATACCAAAGAAAAAGATACCAAAGCAAAAGATACTAAAGAAAAAGATACTTCAAGGTCCAGCAAGCAATTAAGGAGTTATAATGAGCGTCGAAATGAATATATGTGCGCAGTGATGGCGGAAGGAGCCATCAAAGTTTCCCATAAGAGTCCCTGGCTTGCTATGTGGGGTCGAAAGGAAGATAATTTACGTAAGTATCCAGATTCGACTCCAGGAATTGAAGACTTTTTAACATCAATTGTGAATTCTTTTGATAAAATAAAATTCACCGAAAAAGTTTGTTTCGTGCTTAGTAGTGATATGATACCGAAAGACAAGGACTTCATTAAAGGATTTGAAAAAACCACTGGTCATAAGATTCAATACTTACCAGAAAGCTCACCTGATCTTAATCCTTGTACTTATTTTTGGTCTGAACTCGAATCAAAACTTAATGCCCACGACGGGTCACATGAAGCTGATGTGGTGAAAAAAGTTCTCGATGCTGCATTTTCTATACCAACCAAACAATTCAAGAGCTATACAGAGAAAGCATACGCCGGAATTACTGAATGTTTAAGTTCAAAGAGTCCTCAGAGCTAAACTTCCAGCCGCATGTATAATATAATTTTATATACATTCTCTACATAGATGATTTGCACAATGTTAAAACTTTAAGAAAGAGTTATGATCACCTGTAAATACTGTAAAAACCCTGAATAACCAGTTTAAACTGAATAGATTGAACTGACAATAGGGGTGCCACCCAGCACTCGCTCACGTGACCACCCACCGACTGTGCCAAGGAGTGTGCATAAGCATGAAAAAACTAAAAAAAGACGAAACCAACAAAAAAGGTGATGCTAATAGATAAAAAGCCACTAGTGAAAAGAATGATCTATTGATTACTAAAAATTAATTACTACATACAAATATATATATTGGTAATAAATCATAGATATATATATATATTGAATTTACTAAAATTCAAGAAAACGTCAGCATGTATCTACCTTTAGAAAAAAGGGATTGGGGGTATGGGACCTGGTCAGGATCAGGAGGAGCCAGATGGGCATTTTTTGCAATTTTTATTGTATTAATATTATTAATTATAATTGGAACCATAAGGGTTAATAAGAAAAGATCTCAACGAGGAGTTCAACCAATCTACGGTACAAGATGGATGACACCACCATCATATGTACAATCACAACATCAACAATATAATAATCCAGAAGTAGGACCAAATAGTCAATCATATGTACCAACCTATACTGCCACTGCTAATGAATACGATATGGGATATTATGATAATAATGGAGTATTCCATGCTAATCCAAATGCAAAAGCCGATTACTCCAATAATCCAACTTATCCAGATTCAGTCCATTATAGGCAACAACAACAATCTTCGCAACAACCAGGCCCCGTTAGTCCCAATATTCCGGTTGTATCTGATGAACATACGGGAGATTTATACAACGAATCAAACATTGATAATATCTTTAGACGTCCAAGTCAACCCACAAGTCAACCAACACAACCAACACAACCAACGCAATCAACCCAGTTCGAAAGACCCCTGGGTCCTCCCCCCTTTGAAGGATCAAGTCGGGGTCTGGGCAGCTTACCCAGTTTCTCGGAATCTGACCCTCCCCTTAAAAAATCGTAGCTATTGTAATTACATAATAAATATACAAACTAGATCAATTAAACGATGACTAGATTATGTACCATTACCCAATATACCCTAAAAGGGTCTGTTTCTGTTATTATAATCTTTGTCCTACTAATATGAAATTTTAAACAGCAAACCAGCATCATTCTTTTCCCGAGGCACTTAAACAACTGAGGGATAAATCCGTACCTTCGCCAAATTAACCTTTTTAAAATAAAAATGACATTTTGTTCGATGCATTAAGTCATGCTACAGCCGTGTCCCATGTTTACGTATTTGCTCTTTTCATCATTGCCCCCCCAATCGATATGTTCTCTTCTTTTGATTATAACCTTCTTTATTCAATTCTGCTTCTTACTTAGTCTTACTTACAAACGCATGGGTTATCAGTTGTAATTAAAAGAATTTTAAAAGAAACAAAAAAAAAAATTGAGTTAATTTCGTTGCTACTTTGTTTGGAATTTTACAGTTTTACATCACAAAAAAAATAGTTTTTTTTTTTTTTTGTGCGAAACAAACAAAACAAACCAAAAAACAAACAAAAGTCCATACAAAACAAAAAAAAACAAGGAAAAAGAAAAAGAATTAGGTATTGTTTTTAGCCTCATTCAATTTCATCTTGTATTGAAATTTATGCTTGTAATGACATTTATATTAAACGGTTTGGATTCCCAGTAGAAAAGGAAAAAAATTTTCTTTTTGAATTGGTTAAAGCCTTTCTTCTTTATAAAATTTTATATAGAATATCAAGTAAGATACTCAATTGACCATGGCTGCCTCAGGGAAAGGGACCGTATCCCAACTTTTGGCCTTATTCATTCCAAATTTTGCTATTGCAGCAATTTTTTTCCTTCTTTTCATTGCTTTAAGAAAGTCTCAAAAGAGAGTTTATGAACCAAGATCAGAGGTGAAGTATTTACCAAGAGATTTAAGACCCGATTCATCACCAAAGGGATTATTTGGATGGTTTACTCATATTGTTTCCAAACCAGAAGGTTTTATTATTCAACATGCTGGTCCAGATGGATATTTTTTCACCCGTTTTCTTTTTGAATTTGCTTTTATTTCATTACTTGGATGTATTATCTTGTGGCCAATTTTATTCCCATTGGCTGCTACTAATTCAAAAGGTAATGTTGAATTAGATATCTTGGCTTTTGGTAATATTAAGAATAAGTGGAGATATTTTGCTCACGTTTTCCTTTCTTGGATTTTCTTTGGTTGCTTTATCTTTTTAATTTATCGTGAATTGGTTTATTATGTTACTTTTAGACATGCTTTACAATCAACTCCTTTGTATGATTCTTTATTATCTTCAAGAGTTTTATTATTAACTGAAGTTCCTTCTCATTTATTAAGTGAAACTGAAATTCGTAATTATTTCCCAACTTCAACTAATCTTTGGTATGCTCGTGATTATGAAGAATTACAAGATTTGGTTAAAGAAAGAACTAAGTTATCAAGTAAATATGAAGGTACTTTAAATAAAACTATTACTAAAGCTGTTAAATTAAGAAGTAAAGCTCAAAAGAAGAATAAACCTCTTCCTGAACCTGCTGATGATATTAATAAATATTTAAAAGATGGTAAAAAGAGACCTTCTCATAAATTGAAATTCTTGATTGGTGAAAAAGTTGATACTTTGGATTATTGTCCTGAAAAATTGGGTGAATTAAATAAAGATATTAAAAAACGTCAATTAGAACATAATTCAAATACTCAAATTCCTTCAGTTTTTATTGAATTCCCAACTCAATTGGAATTACAAAAAGCTTATCAAGCTATTCCTTATAATGATGAATTTAAAAAATGTGGTAGATTTTCTGGTTTGGCTCCAAATGATGTCATTTGGCCTAATTTGGCTTTAACTCCAACTAAAAGAAGAATTAAAAAAATTATTGCTTCAACCATTTTAACCTTGATGATTATCTTTTGGTCTATTCCTGTTGCTGTTGTTGGTGCCATTTCAAATATTGATAACTTGATTTCTCATGCTCCTTGGTTGAAATTTATTAATAATTTACCAAGTCCTTTGTTAGGTCTTATCAAAGGTTTGTTACCAGTTGTTGCTTTGGCTATCTTGATGTCCTTGATTCCTCCTTTTATTAAAAAAATGGGTAAAGTTGCCGGTTTTATCACGGTTCAACAAGTTGAAAAATATTGTCAAGCTTGGTTCTTTGCTTTCCAAGTTGTTCAATCTTTCCTTGTTATGGCCCTTTGTTCTTCTGCTATGGGTGCTGTTCCAACAATTGTTAGTGATCCAAGTAGTGTTCTTAGTTTATTGGCTGAAAAATTACCAACCTCTGGTAATTTCTACTTGGCTTATCTTTGTTTCTTTGGTTTAACTACCGCTTCTGCTTTATTATTCCAATTGGTTGCTTTGATTTTGGCTCAATTCTTGGGTAAAATCTTGGATGGTACTCCAAGAGCTAAATGGAACCGTTATACAACTTTGGGTCAACCTTTCTTTTCTGTCTTGTATCCAAATATGCAACTTATTTGTGTTATCGCTTTAGCTTATGCTTTCTTGGTTCCTTTGATCTTGGGTTTCTCCACTATTACCTTTATTTTCCTTTTTGCCGCTTTCTTATATACCTTGGTTTATGTCATGCGTCCAAATATGACTGATGCTCGTGGTAGAAATTACGCTTCTGCTTTATTCCAATTATTCGTTGGTTTATACTTGTCTGAAGTTGTTCTTGTTGCCATGTTTGTTTTCACCGAAAATTGGGCTTGTGTTGCTTTAGAAGCTGTCATGATTGTTGTTACCGCTGTTTGTCACGTTTACTTTAAGAGAATTTTCTTACCAGTCATTGACACAGTTCCAATCTCTGCTCTTAAATACTCTGCTGGTGATCATACTTTCCAATATCCAATGCATGATCAAGGTTATAAAGAAATCAAAACTGAAGGTGAAAATTACTGGCATGGTGGTAATCAATTAGGCTTGGCTGGTTCTCAACATGATCAAGTCTTACCAGAAATTAAACGTGGTCCTTCTGATGATGCTCACAATGCTAACACCGTTGTTGACTCTGATGAATCCGCTAAACAAGATGCCGCTACTAATCAATCTTCTACTACTGGTCAACTTATCAACAAGTCTGAAAAAACTAATGCTGATGATGAAAAATCTCCAGTTGTTGAAGAACCTCAAACTAGATCTGGTGGATCTAGTAAGAACCCAGCTTCTGTCTTGAAGAGATTCTTTAGTCCAAGAACCGATTCATTTGACCGTATTAGAGGTTTGATGCCTGATGCCTACTTCAATTATATTGAATACAACTCAGACTTCTTAAGAACCGCTTATGAAGATCCTGCTGTTACTGATGAAGAACCTCATATCTGGGTTGCAAGAGATGAAATGGGATTATCTGAAATTGAAAAGAATAAAGCATTAGAACACGGTGTCGACGTTTCTGATGATGCTGCTATCTACAATGAAAAGGGTTCCATTGAATACACTGGTCCTCCACCTTCTTATGAAGAAGCTTTAAGAACTTAATTTTTTCATTGCCAAAATATTTCTAGATGAATAATATCTTTATTGTTCACCTAATTTCAACTCATTTTTAATATTTCCTAATCATTCCTTTAATTTAATCATTGAGTAAAAACCTTAATCTTTTGCTTGTGTTCTTTCTTGTTTTGTATTCATAGCTTATATTGTTTTTAATTGTTTTACTTTTCTACTTTTCTAGTGCTTTTATTCTCGTGCCTCTTGACTAATATTCAAGAGATTCTGTTTACAATAAAATTTACTTTTTTTTATACAATATCTTGTAGTAATTCCAAAAATATCAAAAGCGTATTATTAAAAAGAACTGAACGTGAAAGAAGCTATAATTATATATAATAATAATAAACGAAAGACTAACGCAACTGGTATATACAAAAACGAACTAAGAAATAACAATAATGCATTTAATTACCATTTGAATTATTGTTGTTACCTCCTCTAGCGCCAGCACCACCGAATTGACTGGCCAAGTTTTGTAACATTGGATTATTCAATAATTCAGACAAATCTGGACCACCTTGACCACCTTGACTAGCTTGTTCACCACCTTGACCAGCTTGTTCACCACCTGCATTACCACCCAAACCCATACTTTGGGCCATTTGACGAATGGATGGATTATTCATTAAACCTTGTAAAGCACCAGGGTTTTGCATCATTTGTTGAGCTGCTTGCATGATTTGAGGATTATTCATTAATTCAGAGAAATTTGGCATACCACCAGCTCCACCTCCAAACATACTTGACAAATCAGGCATACCCCCAGCACCAGCACCAGCACCAGCACCGGCTCCACGGGTTGATTCTTCATTTGAGTTTTCAGAAGATTGAGTAACATCAGATTGCGGAATAGAACTTTCTAATTCTTCTTCAACTCTACGTTTAGCAGTTTCATATCCTCTTTTCATGGCATCAGACTTGGTTTCACCTTCAACATCTAAACCTTTTTTATAAGCGTCCATGGCCCCCTTGGCATCACCTAAAGCGTATCTAGCTAATCCTAATCTAGAATATGCTTTTGAAAAGGATGGATCTAAAGTAATGGCTTTTTCAGAATCTTCAACAGCTTTTTCATGTTGAGCGGATGAAGAATGAGCGGCAGCTCTATTGGACAAATAAACGACGTTGGTATTATCCAATTCAATGGCTTCAGTATATTTAGCAATAGCCTCAGGGAATTTCTTTGCGGCCATGGCTCTATTACCTTCAACTTTTAATTGATCAGCCTTAGCCTTAGTTTCTGCATCAATTTCTTTAGAAGCATTAGAAGTGGAAGCTGATTCACCAGATAAAGAAGTTTTAACCAATTCGGATAAAGTCTTACCATTAAATTTGGAATCTAAAACTTTGGTATCATCATCTTTATTAACTTCAAAGGCATCTGCGATACAGTCAATGGCAACATCGATTGAATCAGCAAAGTCTTCAGCAATTTGCTTTTCAGCAACTGAAGTTCTTAAAAAATTTATGATAGATAAGGAGATATCCTTGTTGGAGACAGACATAGTATCGAGTAAAGGTTATAGAAGAATGAATCAAGTATGTTCCTAGTGTGTTACTCGTGGCTACTTCTTAAATAATCACTGCTAATTTCCTCGCCTTTGACTTTTTTGTAAGGGCGATCTACATTTTTTTTTTTGGTCGCGAAACCAATTCTGGAAGATTCTTTGGATAATGCACTACAAACATAGAGGTGTACGGATTTATAAGTGATCAATGTATATAATAAATATAATTTTAGTGTAACGGTTGGCATGAGTTTACAGCCTTTGATAATTTACATAACTCATATTGACGATTCTTCATGATGACCAAAGTGTCTTGAGTAAATCTTCCAATTCCCAAAGTTAAGAAATCGGATCTGAATTTCACAAATTGGGAAATTTCAGCAGCGATATATTCATGTTCTATTTTGAAATCAACATTTAATTTCATAATCTTTTTGATTTCATCTGATTTCAACATCAAAAGTTTTTTGTACCTTGACTTTTTATTCTCGATCATATTCCCAAAGGTGAGTATGGTAGAAAAGACATTGGAATCATCATCATCATCTTCTGACTCTGTAGGGGAAACAGGATTCATATCTAGCGTACCACTGCTTCTACGAGAAGATACACTGGTAACACTGGTTGAAATAGTAGGTGATGCATTGCCATTGGACGAAGGTGTTGAAGATTCTTGATCATGGCCATCATGAACTTTTTGAACTTTCTTTTCAAACTTTAAAAGCTCATTATTGACTCCCCTAATATTCTCATATATTTCTTTCCAGTGCTTTATTTTTTCAAGTAAGCTTTTCACATTTTTGATCAATTCGGTCACCAGAATCTCTAACCACATAGTATACGTAAACAAAGTGCCGTATCCACAATCGTTTGTTCTAAATTCATTTTGTAAGTCAAAACTATAAGCAGGAAAGAATTTTCGAGGGAATACCACTGATCCCATGATTTGACTAAGCATTCTGTCAATGACTATTCTATAATCTGATGATTTAATACTGTTGACGGAAAATAATTTATTCAATCTTGATATTAAACTCTGGAATTTTTTCAAATCATCTAAGGAAAAATTCAAGAAAACTTCCATTTCGTTTATATTTGCACGAGTGAGCTTAACTTCTCCATATTTAGAACGTGTCAATTCATTCTTCTGATTTATGCTTTGTATGGTTTCAAGAGTCAGGCTCTCTTTCTTTTCCCATAAATTTCGGGCAAAATCATTCCAAGCTTGAGACTTGCAACAATTTATACCCATAAAAAGAGTATTTAGATTATCAATAGCCCTATTTATCCTAAATTTTGCGAAAAAGGGAATCACCGCCTTGTCTGAAGGAAAATTGAGCCAAAAGCTTTCATTATCAAATGTGGACATCGGATTTTCATATTTGAATATTTGAGTTTTCTTTCTTAATGAAGATAAAGGTTGCACCAGTGCAGTTTCCAATGGAACTTCATCCCCATCAAACGTGAAAAATATCATCCAATCTTTCAGAGTTGGATCGTACTTAGCATTTGTGGCTGCTATTTTATTTTCAAACAAATTCTTATAATAGTTTTTGAAGAAGTTTTCTTGAATCAGCCTTTCTATTTCCTTGAATGTGCCATTTGTGGACAAGCTCTTACTAGACAGAAAACCTAAGTGGTCAAACACGTTATAGTGATTTACCGGATCTTCAAATTTGAACAAGAGCCTACCATCCAGTAACAACTGTTTCAAGTTGTCCAAGCGATTATACTTGATGTAAAACACTAAAGGTGTCAATTGCTTCACATTTGGTTCATTTACATTTATCAAATTTCTTAGATCACTCAATAATTTAGTTTTAGGTAAGTCTTTCAGAATTACATGCAATAATGTGCTGCCACTTTTATCCTTATGAATATCAAAGTCAATTGGATCATTGGTACCGTATTTTTGGTAAACACAATCAAAAGCCTTTTCTATCAATAAGGAATAATCAGCGTGATCATAGGAGCGACAGATACTGAATAGCGGTGTGTGCCCATTCAAATCCTTCCAATCCCAGTCGATTAGGTGGCCAATTTTATCTATCAATTCATAATCGTGAAATAGGTAGTGACCTGCAGTTCTACCGTAGCTATCAGTAAGGTTGAAATAAATATATTGTTCTTCATAAGTTGAATTTTCCATAATCAATTCTACCAACTCAATAACTATGTCGTGACATTCTTCTATGAGTGAAGCGGTAAGTAAAGTCTGCTCAGTTGTTGTGTTTTTATCAAATAGTATATCATCTATCGAGAACCAGCTCGTATTATAGTTTATCAATAAGCCGAAGGCTTCAGCGTTACCGGTCTTAACGGCAAACATAAGACAGCTTTCACCATTGATGTTTCGACTTCTCAAGAAATGATTTTTGGGTAGCTCTGTCTCCCCAAATTCGTCATCTACCTTCTTTAACATTTCTAACAATCCATCATTATCGCCCTTCTGTATCAACGCCCAAAACTCAAAGTTGCTTTGTGAAGCCCCAACAAGATCATTTCTACTCAGATCTGCATCAGACAAATGAAATATCACAGCATCAACATTACTCAAAATATAATTAAAGTATCCCTCGTTTTCGAAATTTATCGAATTGAAGTTCTTGATATAATATAAATGAGCTTCTAAAAAAGGCACTTTCGAATGAACGACAACCATAATTAATAAGCCAATTAAAGTGTCCGCATCTATCAATAAATCTTCTTGCAGGATGGACTTCTCCTCTTTATTATAGCTTCTATCACTCTTTGTTAAGTAATTGACAGAATTGATTATCATGTTAGCCTTGGTATTCAGATTGACTATAGCCGGGTCAGAAAGTTTAGAAAACTCCTCAATTGCCGAGCAGACTCTTCTGTAGAGTTCGTTTATTTGCCACGGTTTTTCAATTGGAAGATCCAATTGATTTAAAGATAAGCATGATAAATCTTTGTATTTTTCATTAGTGAGACTATATATAGCCTCTTTATCGTTGAAAAGTTTGTCATCATTTGGGAAGTTGAATTGAAAGACCAATTGTGACCACAATTTATCGTACAAATTGAGTTCAACGTATTCATGAACTATTCGATTCAAATCCAACCCGGGATATATGCTTAAAATATGATTAATTAAATTATAGGTTTGTTCACCTTCCGCAGAGTCAGCTTTAACGCTATCCAGCACAATTTTGAATGCTTCATCAAGCATATTTTGAAACTCGATTTTGATTGATCCCAACTTTTTCCTTGTATGAGTCCTTAATATGCGGAATTGATGATTATTGTGATGAAATAACCGATAAAATTTGTCCGACACTGCTTTGGATAATAAAGGGAAGTTCCTGAGGAGTTCTTCAAAGGTAACGGAGGAAATATCGATTTGTTGATTATTGTTCTGAGAAGAATTAGCCCTTATAGGCGGAAGATCCTTATTTAGACTATAGACATATCTTGATACATGTCTAAAGCTTCCAAATAGGGTATCTTCCACATAAACTAACATGAATTGACTACCTTTTGGAAAGTAATCACAAAATGAATAAAAATGATTGATATTCAAAACTCGTAGCTTTAAACTCTTTCTAAATCCTTTTCCAGTGAAAATCATTCCATTTTTCACCAAAATTTGTTTCCCATTGATTGTACTATATATTATCAGATTCAGTCTAGTAATTGGCGCTATGGTAGAAGAGTAGTTCGTGCTTGTTTTAATTATATGTGATCTAATAAAGTCCTCACTATGATAGCACAACTCATGTAACGGAGTCTTTGTAGAGGAATGCTCTGATTGAGGGTCAAAGCATTCTCGGAGTACATGAGAAGGAGGAACGAAAATTGTGTAATCATTATGGTTTTCAGCTAGTTCTTGAATAGTTTGCTTGAAAGGAGGCTTCCCATGATGTGGATTATTGAATATAGCATTTAAAAATGGATTCAATAGCAACGGCAAATGTGTTGTGGGTTTGAGCTGTGTTGACATCCTCAACACATGATTTTTCTAGATAGAATATTTAAAGCTATGATATATAAAATGACGAAGTATGAAGTAAATGTTCAAACAGATCAATTGAAGTACCCTGTGTGATTTTCGATTTGTATCTTGAGAGTTCCTAGTGCTAGTAACTTTAATTTTTCTCTATTTTTTTTTTTTCGAAAGCTTGATTCCCTTTTGAACAAAAGACTTCTTTCTATATCCCCCTTCACCTTACACAGGGTTAATTCAATATCCAATTATTCCAAGTTGTTCGAATAAGGGCTTAGATTTTGCCAAACTGTCGTTTTATAGACGAGGGATGTAAAATGTAATTAGAGCTCAAAAGCTCGGAAAATGAATTTGTGCTCTACAGAATTTACATTACTTACAGATCTTTAATAATGACAGCTATGTATATTGATATATATTTAAAAGTAAGTACTATGAACAAAAGATCAATTGGTTTCTTGAATGTAGTTTCGCATAGCAGCAGAGCCAGTTAATATACTGGGTTTACTGCTAGAGATTGGATAATGAATATCTGCTTTTGAGTTCTCGTCTTTTTCTAAAGCTTTTGGTCCATATCCACCACCACCAGGTGTTTTGATAATTATATGATCTCCTTTGTTGATCTTTACTGTTGTTTTACCCCCGAGGAATTTTCTGGTGTACTTACCTGGCTCAGTTTCTGACTTCTTATACCAGAAATTTTGACCTCTTGAGCCCGATTCACCTCCTAATAATCCAAATGGAGCTAATGATCTTCTTTCCATGAGACAAGAAACCTCTAAAGAAGGATAAGTGAATTCAATGTCACGAATGACACCATCACCACCTTTGTGGAAACCATCTCCACCAGATCCCTTTCTTATAGAGTACTCATGCAAAATAACAGGGTAACGTTTTTCAAAAATTTCAGTATCAGTAATCCTGGTATTTGTGGTATGACATTGAACAACACTTTGACCATCCCAAGTTGGACCTGCACCAGAACCACCGCAAATAGTTTCATAGTACCCAAATGAAATATTATTTTCTGTATCATTTATACCAAATGTGAAATTATTACATGTTCCTTGAGAAGCTGCAGCTGCTTCAAAAGCCTTTAACATAACATCGACAATTCGTTGAGTTGTTTCGACATTTCCACCTACTACAGCTGCTTCGTAGGAAGGATTCACAACGGAACCTTCCCTCGTTATGAACTTGATTGGTCTCAAACATCCATTATTCAAGGGGATATCACTGCTAATGAGTGATCTTAAGACATACAATACAGCAGAATACAAAATTGCTCTTGGTGCATTTAAGTTACCGTAAATTTCATCACCAGATTCTGTGAAATCAAAAACAGCCTCACCCGATTTTGGATCAATATTAATTTTAACAGCAATTGGAGTACCATCATCCAAATAATCAACAGCTTCAATGTCTTCACCCTCAAACTTTTCATAAGCTAATTTCAACAAGTTTCTTACCGCAAGTTCTGCAGTTGATTGAATAGCTTTCATATATAAATCAATAACTGGATATGTAAACTCCTCGACTAATCTTTGCAATAAAGTAATCCCTTTATAGTTTGCGGAAACTTGTGCTTTTAAGTCAGAGATGTTGTCATTCAAAGCTCTAGTACCAGAACCACCTGGATGCTTTGCTGGTTCCTCAAGCAACAACTTGGTGATACCAACTTCATCAAATTTGCCATTGGAACACAACTTATGGGTCACTATTGAAGCACCTTCATCAAAAATTGTTTTCGAGTTAGGAGGCATAGAACCAGCAGAAATAGATCCAATATCTGCATGATGACCACGGGAGGCTGTCCAAAATATCGGCTCATTGTTATCATCTAAGACAGGTGTAATAACTGTGATGTCCGGCAAATGTGAACCACCTGCTGAGGGATGGTTTGAAACTAGAACATCACCCTTCTGTAATTTACCATCCCAAAGTTTTCTTTGAGCCTGAACAGCGAAAGACATTGCACCTAAGTGAATTGGAACATGTGGTGCATTTGCAACTAAATCACCATTTTTATCAAATAATGCACACGAGAAATCTAGTCTTTCTTTAATATTAGTGGAAATTGCAGTTTGTTGTAGAGTCCTTCCCATTTGTTCAGCAATGGACATAAATCTATGACCGAAAACAGACAACTGAATTGGATCAACTATGGAAGTGGACAATTGAGGCTTTTCTTCTTGTTCAACTAATATTAAAATATGACTTGATAAAACAGCAGCCTTAGATTTTGGCTCAACCAAAATAGTTTGAGTGTCATCTATGATGATAGAAGGTCCCTCTATGACATCACCAAGTTTCAAGTCTGGTAATTGAAGAACGGTGGACTTTAACCAACCAAAACCTTCGAAGTAAATTTCAGTATTAACTTTAGAACTGCCAAGTAAAGTTTTGGTTTCTAACTTATTGAATTCTTCATATGGATTATGGATTTGTCTATCTGTACTTTCAACGATAAGTAAGACCTGAACGTCATCAACTAAAACTTGTCTATCCAAAGTGAAGCCGAACTCATTTCTATGTCTGTCAACAAATTTTTGATCACAGTCATAAGCATTTTCAACAGTAGGAATTAGTAAATGTGTATCAGAACCAACATATCTCATATTCAAGAGGACTTCCACTTTGGTAGAAAATTCAATGAGGCCTTGTTCCTCATAGTCAACGTAAGCGGCTTGAACTAATTGTTTAACTTTTGAATCAATACTTGCGAAGTTGGACTTTTCATAAACAAAAGAGGCAGGTGATTGCTTCTCGATAACAATATCTGCCAAATAAATACCATAAGCAGACAATAAAGACGAATATTTATGAATTGCAACATCAGAAATACCCAAGTTCTTTGATAAGGAAACCGAAAATTGACCACCAGATCCACCAAAGCATGCCAAATTATGTTCAGAAACATTAAAGCCTTTTGCCTCAGTTAAGTTTCTAATTGGTCTAGCCATAGACTCAACAGCAACTTTCAAAAACCCACTTGCAACTTCTTCAGGAGAAAGTCTGGGTTCATCCTCTTTTTTATCTTTATTTATTTCGTCACTCAATTCCTTAAACTTTTTAGCTGTCAATTCGAAGTCCAAAGACTGATCTTGATTTGGCCCAAAAATTTTAGGGAAGTAATCTGGCAATAACCTACCCAAGAATAAATTAGCATCAGTGACAGTCAAAGGTCCTCCTTTTCTATAACATGCTGGACCAGGATCAGATCCAGCTGATTCCGGTCCAACAACGAACATACCATTTTTCCAGAATAACATTGAACCACCTCCTGCTGCAACTGTAGAAATATCCAACTGAGGTGTTTGTAAACTAACTTGACTAACAACTGTTTCATAAATATGCTCCAAAGTACCTGAATACCTCGAAACATCAGTAGAAGTACCACCAGCATCAAAACCAATTGTAGCTTTCTTAGTGACTCCATTATAACAAGTCTCACCATAACCGACCATACCACCAGCAGGACCAGATAAGATAGCTTTCAAACCAGTAAACTTGTACCAAGGACATAAACCACCGTTACTTTGCATAAATAAAAGTTTATTACCGAATGCACTCAAACCACCCTCGAATCCTGAACCAAAGTTTTGAATATACTCTGTAATGACTGGAGATAAATAAGCATCTGCCACAACGGACGAAGTTCTATTCACCATACCGATCATTGGCTGCAATTCATGGGAGACAGATACTAGAAAACCTATTTTTTTTGCAATTGCAGCAATTTTTGATTCGTGTTCAGGATATGCATAAGAGTGTAATAAGCATAAGGCAAGAGTTTTGATTCCGGATTCATTATATAATCGAGTCAATTGTTCGGTTACAACGTCATAATTAGGCTTCTTCAACACTCTTATAACATCACCAGTATCACCTTCAACCAATTCAGGGTCAGATTGTACATCAATTTTTAATTTATCACCACCACCTTCAGAAAAGCTTTCTACTGTGACCCTTTCATCAATTTCTATAACATCTTCATATAAATGACCGAGTTTTTTAGCAGTCAAATCAAAAATATTGGGCCTGGTTTGATTTCCAATAGCCAAAACATCCTTAAAACCTTTGGTCGTTATCAAAGCAACCCTGGCTCCCTTTCTTTCCAACAAGGCATTAGTGGCTACCGTAGTACCCATACGGATGCTTGAAATTGAATCCAATTTTAATTTTTCGCTTTTAGGAATCTTTGTACCATGTGCTTGTTCTAAAACACGACGAATACCCTCAGTAGGAGCATCCTTATAGTTATTAGGATCCACGGATAGTAATTTGAAGACATAATCGGACTGCCCCGGTATTTTAGCGATAACATCACAGAATGTTCCACCTCTGTCAATAGCTATTTGGATTCCTTTAGCTGGGGGAGATTTTGTCATTGTAAAAGTATTTTTCGGTTCCGAGACCAGAGATTTGTTGAATTGTTCCATTTGAAAGAGAAGTTGACTTCATAAGAGGTACCTTTGATCTGCTTTTATAACTTTTGAATACTTTTTTTTTTCCATTCATTATTTGGGTCTTGTATCGGTAAATCAGCGCGATTTTTCCGATCGCCATACATTATCGCTACAAACTCAAAAAATTCCGACAGTAGTTAGCTATCCAGTAAATAAAGCTCCACATTTGATGATAAATAACCAAGCCAATCACAATAGTTAGAGAAATTTAGCACAAGAACACAAATTTGTCTCAAGAGTCCTTCTTCAATTGATTTGAAAATTTTTTGCAATTTTTTGAATTATCAATATTCGGCGAAAATAGAGAATTTGTCCGACTAAATTAAGCTCCACAGCTAGCCAACTTACAAATTTGAAGTTTAAGTGATTCTATTAAGAAGTGTATATTTGGTTATGTAGATTATGCATTAAGACTAACATTATTTAATTTTTCATTAAGATGATTAGGATTCGAAATGACATTGCCTAGACTATCGTATTGGACATCTTCTTCGTCTTGTTCCTCATCTTCACTTTCGTAATCGCCTTCATCACTCAAGTTATTAGGTTTGACAGTCTTGCTTGATATCAAATTACCCAAAGCATCGTACTCTTCTAGTTCATCTTCAACCTCTTCTTCAGACTCTTCATCTATAATATTGCCTAGATTGTCATATTTAACATTCTTATTCTTCTTTGGAATGGCATTACCAAAAGAATCATAAACTTGCTCTTCTTCACTCTCTTCTTCACTCTCGTCATCTTCAGATTCACCTTCAGCATTCTTTCTATTGACATTACCCATCATCCATATATCTTGATCCTTAGATCTCTCTTTTCTTTCTTTAACTTCATTTTCGATTTTTTCTAGCCAGGCATCTTGAGCTTCATTTATGGAATCCGAATCTGTACATTGTTGATATATCTGTATTAATTCTTCATTAATTTTCAAAAATGCTAAACCCCATGAAAAATTTTCTAGTAATTGAGTTGCCCAATCGATATGACCTACAATTGCAAAACATGCAGCTAGAGCTTCAACACAGTTTAATTTCCAGGGTCTACCATAATTGACCGTATTAGCTGCAACTAGATAAGGTAGTAAACGTTCATGTTTACCACCGATTTTATTAAAAGGAACTTCATCTAATCTAGCCCAAGAGCACTCAACGACTGCAGCACCAAAATTTTCAACTATTTCTTTATCATCTGGACATACAACACCTTTACCATTAGGAGAAACAACGATTCCACTAAATTTTTGACCAACTCTTAAGTTTTTGATGAGGCCAAGACGTTCTAACTTTTTCCCTGAGCATCTTTTTGGATCACAATGATCGAAATCCCACATTGCTAATTTGACTGGAAATTTTGCATTTTCATTTGTAGCCAAAGAGGAGCCTCCTTCTTGACGACCTTTTCTTATATGATGCTGTTTAGACTTGTGGCCATTTGAAGTACGAGATGAAGATGAAGATCTGTCATCAGAAGTTTTATTTTTACCTTTGCCTTTAGCCATAGTGATGATAGAAGGTTGAATATTGAAACATACAAGGTTGGATAATTTTTTTTCTTTTCTTTGAATTTTTTTTTCTCATCTCGCTCACTTAACGAAAGAATACTGAGTTCGAAGACTCATTGATATGCAACCATTTTAGCTGCGACTATCTACAAAAGGTATAAGTCAGATATGATAAAAATTTTTATTTAAAAGAATAATATACAAAAGATGAGAGAATTAAAATTACAATTTAGACATAAACCAAAGGGTGAAAAACATTAGGAAAAAAATGGATGATAAAAGGAAAACATTAAACCATTAAAAGAAAAATATGGGGATGATTTAGGATGAAAAATGATTAAAGCCATAAACACAAACCCTTTTAGAAACTGAAGGGAACAAAAGAGAACGGAAAGCAGAACTCGATGCAAGCATGATAAAAGATTAGAAATCTTCATCAAAGGAGAAACCGGCATTGGAGCTGGTATTTTCATTAGTACTAGCCATGACACCAGCTTTTTGATAATCACTAACTCTTTTTTCGAAAAAGTTAGTTTTACCAGCCAAGGAGATATTTTCCATGAAATCGAATGGGTTGGTAACGTTGTAAACTTTTTCATTACCTAAAGCAACCAATAATCTATCTGCAACGAATTCAACGTATTGACACATTAATTTAGCATTCATACCTAATAAAGAAACTGGTAAAGCATCGGTGAAGAACTCTTTTTCAATGGTAACAGCTTCAGTAATAATTTTTTCAACAATGGTTTGATCTGGTCTATTTTCCAAATGAGAGAATAATAAACAAGCAAAATCAGTGTGTAAACCTTCATCACGACAAATCAATTCATTAGAGAAGGTTAAACCAGGCATCATACCTCTTTTCTTTAACCAAAAGATAGAAGCGAAAGAACCAGAGAAGAAAATACCTTCAACAGCAGCGAAAGCAACCAATCTTTCACCGAATAAAGCATCATCATCAGAGATCCATCTTAAAGCCCAATCAGCTTTCTTTCTAATACAAGGAATAGTATCGATAGCATTAAATAAGAAATCAGCTTCTTTTGGATCTTTAATATAAGTATCAATTAAAAGAGAGTAAGTTTCTGAATGAATATTTTCCATCATAATTTGGAAACCATAGAAACATTTAGCTTCAGGAATTTGAACTTCAGCAGAGAAATTTTCAACCAAATTTTCATTAACAATACCATCAGAAGCAGCAAAGAAAGCTAAGATTCTTGAAATGAAAAATCTTTCATTATCATTTAATCTATTAGTCCAATCATGCATATCTTTAGATAAATCAATTTCTTCAGCAGTCCAAAAGGAAGCTTCAGCTTTTTTATACATTTGCCAAACTTCATGATATTTAATTGGGAAAAGAACAAAACGACGAGTATTTTCAATAAGTAAAGGTTCATCTTTTTCTAAAGCTTTTAATTTATGACGTTGAACTTTATGTTGAGCTAAGAATTTAGCATGTTCTTGAGTAGCTTCTTCTAATTCTTTTTCAATAATTTCACGTTCCTTAGAATCATCAGCAGGAGTAGAAGGAGTTAAAGGATTAACAATGGCATTTTTACCAACAGTTGGATCTGAACCAGCAAGATCTTTAGCTTCAGCTTCAGCAGCTAATTTATCAGTTAATGATCTACCTTTATCATTAGAAGTGGTAACATCTAAACCAGAGATTTTACCAGTTAAACCGTTAGTTGGGGTTTGTTGAACAGACATTGCAGTAGATTGTATATATATATAGTATATATGAAGACTCTTATAAGATAAAGATAAAGATAGAATGAAAAGAGTTTCCAATAAAAAAAAATTTTGACTTGGGAATCAAGTGATACTTATATAATATTTGAAAACAGATCTCAAAAGTAGTTTTCCGTGAACCGGTGATGAAGGATCGCCTATAAAGAAACAAGTTTGTTTATGTTTTCTATACCAAAATGAATTATAAAGAAGTAGTATAAGTCTTGTTTGTATTGCTTTGTGAACGTCACCTTAATTGATGGGACTGTTTTTTTTTTTTTTTTTTTTCTCTTTTTTTTTGTTTTGTTAGCAGAAAAGAAAAGAATTACACAAACGCCATACAAAACAAAAAAAAAAATTAGTGAAGAGGAAAAAAAGAAGGTGAAAAATTGCGACACACGACGCGTTTGCCATTCTAATTAACCAGCACTTTTGGCGTTGGTATATGGGACAATATGGGTATCGTTTTATAGAGAAGAGTCGGGAGAATCAATTGGATTGGATGGGTAGCTCATAGCCATGTAGAAGAAGAAGAGACTGGTACAAGTGTGCTATTGAAAATGTATTGAAATTGAACCATCTAAGACGTGCAACCAATTTGTTTATAATACGTCCATAATCAGTATTGCGATATACATTACGCGTGTTTGCAATATAAGAATAAGTATAAGAAGAAAGAAAATAAATAGACGTGTTTTGTTTTGAAATTTCAATTAAACGGAAGGGTATTGAAACATTCTTAATGACCCAACCTTTTGTTTACTTTACGATGGGATTAATGGCCCAATTACATGTTTGAAATGGATATACAGTATGTATTGAAGTAAGCTTTATTGTATGAAATGAATACGGGTACTGATTAAAGATGGGATGGGGGACTGTATGTAATAAAGCACAAACTAGAGAATTGTTATAGAATAAGGACGTGTTAGTGGAGTGAAGATTTCATGGTTGCACAAGACACGGTATTTGTTACGAGGTGTTTTCATTTCGCAACAATTCGAGGACGTGTTCTGCAATAAGCTTTAACAATAGGTTAGTTTCAATTTCTTTTTCAGTTGTACTTCATACAAATTTCAGCCCATCATAGATTAGATTCGAACAGGGTTTAAGTCTTTATTGATGGATTCGATAATGGGTATAGAAAAACGAATCATAGATGTACCCGAGCATCGGGTGATGAGTGTATATACTGGTTCAACGCGGACATGGACGCGTGACATTACAAATTTTGCAATCATATTATACGACAAAGTATCGAACCATACTATAAGCTACAATTTAGATTAACAGTAAACTTCAGTTTATAAAGATAACTAGGAAATGAAAAGAAAGTAAAATCGTAAAATGCCTAAAACATCAGTCTATAGTAACTAAAAATACATAGGGGAATCAAACAAAAAAAAAAAAGCATCAAAACTTGAGCGTAACTAATCACGGATATTCATATTCACCAAATTTTGATAAGGATGACTTTCATCAATTGGAGTAGGATGATCAACAATTGGTTCCAATCCACTAGATTGGTTAATTTGTTGAGCTTGTAATGCCTGTTGACGATTAAATTCAATGGGATCACCCAATAAGCCAGATTGAGATTGGGAAGGACTCATTGTACCAGCACCACCATCACTAAAACCATCAAATTCATTTGAAGGATTTAATAATTCATCGTTAGTGATTGAATTAATATTTGCATATTGATTTTGATTATTATTTGGTAAATTGAATTGACCATTATTTTGTGGTAAATGAATTTTTGGACTTGCAATTGTTTCATAATCATTAATTTCATTAGAATCAACTTCCAAGTCTTGATATAACTTCATAATATTACCATGACCTTTATATCTTGAATTTTTGGAAAGTGCTTGTTTGAAATTATTTGACAAGGTTTGTTTTAAAATATTTCTCCAATCAAATTCGTTCCAATCATCATTTTTGGCTTCATCAATACATTTTGAAATTGTGTAATAAGAATCATCCATTGATAAGTATTGATAATGAGGTAATGAAGGTAAACCAAACAAGAGTGATTCAATATTTGATTTATCACTAATTAAATGATTTGGACGTCCATATAATTTAAATGCATCAATTATATGAATAAAATTACGCAACATAATTTCAATGGCACTTACACCAGGATGAGGAATTGGCATAAGGTATAAATAATTGGTTGTAACGAAATTTGAAGGTTTTTTCAATTTAAAAGAAGATTTAATTGATTTATTCTTTTGTTTTGGAGATTCTTCTAATTTTGGTGAAGATGGAGGTAAAGGAGCCCCAGCGTTATTGAAGAATGATTGAGTTGAATTAATTGAAACTGATCTTTGATGACCACCACCACCAGTATTATTATTCAAAGAACTCAAAGAGTTAGCAGAGCTATTTCTCAGATGAGATTTAAAGGATAATGAGCGACCAATTGGAGTTGATTGACCCAGATCAGAATGAACAAATAAATGTTCATAATTTTTATTAATAAGAATATCACCATTTAATTTCATAATTGAATTAAAATCAATCATATTATAATGTTCTGGATAAACGTTATAAACTGAATCTAAATGAGGAATACATAAAATCAAATTTTTTTTAGAAATTTTATCAGTTGTATACATTTCAACTCTACCGGTATGTTTTGAATCTCCAGGAATAATAACACAATAAATTTTCAACCATTTTGAAGAAATTTGTGGTAAACGTAAATTACACCATTCAAATTTTGGGAATCTCTTTTTTGGGGTTAAAAGAATATGAATATCACTTAAAGAAGTACCTTTTAAAGAAAGCATAACTGCAGTAAAAGCTTCATTTAAAGAAGTATATTCAAATTTAGATAATTGAATAGCAGCCAACCAACGATTATATTCATCATTTGAATCAAAATAAATTGAAAGGGATGATTCATTAGTAAAATCTTGTAATAATCGTAAATGAGGTTTTGAATTAATACTTGAAGAACCATTTAAATCAATTTTACAATCAATTAAATTAATATATTTTGGATTAAATTCATCATTTGGAGTAATCAAATGATCATTTGAAGAATTAGAAGATCTCCAAATAGCCAATTCAATTCCAGTTAATTTAGCTTCAACTTCAATTAAAGAATTTGGAGATGAAATAGAATTAATATAAAAACTACCAATTGAATAAGTTCTTAATTTTTGAGCATTAATTAAATTAACAATTGGACTTAATTCTGGAGGTAAATTTTGACTAATAAGTTTATTTTGATCCAATAATGAATTTGATTTAGTTAAAGGATTTGGAGTAATACTACGAGAATTTGGTATTGAAGAATTTAATCTTGGAGAATTAACAATGGAAGAATTGGTAGAATTTGGACTTGATGGTAAATCATAATCATTTGGCTGAGGAGATGAATATATTCTCAGTTGTCTCACCAATGATGAAGGAGTTGCTTTAACTTTATCACTTAAACTTCTCTTATTACCCATTGGTGAAGTTGAAAGGGAATAATTGGCCGAGTCAGCTGAGCGAGCAGACAGATTTGTTCCGGCCCTCGAACGAGCACCATTATAATTTAATGGACTTAAATTTTGATTATTCAGCTCCAATGGTGACAAATTGGTATTAAGCTTTGGTAATTGAGGTGGTGAAAGTGGTGGAGATGACATTTTATTTATATCCAGAGATTCCGAATTGGTATTTGAAGTTGATTTCCTTTTCAATTTAGATTTTGAACTTGATTTTAATTTTGGTTGCACTTGCACTTGCACTTGCACTGGGCCTTGTACCTGCACTTCTTTTTCCAGTTGCAGTTCCGATGGAGTAGATCTGGGAGTAGAATCCAATAATGAATCCGAATCAAAAGATGTTAAAACTTGGAAAAGTCCTGATCTTCTTTTTGGTGTATTACTACGTTTGTTTTTTTCAAAATTATACCCAGATAATGTTGAATTGGTTGAAATGTTGGATAATCTTTTAAGAAGGGGCATAATGAAATTTTATATTTTCCTCCCTTCCGGATTTTCTTTCTTTTCTTTTTTTATTTATTATTTTTCTTTTTTTGTTCTATTTTATTATTATTATTCTTTTTTTTGTTTTGTTAGTCTCGTTCCCTTTATTCAATTTGTGCTAATGCTGCTACTTGAATGCTGTGCTAATGTTCAAATGCTATGCTGCTATTTAGATGCTGTGCTGATGGGGCTGCTGGAGAAAAAGAATTGCAGTTGTACCGGCGTTTTATCTTGCTTTCGTTCCTGTTCTTAATAATTTTAAACCCTAGTGAAACTGTAGTGAAACACCCTGTTGGAATTTAAAGATTGAGGCACAGAAGTTGAATTGCTTGAGTTGTATAAAGTACTCTTGATATATATGAAGTTCTACCTTTTAATATACAGACATATTACTACTAGCTAAGTATTTTCTATGTATATATATATATATATATATATATATATTTATATATGTTGATAAAGCGATGCCTTCAAAATCGTCTAGGTAACTCTTGAACCTTGCTGTGCTGTTAAACTCGGGTCGGCCGGTTTTTTGCATTTCATTTTGTTTTCTTTTCCATTTCTAACACTAAGTATCTGAAATGCTTAGTATTCTTAGTCTTATATTTAAGTTTTAATACTGACTTGGCAAGTTATCGTTAAACTTATTTCTTAATAGTCATTTAGTTTTATGTACTCTTGTGAGTTTGACTGAAATTTTTGCTTAGATTGTTTTAAATTGCCAACCTGCACACGAATTGGCTGTAGGTTGCCAACCTGTAAATGGCAAGGGAATTTTTAGTTTGTTTGGTCTCCACAAAACGGGAATATCGATCTTAAAATAAACGTATCACATTCGACTTGTCATTTTATTGCAACCTATCACATTTGACTTGACCGCTTCATATTCGACTTGACCACTACACATCATATTCGACTTGACCACTACACATCATATTCGACTTGACTGCTACCTATCACATTCGACTTGACCACTACACATCACATTAAACTTGACTGCTACACATCACATTTAACTTGACTGCTACACATCACATAAAACTTGACTGCTACACATCACATTGGTTCTCGATTCGACCTATCGTTTTTTATCTGCATTATTCTCATCCCGCATTTTTTGCCGCTCACTAAATTTTTTGATCATTTACCAGTAACCACTTCTTTTAACCGCTGATTGCTACTACAGCCTCAATACTACCGGGGTTCTTGATGGTAAGTATCGATAGAATGTTGATGTAAGGGGAATGTAATAAATCGTGAAAGTAAACATTACCTTAAATCCTGAACTGAAAAATAATGTCATACTTGGATTCAGTTAAACCTCCTTTAAATCATAACCCACATTCTTATCCATTTCAATTGCTTATAAAAGATTTATTTACAAAAATTAATATTAAAGATTTACCAGCTAATTCAATTGCTAATAATAAGAAAGATTATCATATAAATCTATTTAATAATTTTATAAATCATTATAGAATTCAAATTGGTGAAGATTTCTTCCCAATATTTCGTTTAATATTCCCAGAATTAGATTCAAGAATTTATCATTTAAAAGATGTTTCATTAAATCGTTTATTCATTAAATTATTAAATATCCCTAAAAATTCTCCAGATTTTAATTTATTATTCAATTGGAAAAAAAATTACCATTATGTTAGAGCTGCAAATGGTGAAATTTTAGCTAATTTACCCCAAACTTTTTGTCAAATTTTATCCCATCGAAGAGTCGCAGTTGTTAAGGGTGGTAATTTAACAGTTAATGAAATTAATAATTACTTAGATCAATTAACCCAATTATCAAAATCAGATGATTTAATCAATTTATTAAAAAAAATATTTGATCAATTATCAATTGAAGAAATAAGATGGTTTCTTCATATCTTGTTAAAAGATTCAATCCTATCAAATCAATCTAGTCTTTTTTGGTCAACTTTCCATCAAGATGCTTTGGATTTATTAAAAATTACAAATAATTTGAAATTAGTCGTTTGGACCTGTCATGATCCTTCAAAAACGTTATCAAATGATGAAAAATCAATTCAATTATTTCATGCTTTCATTCCTGAAGCCCTGGAAAAAATTAGAATATCCTACAATGCAATTTGTGAAAAATTAATCAATAACTCTTATAAACCAGATTCAAATTTAAGAGATTATTATAATCGTCAAAATTATCATGGTAAATTCATTATTGAAGAAAAAATCGATGGTGATCGAATGTTACTTCATATGGTTAATAAATCTTACCCCAAATCATATAATAATTTAGAATTTAGATTTTTCTCAAGACGTAGAAAAAATTATACTCTACTTTATGGTTCGAATAATCAGTTCGGCTCTTTACTGAAATATTTGACTAATGCATTTTCAAAAAAATTCATGATTTCAAATTTAATCCTTGATGGTGAAATGGTTGCTTATGATAAGGATTTAAAAAAAATTTTACCTTTTGGTACTTTGAAACTGGCTGCTATCCAAGAACTGGTAAAACAATTCGATACTACTGATGCTTATGATGTTCAAGGTATTCAACCCTTATTCATGCTCTTTGATGTTTTATACTTAAACTCAAAAGATTTAACTCAATTACCTCTTTATTATAGAAGAGAAGTCTTGAAGAAAATTATTGTCCCCGTTGAAAATCGATTCCAAATTTTAAACTATTTTCTCGGGACAAGTCCGGTAGATATTAATCATGCAATTAAACAAGTTATAAGTGAAAGATCCGAAGGTATCATGTTGAAAAATATCTTATCTAAATATGAATGGGCTAAAAGATCAAAGAATTGGATTAAGGTTAAACCGGAATACTTGGAATATTACGGTGAAAATGTTGATTTAATTGTTATAGGTAAAATTAAAGGAGTTAAAAATTCATTTATCTGTGCTTTATTTGATCTAGATTCAAAAATTTTTAAAAGTTTTTGTAATGTGGCGAATGGGTTTAGTTATAATGAATATAAAGAAATTGATTCAATATCAAAGGGTAAATGGCATGATTTCAAGAAAGATCCTCCGCTGGATGATTTAATTCAATTTGGTAGCAAAAAACCAGATGAATGGTTAAACCCTTATGATTGTGAAATTATTTTGGAAATTAAAGCTAGATCCATTGATCATTCTGATACTTCAATGTATAGAGTTGGTACGACATTACATGGGCTCTGGTGTAGATCTTTGAGAAAGGATAAATCATTTAATGAATGTGAAAATTTACAAAGTTATTTAATGAAAAAAAAGCATTTAAGAGAATCTAGCAAAAGTCAAAAAGTTAATTCAAATACTAAAAGAAAGATTAATTTTCAAGATTCAATCATTGAACCTGCTCCAAAGTTTAATAAAAAATTCAAATCTTCTTCAAATAAAAAAATATTTAAAGACTTCAAAGTTTTGATATTGACTGATTATAAAACTAGAAAGTTAAAATTTACTTCAAATCAATTGGCTGAGTTAGTTAGAAGTCATGGCGGTGAAATTGTTAATAATTTATCAAACATTAGATTGGATAAGTTTAAAGTTATTATCATTGGTTCCAAAGTGATTCCCTCTATAATTGGATTTATAAATCAAGGCTGGGATATTTTGAAGCCGATATGGATTTTGGAATGTATCAATAAAGATAGTATTGTACCACTAGAACCAAACTTCATTTTGAAAGGCAATCAATTATTAATAGAAAATTGTCAGAAAAGATTGGATAAGTTTGGTGATAGTTTTACTACATTAATTGATATGGATTATCCCATTAGGGAATTTTTGAACAAAGATGTTGATATTAAAACCAGGCTTCAACCAGAAAGTTACAATGAAAATCATTCACTTTTTGTCAAAGAGTGTGAAGAAATTCCTTTGGCATTTTTATTTGAAAACATTAACTTTTTCATATTTACTAAAGATATTGAGAATATTAACAATCTGTCTTATAAGATTGAATTACTTAGTGAGAAAATCAAGAGGTATAAAGGAGAAATTAGTGATTCGATTGATGATTGTTCATTTATTGTGATTCCTAATTTTTATAAATCAGGTGATATAAAGGAGGAAATTGATAAAATTTCTCACCATATTGCCAATAAGATTAAACCAGATCACCAAGAACCAATCAAGGTACCGAGTATAGTTACGGCAAATTTTATTGATAAGTGTATAGAGGATAAATCATTGGTTGATCCAAAGGATTTTGAGTATATATAGCGAAATAAACAGCTGAGTAGAATTTATTCAATTGACAAGTTATCTTGAATATCGCTTCTTTCTAGTATAGAGATACCATACTCTGGAATTTTAATTGATGATTTAATTGAATTTTCCAATTCAAATATATCTTTTACTGATGTAGTTTTACCACCATTATATTCTTTTGATAAATTAGCTTCACCAAAGTAAGCAGATAAATCACCATTATTTAAAACTTGAAATTTTTTCAAAGTTTCTTCACTTATAATACCAATTTTATTGAAAAAGGTGAAAACCCAACTCATTAAGGTTGGTACATTGATGAAAAATTTTGTTGATAATAATTCTGGATAGTTATTACTAAAAATTTCAATGATTTCTTTAGTAGCTGATTTCATACCTGGATCCATTCTAAACATTGATACATTATTATAATCATGGATTTGAGCAATCTTATGATTACTCGAAGAAGAATAATCCAATAACAGTAATGAACGTTCCATTAAACCAATTCTCCATCTTAAAAACTTTGAACCTGGTAAAGAATTTTTCTCATTGGCATTACCTTCTGAACCACCAAATTTTTCAAAAAGCTTTTTTGGAGATTTCAAATTACCATAAAAATTCCAAGTAACCACTTTCAAATTTGATCTTTCATTTTTTTCAAACTTTGTAATTGCTCCCAATGTATCAAGTTCTTTTTCATGAGTTTCAACGTATGCGGCTGACAATGGTTTGAAATCATTTCTCCAATTGAGAGTCTTTATTAGCTTTTCCTTGGTTACTTCAATATCATAATCATTGGCAATCAAGAACTTCAATAAGATTTCATTACGAACTGGTATATCAACATGAGATTCAGTATCAATATTGATTCTATATCCAAAGATCTCATCGTATTCTGGATTTTTCAATGCTTTCAAAATATCTGGTATTAACTTGATCAATTTACTCAATTTTTCAGCTGCTTCGGCATTCAAAGTTTGAGATTTGATCTCAACATTTCCAGCAAGATTTTCTTCCTTTGATTCTGGCATTCTGATTCCCTTGTGGATTTGGCTAATGGTATTCTGGTGTTGTAATCTAACTGCTTGTTTTTTTTTTTTTTGTTAGTCCTTTGGTACAAAAACCGTATCTCGGATCTTCATTTTTTGCTGCCTCAATATTTCGGTTATACTATACAAGCAGCACTCTTATAAACCCAAGGACTATTGACTTAAAAATCTTGCCCCTAGCAGTAACTCGAGGATACTTAGGTAAATTGAGAGCTTTAATTTCCTTATCCAGAGATGTCATAGCCCTTTATTCGTACCGTGATCCGCACCTTGCCATACCGTGGCCTATACAGTCAACCAGATTTGGACATTTTTGCAACTCAAATGGAAACAGCGATGACCAAAGATCACATGGCCAAAACAGGTTGAACAGTGATCTCTGAGACTTACATAACAACCCTTAAGGCCCTTTGAGGTATTTCTATCCAGACTATTGAATGACTAAACAAAATGTAGGGACTCGGACTATCTCCAAACCTGGTAGATTTTTTTTCTTTCTTTTCTTCGCTCAACTCCGAAAACAGTTTTAGCAACCATTCAAAAGTTGATAGAAATAAGTATAAGTTGAGTACAGATTCCCATATAAATTGGTTCTTAAGAATGATCTGTAGTATTCATTATACACTTCTGTCGCTTCTTCAACTGACTGACTGTTTTGCTTAGGTTTCTAGAGTACTTTTGAATTCTTATCGGGCCTTATCAGTTTGCGAAAAAAAAAAAATAGATATACAAAGAAAGCACCGAAGAGGATCTTCTTTTAAAGAAACAACGGGAACTACTAGGCATATACCAGGAAAGATGGAAGAATCTACTGGTGAATTACATAAGGTAAGACATGCAGTTACACCGAGGCTAGCTTGGGCTACCATTATTGCGTGTCTTGGTACCTTACAGTTTGGGTTTCATTTATCGGTAATGAATGCACCTCAAAAGTATATTACTTGTGAATATGATAATTTAGAGGAGTGGCTGATTTTATACGGTGAAACAATATGGTCGAGGCTTCACTTATCACAGTGCAACTATGCCTCAACAACTGAGATAGCCATGATGACTACCAGTTTTACAATTGGTGGATTGGTATCACTGATTTTGTTGGGAGTATTTGGATTGGCACATAGTTATGGACGTAAAAAAATTGCTCTGACATCTTCAATATTATTTATAATTGGGTGTTTGACAATAGCTTTCAGTTCTAATTTAATAGTCATTGACATTGGAAGGGTATTAAGTGGTATTGCAGCTGGTGGATCGGTTATTGCCAATCCAATTTGGATTAGTGAATTAACACCTAATAATCATCGAGGTTTATTAGGATCATTGGTTCAATTAGCAGTTGCCATAGGTATATTATGTGCACAATTAATATCAATATTATGGGCTAATCCAATTCAATGGAGATTAGTATTTGTTTTTGGGGCATTTATTGCAATTATTCAATTTATTGGATTACTCACTACTGATGAATCACCAAAATGGTTAGCAATTTATAAAGGAGATTTATTACAAGCATCCAGTATATTAAATAAAGTAAGAAGTGAAACTCATACAATTGATTCCGAAATCAGTTCTTGGTTAGGTGAACCAGAACAGGATCAACCAATTGAAACAACCCAATTATTACCTGATCCATCTACCGAATCATCAATTGAAACATCGACTGAATCAAAACTGAATATTACCATGAGTGACTTTCTATTTGGTTTAAAATACAGAAAAGAAATGTTCAGTGTGGGTACTCTTTTAACGGGCCAACAATTATGTGGAATGAATGCCATTACCTTTTACGGAGTTTCAATATTAAGTGAACATGCCAACTTTAATGTTCTTTTCATTACAAGTAGTTTGGCAGCTTGTAATGCATTAGTTCTGTTAGCAATCTCTCCACTAGTTGATAAAATTGGCCGTCAACCATTATTAATTGCATCTTTAACTACAATGAGTCTCAGCTCGATTCTTATGTCCTGGTCAATTATTTACAAACATAACCTCCTTGTTGGTCTTGCATGCTTTGCTTTTGTATCTGGTTACTCCTTTGGTATGGGCCCACTCCCCTTCATGATGATACCTGAATTAACCAGCATCGACACCGTTGGAATTGCTCAACTGTTTGGCTCCGCCAGTAATTGGGCTGCCAATATCTTGGTGGCCCTTTCAGTACCTCTTTGTCAGAAATACTACGGCAGTGAAACCTGCTTTGCAGTCTTTGCCTTCATTTGTATCGTCTACTTGGTTATAATCCTACAAATTGGCAGCCATTGGAAATAAAATACCAATTATTATTACAATAGCCTAAAGAATCGGCCGTTGATTTGTTTATAGTTAGCTTATTATACTGCACAAACTGTAAAAAGGAATCACACGCTTTTTGCAGAAAATACATGAAAAACCAATAAAAAAAAAAAAAAAATAGATGAAATTCTCTTGTATTGTTCTTAATAATTTGTGAAATCCCTTATGCAAACCAGGTTTAATATTGACAGATTACTCAATAATATGAGTGACTTAACCCATTTCCCCAAATTTGGGCTATCTAAAATGGTGGGAAGGATTGAAATTTGGCGCTGTTTTTGGTATTTCACGTAAGCTTTTTGTACTGAATTCTTTTTTTTTTTCAGTGCACACTAAGCATGGTCAAAGAGATTATGACCGCCAACTACCGGGCATTCTTCCCCATTGAAATTTGTAATGGGTGTTTTTGGATATAAAATGGCTTTGGATTTCTTTTAAATTGAATTAGCCTCTTTTTCTGTAAGACTAGTAATAATACTTCTTTATACTTTAAAACATATACATTAAACTCAATTGACAATGGTTGACTATAAAACATGGATGAAAGAACTTGATGATAATACCAAGTTATCACAACTTGCTATTCCAGGTACTCATAATTCTGCTGCTTGTCATACTGCATTACCATCAGTTCAATGTCAAGGGGAAAGTGTTAGCAATCAATTGAAACACGGGGTTCGTTTCTTTGATATTAGAGTTGGTAAACAATTCTTGAAGGAAGGTGATGATGCTAAGGATTTGCAAGTTATTCATGGGAAATTCCCAGTGAAGATTCCATTTCCAAGATTATTGAAGGATGTTTTGGATGAATTTTATGATTTTATTAAAGATAATAAATCTGAAACTGTTTTGGTTTCCATTAAACAAGAAGGTACTGATGATTGGAATAATGATAAAGATGAATTTGGTAATTGTATTTGGGATAAATATGTTAGTAAACATAAAGATTATTGGTACTTGAATACTGATCTTCCAAAATTGGGTGATGCTAGAGGTAAACTTGTTCTCTTTAGAAGATTTGGAGTTAAAGATGATGAAAGAAGAAAGCATTTTGGTTTTGATGCTGCTACTTGGAAATATAATACTACTGAAGATGATCGTGGTAGATTTGTGGTTCAAGATTTCTGTGAAATTCAATCTAAAGATGATATTTCTAAAAAAGTTAAGTATGTTAAAGAATTAGCTGAAAAGGCTCAAAAGAGTAATGATGATAAATTATTTGTTAATTTCACCTCTGGTTCTAACTTTTTCGACCATGATTGTTGGCCTCAACAAGTTGCTGATGCAATGGATAAAGGTGGTGTCGAAAAAGTCTTTGCTAAAGGTTGTGGTATCATTGTATTAGATTACATTGAATCAAACAATTGGAAATTGGCTAAAGCCTTGATTGATAAAAACTTTTAATTTTTGTATTATTGGTTTCTTCTTATCTATATATCTATTGTTTTATTAGTATTTTTTTATTGAAAAATTAATTGACTCTGTATCAATTGCTTATGCTTTGAAATGAATGTTTTCAGTTACGTTATATTTAATGCTTGTAGATAATGTTTTTATATGTATATGTATGCAGCCATTTTTCTTTCGATTGCTGCAAAGTGCTTTTTATCTTTTTTATTTTTTGTTTGTTTATTGGCTGGCCTTCCTTTGAACTAATCCAGTAGCCGTAAATTTAATACTAGGCCATCAATTTATTTGATTGTTATTTGGAAGTGAAGCCACATTGTTGGGTACAAATGCATTCTGGGTTTCAATCCATCTAACATGTTCAACTTCCGGGAAATTATCACCCTCTAAGAAATCCAAATCTAAAAATCCTAAATCCTCGGAAAAACTCTTGCTTTTAATAACCAAATGATGATCAGATATTTCAGTAACCATTTCTTCAAGAATATTGGCATAAATTCTCGTTGGTGGTAAAACTGCTGAACTTGATTTGAGTAATAATAAACCACATTTGATCAAATTAAGCATTTGACTATTTAAATCATCAACTAAGCAAGTTATTAAAGTTAAGCAGGAATTTAATGCACAATTTACTTTGAAATTGGTTAAAAAATTTCTATAATTTTGTTTTGATTCTGAACATATGATTGCAATAATCATTAATGCACTACTTTTAATTGAAGCTTGTTTAAATTCATAAATTAAATCCTTGGGTATTAGATTTTGAAAACCACCTTTAAAATCTTCAATTTGACATGCTTTTTCATAAATTAAAAATGGTCTACTCAATAAGAAAATTGCGTGAATATGAAATGAATTCACATAAATACATGCATATCGATGTTTAACATCATCTTCCGAAGTGTCTGTTGAAGTATTCTCCACTAATAAATCTGGTGGTAGATATGCAAACCATTCCTTTAATTCAATGGCTAAATTCTTTATCATTTCAAGATCCAATTTTGCATCAAGGTAACATGCTCTCAATATTTTTCCTAATATATGAATTACTTGAACTTTATAAAAATCCCATTTCATTCTAAACTGTTCATCTTTGTCTGGATTAGCAATATAATAAGGTTTGCCATCCTTAATTGGATATCTCCTTCTATATCTTGATTCTTCGAGTGCTTTTTGATCAGGTTTGAATTCATCACATTCACTATCAATGAACACCATCTGTTTTCCAACTGCCATTGAAAATATACAGTCAGAAAAATATAATGATCTGAATAATTTTATATGATGATTTGGATCAATCTTCTTAGAATTCCTTCTCGGAGTTTTATGAATATTTATACGTTGTGCAGACTTAATCGCTTGAGTAATTAATACCCAACATGTTTGAAATCTATGAGTTACCAAATAATAAATTGATTGTAAGTAATAAAATTGAACTAACCAGTGATCATCCTTATCTGTCAAAAAATTGTTTAAATGCAAAGCCGATTCAATGAAATCTAATGATTTCCCACTTTCAAAATCACCGTTTTCAAAATCATACATTCGTTGTGATATCCCAAGAACCAAATAAACTAATATCTTTTCCTTTATGTTCTTAGAACCTTGGATAACATTAACTATAATCTGAGGAAACTCTTTTTCATCAAATATATAAAACTGCCATATAATTGTAGTCTTATAAACATTAAATAGCTTAAAGCAAGTTTCCTTATCTGGTAATGGGGCTAACGGTCTTGCCTCGACATTTAAAGGTCGATCCTGAGCCTTAGAATTCGCCAGAACATCAAATTTATCTCTTCCTAGAATTGTATTAAGAATTTTCTTAGTTTCTAAGAATACAGAGTTGCAATTTCCTTCTGCATTATAATGTAGCATACCTTCATGATCGATTCTAAGTAATGTATCCTTTTTCGATTCGGCTTCTATAGCATACAATGCATCATCTATACCATTATTCATAGGCAAGTTATTTGGAATTGCCCAAGAACCAGGGCTATGAGCGGTATTTAGATGGTTGGTAGTTTGATCATTAAATGAATATTGAGTATTTGAAAATAAGGATCTCTGGAAAGTGGTTGAAGGCTGATTATTTGGAAGTGGACTGAATAGAGTCTTATGGTTCATTAATGAAGATGCCTGTGGAGTAGAAGGATCAATGATTGAACTATTAGATATACTATTCGATAGCGATATCTGACTCTTAATCATATCTAAAGTTTCTTGAAATGACGGTAGGACTATCAGTTCCTTCTTTTTATCTATCTGAATAGTATCATTAGCTTCAACATTTGGCCCTATCTCTTGCTTTCTAACCTCTATTATTTCACGTTGTATGGACTCTTGATTAGAAAGATTTAAAGTAAATTCATTACCATCCCTTGATTTGACCGGTCGGTCCTTCTTCAACGTTCTTAGATCTATAATATTGAATGTACAGTCCCTGCTATCCTTGAGACATTTATTACATGGTACATTACCAGTACACTAACATTAATAGTAAGTATTTTATCCCTATTGAGCTTATCAATCCCTAAATACATACCTTAAATTTTCGTTTTTTGCAATAATCACAAGCCCTAGAAACTTTTTTCCTCCATCCAACAAATGTAATCTTCTTTTCTGTCATTATTTCATCGGAATTTATGATATCTATAAGTATAGAAGGAGAACTTACCAAGATGCTGTTGATAGATAGCGCTTCTCGCAGCGAATGCCAGATGTGAATTCACTTTGACAGGATCAAAACTTTGTTTTTTTTTTTTTTTTTATTTTTGAAAACACTCAAAAAAATAAAAAAAAAAAAAAAAAAAAAAAAGAGAATAGAAAAAAGCTGAGTTTGGTAGACAAGTGCCAAAGAAGAGTACTGTTAGCATAATCTTGAACTGATAACATGTTCAAGTCCCCAATTTCCAAGCGGTATTATACGCCACTACTAAGATCTTCGGGTCAATTGGGTAGAAAGTACTTGGTTGGTTCAATTGGACGTATTAGGAATCAGTCAACATCTAATGAAAAAAAAATTGATCAAGTTAGAAAAGATCATTTTCTTCAAGATGAAGAAGAGAAGTTAAAGAAAAGGCTAGCCAAGGATCAAATACCCAATGTGAAACAAAAAACAGGTTCGACATCTGCATATGATGATTTGAAGTTGAAGCAAATCATTGATTCTTCCAATTTGGGAATAGAACAAAGGAAACTAGAACAGGATCAACAGAAAGAGGAACAGGAGATACGAGATAGGCAGTTATTGGAAATGAAGAAAGAGCGAGAAGAGCAAAAACTCAGGGAGGAAGAAAAGGCATTGAATTTGAAAAAAACAGAAGAGACTAAACAAGATACAGAGAAGGTGGAAAACGGGCCAGAAGTGAAGGAAACTATAAAGCCAGATATAGTGAAAGATGATATTTCATCTGTTTCCACAATTGACCCTCAAGATCCTAATAAAATCAAGCATTTTCCTACACCAGTTTCATCCATTACCACCAAGCAAATCAAGGAACGTATTGAGAAAGAATTTAAGAATCTACCTTCTCAAAGAGAGAAAATGAGACGAGAATTTACCAAAAGATTCGAGGTATATTTAGATTCCTTACAAGATACCCTTTTCACTGCCACGAGAACTCTTAACGATGTAACTGGCTACTCCTCAATTGAAAAGTTGAAAAAGGCAATTGAACAATTGGAGGAGGATTTGAAAGTTTCTAAAGATGAAGTTAAAAAGTGTAAGGACATTTATGCAGAGGCAATTCAACAAAGATCTACTCTGCAAAAAGAAATGAATGATTTACTTACCAGAAAACATAATTGGAATGCAGAAGATTTAGAAAGGTTTACAATACTATATAGAAATGATCATGCAAATGAACAAAATGAAATCAATTCACAAGAGAATTTGAATCAAGCAGAGCAAGAAGTAGATGCTATTCAATTAAAATTAACTCAATCCATTTTAACTCGTTATCATGAAGAACAAATATGGTCTGATAAAATAAGAAGAGCCTCAACTTGGGGTACATGGATCCTTATGGGTATAAATATTTTTCTCTTCATGATTGCAACTTTCTTTGTTGAACCTTGGAAACGTAGAAGATTAGTTGGGTCTTTTGAAGACAAAGTAAAACAAGCCCTTGCAGAATTACATGAAAAACAATCCGGCCATCTTGATGATCTATTCTCCAAAGATAAACAAGCTCAAAGTATTATTCCTAGCATAATAACCGATTCAACTCCTGCAAATGAAAAGACTCAGGAACTGTCAAAAACCAATGAAACCACATCAACACTTTCTTCCTGGCTTTTCGATGAAAAGCCAAAAGACAATAAAGTCCCTAAAATATCTTTCAAACTTCCCCAACTAACCTGGTCCAACCTAAAACAGTCAATCGTTGACAACTACCATACCTTGTTCACCTCAAAAGACGTCAATGTCGTTCAATTTGACAAACCAGAACTTGGTATAATTGCCGCTTCATTAACCTTGACCGGCTGCTTCTTGGGTTCTTTGATTGTCTCCTACTTTAAATAGACACTTTTAGCATTAACATTTTCTTCATTTAAAAATTAAAATTAAATTTACATATTTGCAGTCAATCTTTATAGCACGGTTTGTTTTGACCCGTACATCCAGAATTTGTATGGTCGTGTACTTTTGCCCACAAAATGATTCTCATGGAAGAAAAAAAGTGTTGCCACTCAAAAGGAAATTTGTTCGGGTATCATCATACAGAGAACCAACTACTCCGACCAACTAAGCAACAATCAATTACCTATAGAAGACTATTTTCATTGACTAATCCAGTTTTCACTCAACCGTATTCCCTCATACATAAATTGTTAACAGAGCAAAGAGTGATAATCAACCATAGACTGAAATATATTCGTATATATATTGCCTGAATTATCTATACATTTATTGATAGAAGAAGAGAATTAGTAAGAAGATATATAACATATAATGGAAGAGCTCGGTATTTATCCAAGTGCAGCACCATCACAGGCTGCAGCATTGAATGCCAAATCAAAGGCTGCCTCACTTTTCAATAATTCCGATGAACAATCAGATGTATATTTGAAATTAAAGAAGTTAGAGAAAGAATTGGACCTTTTATTATTACAAGAAGATTATATTAAAGATGAACAACGTCATTTAAAGAGAGAATTAGTGAGAGCGCAAGAAGAAGTTAAAAGAATTAAATCAGTACCATTAGTTATAGGTCAATTTTTAGAACCAATTGATGAAAATACTGGTATTGTATCTTCAACTACTGGATCAAATTATGTGGTAAGAATTTTATCAACTTTAGATAGAGAACTCTTAAAACCTTCCTCATCCGTTGCATTACACCGTCATTCAAATGCTTTAGTTGATATCTTACCCCCTGAAGCTGATTCATCAATTTCAATTGTTGGTGATGATCAAAAACCAGATGTTACATATGCAGATGTTGGTGGGTTAGATATGCAAAAACAAGAAATCAGAGAAGCAGTTGAATTACCTTTAACTCAAGGGGATTTATATTCACAAATTGGTATTGATCCTCCTCGTGGTGTTCTTCTTTATGGTCCTCCAGGTACTGGTAAAACCATGTTGGTTAAAGCAGTTGCTAATTCTTCCACTGCTTCTTTTATAAGAATTAATGGTTCAGAATTCGTTCAAAAATATTTGGGTGAAGGTCCAAGAATGGTAAGAGATGTTTTCAGATTAGCAAGAGAAAATTCTCCTTCTATTATTTTCATTGATGAAATTGATGCTATTGCAACCAAGAGATTTGATGCTCAAACTGGTGCTGATAGAGAAGTTCAAAGAATTTTATTGGAATTATTAAATCAAATGGATGGTTTCGATCAAACTTCTACCGTCAAAGTCATTATGGCTACTAATAGAGCTGATACTTTAGATCCAGCTTTATTAAGACCTGGTAGATTGGATAGAAAAATTGAATTTCCTTCATTAAAAGATAGAAGAGAAAGAAGATTGATTTTCTCTACTATTGCTTCGAATATGGCCTTAGCCCCTGAAGCTGATTTGGATTCTTTAATTACAAGAAATGATCCATTATCTGGGGCTATCATTGCCGCTATCATGCAAGAAGCTGGTTTAAGAGCTATAAGAAAAAATAGATACATGATTTTACAAAGTGATTTAGAGGAAGCATATACCTCTCAAGTTAAGTCCGGTACTGAGCATGATAAATTCGATTTCTACAAGTAATCTCTTGATTTGTACAATATATACAGAAAGAATATATTTTCCTCAATAAAAGTTAATTTTAATTCTATAAAAAAGATTTTCTTTTCTTGTAATTCGTAAAACTAAAGAAGTTCATAAATACCTAAACCAGGTCTGAAAGATTCAATGTTGTCAAAATCAAAGTGATCTAAATCGAGGTGATAATCATAATTCCAAACTTGTTCGAATTGATGTAAATCACCTTCCTTATTTGAAAACTTCAGGTTGAAAGAACTAATAGGTGCTATTAAATATATTTTAGGGTGTGCTTTGGTCTTAAAGCTATTGAAAAAGTTATTAAAAATATTCGAATTCGATTGTGAGACATCACTTATTAATCTTGTTAACTTTTCAAAATCGAGCCCCATTGTATCGAATACAATATTTGGTTTACTGGTATCAATATCATAATCAAAATGATCGTCATTGATATTTATAAATTGAGTAGAGCCTTTGTCATCTCCTAACATCCAGGTAGGAGGAGAGTATGTTCTCCACCAAATTTGAATAACATCTGAAGGCTGTTCAGCTCCTTTGTAATGAGTCTCGTGGAAGTAATCTAAGGCTGGGATAACACCACCTTGATGAAGAATTCCCATTAATATTAAAAGCGTAGCATTAAAGAGATACCAAACATTCAATAATATTGGTCCAAGCAATGTAGATGATTTCTTCTTCTTGATCTCTTCTGGTTTCTCTTGGTTTTCCAGTGATGATGAAAAGGCTGAAATATCAAAACATGAACATAGCAATGGTACTGCTGGAGCCAAAAATCTCAACTCTTGATGAGGAACAATTGACAAGACAGCAATTCCACCAAAAGCACTTAAAAACGGAGTGGTTTTCCAATACTTATTCTTAAAACCTGGAAACAAGAAAAACAATCCAGCAGGACCAAGAATTTGAGGTAAGTTAATTAAGAAATGATTGAAATACAGGTGTACCCCGTGTTGACTCAAATTTTCCATATTGGAATTATAAAGTAAATTGTTAAGCGGAGTAATGACATAGTTCTTGAAATTGAGAGGATCAGCAAAGAGATCATTCAAAGACAATGAACCAAACTCTATGGTATCAATTAATACAAATAACGCAGTGGTCAAAGCAAAACTAAACGCAACAATGAAAAGTGATAATTTTTTTGCCCAACAGTACTTGAGTAAGAACCAACTTGGTAACATTAAAAAGACTGGGAACGTCACTCTATTGAACAAACCAATCGAAAAGACTATCCCCAATAATGATAACTTAGTAAAGCTATTTGAAGCTAAGGCTTGAGGGTGCTTTTTCAGCTCCTCAAGCGTGAATCTTAAATCATCAATAATATATATGGAAAGGGTCACCAATACCGTTTCTATACTATTTGAAAAGCCATGAGATTGTAAAGCCAAGGTCACATAAGATGTCAGAGTGAAAAAAATGGATTTAATCCTTTCTTGCTTGGTTGGCAACATTTTATACAAACATAAGTCAGTTATTAACCAACCGATGATCATGTTCTGTAATCTAACCAAATACCATATATGAATGGGGTTGAGTTCATCTTTCAACCCAGTAAGCTTTATGAGGTACATTATTGGTGAATAAAACAAGTATAAAATACCCCAACTTCTAGCTGGGTTTTCACTATTGAATTCCCATGGTAAATTGACCGAATAGTTCAATACCTTTCCAGCAACAACTTCATAGCTCTGAAAGTGTTCATCGGGGTGAATATAAGAGTTGGAAAGAGCAAAAAGGAACCTCAAAGCAATAGAAGCAATGAAGACGAGCCTCCAATTCAAAGTAGGAACAAATGACATACTTATACCAACTTCGTATAAATAGTTTAATGAACCAAGAAGGAAATAGTATAACTTTTATATTGCTATCTGAAATAAGCCTCCACTAGCGAACGACAACTGGATGAACCGCAAGCACTCTGTATCAATGCTTTGGCGACGAGGGTATGGAAGCTGTGTTCTATTGATATAAGCCTGAGCACACAATCATTCTTATTTACTTGGTTGTTTTGGCGTTTGGCGTATTCGATGCAATCGTGTAAAAAAAAAAAAAAATCTCAAAAAAAAAAGTAAGAACTTTCAATCGAGAAAAGTTTGCAGCCTATTTATAGTATGTCACTCCCTACAACAATCTGAAGGGAAATTATATCATTATGAGACTACATTAAGATTGTGGAGGTATGAATTCTATTGTACAAAGTCGGAAATATGGTTCCATCTTATATAACTATACACAAAGAAATCGAATGGAATATCAATAGTTCATATTCACTTATATCTTCTTTTTCAAGGACTTAAGATGTTTCTTCAATCTTAAATCAGATTCGGTATTTTGCAAATCCTCATCATCGAGCATGACATCCTCTTTATAAGTTACTCCATCGGCGTCGATATCGCTATTGCCTTCATCATCCAAATCCATGACTGATTTAATATTATCATTATTTTCTTCGTCGCTTTCAGATTCTTCATAATCATCTTGTAAGCCATCCATGTCTATATCATCTTCGTCTTCTGATAATTCACCATTAAATTGAGCATCATCAGCTTCTTCGATATATTCAACTGCATCTTCATTTTCATTATCTGTATTAGAAGTGAATTGATCACCATTCAAAATTTCTTTTTTCAAGTCAACTTGTTGATGTAACATGGTTAATCTACCTTGTAATTCCAATAATCTTGGTAAAGTATTAGCCTTTTTACTTAAAATAGCGTGTAAATTAGCTAATTTAGTATTTAAATTTGGTAAAGAAGATAAAACACCACCATGAATAATGATAATCCATTTAAGCCAAAAATTTAATTGATCAAATCTTGAAGTTTGACGAGTAATTCTTTCTGCTAATCTATCTAAAAGCATAACAGCAAGAGAAGAATCCAATCTTGCGATAGTATTTTGAACGATATTTGGATCACGATTAACCAAAACACTTTCAAGTAAACTATTATCATTATTTTTCAAAGATTGAGCAAGAATAATGGTTAAAGTTGCATGATTTGATTTTTTATTTTTATTTGATTTTCTTTGCTTATTTGAAGTATTTTTTTGATCGGTTGATAATTTTTCTAATTTATCAGCCAAAGTTTCCTCATCTTCATCATCATCATCACTTTGATTTGCAACATCACCATATTGAGAACCTTCAGTAATGATTGCATTACCTTCTTTATAATGTTGATTAGCTGCGACATCTTGACCCTTTTCAGAATGAGAAGCAGAGGATTTTAAATTTGGTCTTGATTTTTCAATTACCAAATCACCTTTTAATAAAGAATTATTTGATTCATCCAACCATTTCAAAGTATCGAAATGAGCAACACTTGATTGTTCTAACCAACTATATATTATAGAATCATGATTTATAGTGATGCAATTAATTATTAAGTTTGAATCATTTGGATTTTTAATTTCAATAGAAGGTCTAGATAATTTTACATTAGCATTTGAAGAACGAGATTGAACTGAATTTAATTGATGTCTTCTTCTCTTTTTAGATTGGGTTGGAGTTGATGAAGGAGATGCAAGGTTATTATTTTGGAAATCATTTTGTAAAGGATTTATAAAAATTTCTAAATTTCCTGATTCATTAATGACCGAAAGAATTGAAGTATCACCATCTTTAATACCCAAGGCAAACAGTGAAATAGACTGTTGAGAAACAAAGATTGATTTAGTTGAATTTTTTTGAATTGAGTATAAATTAATAAAACGATCATTTTTAGCACTAGTTAAGAAAAGATCTGAATCATTTGAAATTGGATGAATATTATTTATTGGTTGAACATGAGCTGGGAAAGTTTTAACGATTTGAAATTGATCTAAATCAATCAAATAAACCGAATGAGATCCAATTAAAAGATGAGGTTTAGAATTATACATGATTGAGGAAATCTTATTAATTGATTCAGAAGTTTCTAGTAAATCAGTAATAGCAAATTGTCTAATCAAGCTAAAACTATTCAAATCCCATTCAAAAACATTCCCATTTATATCTGAACTCCAAGCTGTTAATGTAATAGATGAAAAATGGAAATCAGTTATTGATAAATTGGTTGTTGAAACAAGTTCACTTATTATTTGATTAGTAAATGGTGAGTATATAAGTACCGTACCATTATTAAGTGCCAAAGCTATTGAAAGCTGCTCTTCACTACTTCCAAATGATATCCATGAAAGTCTTGTTATCTTGAATCCACTATCAAGATTAAACGTTGTATTTAATGATGTTTGAGATGCATTCACTGATTGAACCTTAACTTGATGTGCATCTAATGCCACGATTGCACTAGCAAGATACGTATTGCTTGCGTCGAACTCAGAACAGATCAAAGGACCTGCTGTAGATACCGACATTCTAGACTATAGACTCTTGTATCTTATATACTTTGACTTCTACTTCATTCACATCGTTTTTTTTCTTTTCAATTTTTCAGTTTTTCAGTTTTTCAGTTTCCAATGAGATGAGCCTGCTAACAAAACTAAAAAAAAAAATGAAAAAAATTCAATTTTAGTGAGGATGTACGGATGTTGTTTAGATTGCGAAAAAAAAAGGGCAAATCCCTTTTTAGTAGATTACATTACACGAGACGAGATTGTATAATGCTAGATTGAAATAACCGAGGAGGGTATAGTAGATAAGTTTCGTCATTGCAATCGTTTAAGAGTGTAACGGTGTAATTGAGTGGTTGCTCGTTTATCGTTTGGGGCTGAACAGTAATATAGTTCGATACTAAAGCGCAGGGAACCAAACGAAAGAACAACAACAAGCTAACAAACCAAAAAAAAAAAAAAAAAAAAAAAAAAAAAAAAAAAAAAAAAAAAAAAAAAAAAAAAAAAAAAAAAAAAAAAAAAAAAAAAAAAAAAAAAAAAAAAAAAAAAAAAAAAAAAAAAAAAAAAAAAAAAA
>JAJMKE010000014.1:0-124434 GCA_030569195.1 Hyphopichia khmerensis | reverse complement strand
TTCTTCTTCTTTAGAGATATATTGATACCGAGTTATCTTGATAGCAGAAAGCAATACGGAAATATTCAAAAGCAAAGAGTGAATAATGGCAGTCTGTGGAGGAGGTCAAAAGACCAGTATGTATTTGAGTTAAGAGACAATTGAAAGAAATGTGATAAAGGGTAAATGAATTGAGTATTATACTAACATTGTAATAGTACAACGTAAAATAGTTATTCTTGGTGATGGTGCATGTGGTAAAACATCTTTATTGAATGTTTTCACTAGGGGATATTTCCCACAAGTATATGAACCAACAGTTTTTGAAAATTATGTTCATGATATCTTTATTGATGGACAATCGGTTCAATTATCATTATGGGATACTGCTGGACAAGAAGAATTCGATAGGCTTAGATCTTTATCATATTCTGATACTCATTGTATTATGTTATGTTTTTCAATTGATTCACCAGATTCATTAGAAAATGTTCAATCAAAATGGGTTGGTGAAATTGCTGATCATTGTGAAGGAGTTAAATTAGTTTTGGTTGCTTTAAAATGTGATTTAAGAAATAATGAAGATAATGATATTGAACAAAATAGTCCAGAAGATGATTCAATTAATCCTTATCAACAATCAAATCCTTATCAAAAACTGAAAAGACTAATTAGTTATGAAGAAGGTTTACAAGTTGCTCAAAAAGTTGGTGCTTTAAGATATTTGGAATGTTCTGCTAAAAAAAATAGAGGGGTTAATGAAGCTTTTTCAGAAGCTGCTAGATGTGCTCTTAATGCTAAACCAAAAGGTGCTAATGATAATGAACCAGAAAAGAAAGGTTGTATTATAATGTAATCTCTGTGATTTGGTTTTCATTTCTTATATATTTTTGTTTGTTTATTCATCTTTACTTCTTATCATTTAGCTTATCTATTTTTTATTCATTACTTCTTTTGTTTTTTTTTTTAATTATTAATTGTTTTTAGCATATTCAAAGTTTTATCCAAATAATTTCTCTACAGCGACTTTCTTTTTCTTCCTTTCATTAATAACTAATAAAAGTTTATCACCTTTAGTTTTCATCCTTGTTGGTATTTATTATAATCTATATACATGCTCGATCTATTTCTTCATAAAATTAATTAATGGCTCTTTTCTTTCATTCCAAATATCTTCTGAACTTCCTCTAGCCTTATCCTCTAATAATCTTTGCTTATAAAATTCTTGAATCTTTTGTCTTCTTTTCAACTCCTTTGGTTTCATTAATGTCTCATCCTCAACCGTATATGGATCTCCTCCATCCATTATTGATCCGTTCTTAATTGCAAACCAAAATTTCTCTCGTTGTCTCTTACAATCAGAATATTCTCCATATCTATAATAATTCTTCAATTGATACCCTAATGCAAAACATCCGGTAAGTTCATCTATTGCCGTTAGTATCGATATTTCAGATGGGAATGAAGATGTGTTATTTTCTTTAATTATTGAAGTAACTTGCCTTCTTCTTGCTTGAATATCTTCAGGACTATCTTTGAAAAGTTTCCATAATTCTTGTAAATCTTCTTGCTCTCCTCCATCAGATGGTATCGTAGCTTTCGTGCTTGCTTCCTTTGACTCTGGTTTATTAAAGGGCCACATGGTTATTGATCTTTCGTTACTTTAATTACTGGGGATAATGCCAAAGTTCTTTGAAAAATTGATTGAAAAAAAAAAAATGAATGAAAATTAAAATTGAAAAAAAAAAAAAGATTAAGCTTCAAACTTTCAAGGTTGAAAAAATAATGCCTTCAGCCAGATTCGAACTGACGATCTCCTCATTACTAGTGAGGTGCCTTACCAACTTGGCCATAAAGGCGAATTTATAGCCAAAAATTTTGTTGTTTACCAGACAGAGACTATTTGAAAAAAACTTTATTTTTTTAAAAATTTTTTTATTTCTTTTAAAAGTGTCTTTTTATGCTTTTTTGTTTTCTTTCTATTTAAATTTAGCCCCTGAAGGAGTTTGGTAGTCTCTAGACTTTTTTGTGGTGTAAAATTCTCATCTAAAAATGTTTTTTTAATGGTCTTCTTTTTATAAATCCATAGGGATGTAACGAACTCATTTCAGAGTCAATTGATTTGAAATCCCCTTTTCCGAAATTGGTTTTAGAAGCTTAACGGTTTTATTTCCTTTTGAAGTTTTCGGTAATAAGAAAGAAAAAGACGATTTTCAAGATGATATTTAAGATTTTATTGCAAATTCTACTTTATCTTTGCTTACCGGAGGGTGTGCAATGTTTAAAGCGATAATTCAACGGATTACTGCTCAAGAATCGAATAGGCGCCACTTGTCACTATCGAAAAACAGGAATTTCAGAAGCAGGGACCTACCTTCAAATTGGTTATGAAAAATATTTTATCGCATTTGCTAGAAGTCACTACTATATAAGAAAGAGTCTCTCGGGCACTAGCATCTCGATAATAAACTTCTTGACTTAATAATCTCTTTTCTTCATCCTATATATATATAATTTTGAATGATCGAATGTACACTGTTAAAAGAATGAAAAAAATGAAAAAAAAAAATGAAAAAAAAAAGCTTAATGTGCAAACCACTCCAATATTCAATTTCTAAGTCTACTGGTATATTAATTAATCGCCCGCTCTTGATAAGTATGAATAAGTTTACCTTTCGAGGAAGTTCAGACTATAAGGGTAAATTTTGAGTGAATTGTGAGTTTTCTCAACTTTTGCTCATTTTCACTTCTTTTTTGTAAAGATACTGCAAAAATCAGGACAGTTAAGTGATAATCAGAACAAATCAAAACCTCACCAATCGAGGACAAACAAACATAAAAAAAGATCTACATTTAAATTGACTATATAAATTATTGATTTGAATTACTACTTGTAATCTGGTCTAAGTCGTCTTTGGTGGAGGAGGTGGAGGTGGAGTACCATTATTCGATTGGTTAATTTCAGATTCTTTTGATTTTGCCAATTCTTCGTTCATCATGTCAGTCAATTCATCAACATTAGCAGTGCCTTTCTTCTTTTTTCTTCCGGTATATTTCGATGGAGGTGGAACTGTCGATAATGGAGGAGGTGCATAAACTGATGGAGCACTGGAATCAGCCATTGGTGTTATGGTATTTTCAGAAGGTTCATTCAAATTATATTGAAGTGATTGATCGGTCTCAAATAAAACATCATCAATGATATCATTATGATCGAATTTCCCAATTACCTCAGGTAATCTATGTAATAAACCATAACCAACATCACAACCTAATATACCCCTGTTTTGACCGGTACCCCACGATCTAGATAAATTAACTGTTACTGGACGTAAGACATCATAGTCATGATTATAGACGTATAATGTAATTGGAACATTATCTTCTTGCATCTTGGAGTAATGATGATTATAGTAACTAGAAACTGTTCTTGAAAGTAATGATTCTCCTCCTCTGGATAGTAAACCTTTACCTTCTACATCATCTGGAAATGCTGAATCACAACCTATTATGTAGTCAGAGTAAGGAACTAATTGAGCTTGGAAAGCTGGTGATCCAGTATGAGTGTTCAATATTCTCCATACGTAAGTTGCAGTATTTAAATGTTGTGATTGCAAAGTCAAACCTATTTGTTCAATATTATTGGCAAATAAGTTTGTCACTGATTCATCATTTTCAAATTTAGCATTTTCGTTAAATTTTTCAAGTGGAATTTTTATTTGTCTTATGATACCACCTTTGGCATTCCATACATCAAATGTGGCTGTTCTTCCCCCTTCACCTTGGGCAATAGTAACTAATTCCCTAAGAAGAACATCATAACTTATCATACTGGCTTGTTCTTGAGTAGTATCACCACCATAATTTATAGATCCATCATCATTGATACTATAAGAGTAATGCGACAAAGATGGGTACATCATAGGTAATTCATGACCATTGATACGAATGATATAATCAAACCAAGATTCAAAGCCAAGTTGGTGTGCCAATGAGTGGGGGACAACACTGAGTACACGCAAAGCATAACCTTTGTTATTTAATTGTAATGCATTTTTGAAATACGAATCGGTCTTTGGCTCTTCAGAGTGTCCTGCAAGTTTATCGACAATCTTTGAAAACAGAAACATGGTCAATTCTTAATGATAACTAAAAGCTGTTGTTGATATGTCAGTGGACAGCTTTAATTTTTTGTACTTTTTTTTTTTTTTTCAAAGAATTATCTGGATTATGCGTGGAACTTTTTTTTTTGGTTGTACTAACCTTTTGCTTGCAAAATCTCTTTAATACTGGAATGAACCAAGTCTAATACACTGAAGGTTGGCCAACTTCTAGTGAATGACCTAGTTACGAACTCATTTTGAGTCTTTCGATTTACAAGAAAAAATAAAATTAAATAAAATATCCATTAAAAATCATTTAACTAATATACAAATAAACTGTAATGAAAGAAGAGAAGTAAGTCGTAAAAGGTGATAATGCTGATTAAAGAGACTAAGTAGAGTTGGCAACACCACCAGAGAATGCCAAACTCCAAGTTCTACTTTGGCCATCATCCAAATAAGTATTGGAATCAAAGTCATCAGCAGAGAAGAATTCATAGGATGAATCTGGGTCATATAAGGCTTGATTAAGTCTCAAAATACCAGTCCAACCACTCTTAACATCATCAATGAAGGTGGAAATTTGTTCATCCCATTCTTCTTTAACAAAAGTTGGACCTCTGATCAATGAAGAAGCAGGTGTGATTGGTAACATATGAATACCATGAACGTATTCTGGATGTTTATCTGGTGAACCAAAGTATGTAGTGTAGGTAATCTTATTATCAAAGAAAATACCGGAGACCTTGTTTGGAATGATTTCAGAAGGTTCAACATCGTTATCATTAGAATAGTAGAAGTATTTGTTCATTGCTCTACTCATGATTGATAACATCAAATCACCTCTACGTTCCATGGAATCATTTTCAATAACATTACCCCATAATTTCATACCATAAGCAAAGTTATAATCTTCAGAAGTTGATTCTTCATTACGGCCATCACCACTAACGAAAAGACCACTAGCCCAGGAGTGACCGGCAAACCAATCGAACATTCTTGAAACTGGGAAGTATGAATCCTTTTCAGAAGGATTAGCAACATCTCTGACCAAAGCATTGACCCAGTCCTTGTTTTCTTCAGCCCAGTTACCACCAAGTTTCTTATCAACATAACCGACAATGGCAGCAGCATGAACGTAATAACCATAATGGAAGTGATGATCATTGTAATAAGGAGCACCAAAATCAGCACCAGTATCACCATCTTGAGCAGCAGTAGAAGTAACACCACCCCATCTAGTATCATACATAAGAGGGTAGTATTGCTTGTTTTTGAAGAAAGGCTCGAAGGCTTCTTTCATTTCACTCAAGGTTGAGTTAGCGACATCAGAATCTTGGATAATATCATTGACAACCAATAATATATAAGCATATTTATCAAGTAATTTACCAGATGAGTAAGTTGAATCAGCACCTTGAACAGTTTGATTAATGTCAACACCTAATTCATCGTTGGCAGCTTGAGCTAAGAGTTTTAATTGATCAGAAGTATAAGAAAGTTGGCCAGTCATGTTTTGAGTCCATGGCAAGAATCCAATTTTAGTTTCTAATTTTTCAGACATCTTCAATTCATTAGTCAAGTAACCATACATGTTACCTTTAGTGGTGGAAGCCAACTTGATACCAGTTGAAGCATCTTGAGTGGAATCGGTAAGAGATTCAACATGATGAGGTAAAGCAAAAACAATTGTTTTATCAGAACTTGAGGAACCATTCGTTGAATATTTAAAACCATAGGTGGCATCTGAACAGCCAGACAATGAACCTACCACTTCAGCAGAAGTTGGATACATACCAGCTGCTTGATCATAATAACCATCTTGAGATTTCTTTGGAGCAACAGCGACTTGAACGACAGCACCATCAACGGCAGAAGAAGCAGTGATTTTATAAGGTGAGTTTGCACTTAATTCATAATCATCAACATCAGATTCCTTAGGTAAGGTAACGTAAATTAACCATTCAACACCATTGAATAAGGTTGCACGGTATTTCAAAGTAGTTTTACTTAATGCGTCAGAAGTTTCTTGGGAAACACTATCAAAACCAACTAATGAATCCAATTCTGGAACCAAACTACCGTGGTATACACCAGTAACGAAACCCATACCTTGAACAATTGGAATATCAATATAATCGCTACCAACTGATTTTTCTGCGGAGAGCTGAACCAACACAGACATATCACGCAGTTCACTAACACTCAAATGGTTTGAGTTATTAGAGAAGGTAGTAGCAGAGAAAAGAACTTCAGCGGTATTTGTTGGATTATAGTAGTATGAATCAACATCTTCATTATTAGTATCTTGAGAACCAAAAATTCTGTTAGAAGTATTTGTATGTTGAACACCAAATCCATAATAATCTTGGGTTTTCCAGTATAAACCATATGGGTAAGACCAAATCATATCTGTTTGGTCATCCAAGAACAAGTTAGCATAAAACTTATTAGTTTCGTATGGAACACCGTCATTGTCAACACCTTCAGGAATTTCTAATGGAAGTTCTTGTCTTTCAAAAACATCAGAAGGAGCATCAGTTGCAACAGCTTCAAATAAATCAGTGACGCCACAAGCATCAGATGATGGGACTCCAATAGAAAGAGAAATGGAGGCACTAATACCAACAGAAAGATCGGAAACAGATGAAGCAGTAGAAGGTGAACCAGAAGTAGTTGCAGCGGTTTTAGAATCAACAGCAGCTGTAAGGGTTGGAGAACCAGTAGAAGAACCAGTAGAAGAACCAATAGAAGAGCCAGAAGAAGAGGCCAATAATTTAGCGTTAGTTGCAACAGAGACTTGGGACAAAGTAGATGGAGTAGCTGAGGAAGAAGAGTTACCATATTTAGTAGCCTTTACTTGACTTGATGGAGCATAAACACTTGATAAGTCTGAACTAATTCTCAAATCAATTGTGGAAGTAGTTAATGATGAAGGGATGCTAGAATTAGAAATGATCAGACTTGAATTACTCAAAGCAGTAGCAGAGGAATGAGAAGATTTCTCACTTTCACTTGAGCTAGACAAAGTAAAACCCTTTTTGATTTTATTAGTGTCGATAGTTTTGGTTTTTGTTTCAGTAACAACTTTAGCAGTAATCATAGGATCTTTTTGAGTTGTAGTTTTTGTAGTTGTAGTAGTCTTTGGAGAGTAAAGTTTAATTGGAGTAGTAGAAGCTTTATAAATTGTCTTTGTTGTAGTTTTAGCAACTTTTAAGATTTTAGCTTTAGCAGTAACAGTTTCTTCATCAGTATGGTTATCAGTTTCAGTTTCATAATCATATATAGTAGAACCAGAACCAGATTTAGAGTTGTCATCGGCTTCGGTTTCAGTAGTGATATGAGAACTGGTTTGAGTTGAAGTTTTTCCAGCTTTATGAACTTTATTTGTGTGAGTTTGATCCTTTGTATCTGTACTAGTTTTAGTTACCAAGTGGTCTGAAACCTCGGAAGAATCCTTGGAGGCACCTTTAGCAGAACCTTTAGTACTGCTTGGAGATTTCACATTATCAGTTTCCTCTTCAGTAGATGTTGCGGAAGTAGTTTCAGTGCTAGTTCCAGCTTCTTCAGTTTCTTCTTCGATAGAAGAGGAAGGTTTTGATTTTGAAGTCGTAGAATCAACTTTATTGTTTTTTATATGAGAAAGTGCACTTGTTGTATAGTAATGAGGAATGACATTGCTAGCTAATGTACTTGAACAAACGTCATCAGAGCATGAAGTAACAGTTTTGTATTCAGTATGATCAGAACTAGCTGTGTAGTGAAAGTAAGATTCAGGTGAGACGGGATTAGTAGGAGTTGATGTGGTTGTTGCAGGGGTATTAGTTGCAGCGGCAGGAGTATTACTAACAATGGCAGCAACAGGAGAAGTATTCGCAGTACCAGCGGCAGGGGTACCAGCGGCAGGAGTATCAGCAGCAGGAGCAGCAGCAGCAGCATTATCATCAGAAGCTCCCTCTGGTGCGTATACAAATACTACCGGAATACCAGTAGTTTGACTAGCAGGAAGCTGTTGTGCAATATTATCAACCTGAGCCTTAAAACAGTCAGGATATATGTAATTTGTATGAGTGACAGTAGTAACGACATCTTCATCTGCACTTGCCAACTTGGAAAGAGAGAGAAGAATTGCCAGGTATGTACTTACCAAGAATGTTCTTGAAAGCACCATTTTAAAGATTGGTCAGTTGAAATGAACGATTGACTATTGATAAGAACGAATGAATGTATGAAATGTTTGAATTAGATTGAAAGAACGTAATAAACTTTTTGATTAGTTTCTAATCAATAAAAGAGTAACTTAATAATGTAGAGAACGTTTGAAATCGAAAGAAAGAAGAAAAAAAAAAAGATTAGAGTTTTGATTTGAATCAGATTGATGGATTTCCAGATTTATATATATACTTGACCCATTGAGGACAAAAACTGGATTAAATCAAATCAGCTGGTAGTGATCGCCGAACTTAGATGCTGTGATGATGTTAAGCATCCAGAATACAGCTTTTCTTGCAAGAAACCTTGATGCAATGTGATTTGGCTTTACCAGCAAAAATGCTAATTAACAAAGGGTTCTGTAATCGAAAATCAATTTAGTACCAGATGCATGCTAAAAATACTTACTTCTTTCTTTTTTTTTTTCTCTTTCTATGAATTATATCCCGAATGCATCTATGTAATTAGGAAGACGCATCTACTCAACGCTAACCTCCAACGGTGTCTAAGAAATGGCTGGGTGGTTAATGCAAATTATTTTACATCTTCGCTTATTTTCCACTTTTTCGCATCTAAAAGCCTTGAAAGCTGGCTGGTTTTTCCGGCTTTGGCCCCAAAGCAAAAAAAAAAAAAACTTTTTGCCTGAAATTTCGCAGCCAGCCTTCTCCAGCGCACGTCCCAAAACGAAAACAATAGAACCGGTTCTGCTTCAGCATTGACATCTTGAATGCTTGCAAGTGGATTGTTGAATTAATAGAGTTTTTATAGAGACAATGGGCAAAGATGATCTCTGAGTTACACGAGGTCTAATATAGGTAACTTACCAGGGGAAAAGAATCGATATTTGGTGGGATCTAAAAGAACATCAAAAGAAGAAGAACCCAAACAATATCAGAAAAGCAAAAATAGCACTGATGTCACAATGATACCTTCTATTTTTAAAAGGATTCTGGCAATGGACTAGTGATCAGCCAAACGTTTGAGCTTACAACGGGTGAAATACGGTTTTGCAACATCCAGCTATGAGAATATTTTAAACCCTTGCAAAATAGCTAAAGGATTCGATGTCTCCAATAATACCAAGGGAAAAGTGAAGGTGAGTCTAAGACATATAAAACCAAAATCAAATGTAGGCTACAGCCCCGTTAGTGGTCTAAGAAGATATTAAGGTGGGGCCACTAAAGTCAACGGGCTACTAGATCTTTTGATTAGTTTCTTCAAATCTCATGGGCTTCCGCATTAGGAAAGCTTCAGCAAGCTTTCTGTTATAAACGTTGTCAAATCAACTTCTTAAAGCTACAAAGCTGCTTAAGTAGGAAACTTCGTGCTTTACAAAACCCGACTGCTAAATTCCTCATGGGCACTTAAATCAATGTACTGTAGGTGGAACAAAAAAGTACTCTATTCAAACATATGAAATTTTAGCCTTTGACATGTCGATTCTAATTTTTTCTTGATCCAAATAATAGTTTAAGCAGCCCTACCATCATTCACTGACACTAAATGAAACTTAAACTAATTAGCTATCGCCTAAGTTTAACTCTAAACTACAATCAAACAAGTAAATGAGTTTGTGTTTGGCAGCAAGAAAACACCCAAACACCTTATCCCCCTCGTCCGATAATACTCAACACGGAAATCGAGGATTGCTCATTATCAGTAAATCAATTTAACGAACTCACCTCCCCATTGATATACTAATTGAAGCCTTTATTGAAATATATAAATAAATGACAAAGAAGATTGTTATCGTTGGTGCTGGTGTAGTCGGTTTAACTACTGCGTTGCAACTTCAGAAATCACATAATGAGTATGATATTACCGTGATTGGGCAACATCTTCCAGGAGATATTGATATTGATTATACTTCACCATTTGCTGGAGCAAATTGGCATTCATTTGCTACATTACAAGAAGAATCATTACAAGAATTTGACAAACCTGCTTATTTCGAATTTGTAAGATTAGCTAAATTTGAACCTAGAGCAGGAGTTTGGCTTCAACCAAATGTTGAATACCATAATCGGGATGCACTTAAAAATACTGAAAAACTTAAATATAGAAGTACTCCTTGGTTTAAAGATTTTACGAACTTTAGATTCTTGGATAAGAAGGATTTACCTGATGGTATAGTATCAGGATCAGTATTTGATGGAGTTGTAATTTCAACTCAAATTTATTTACATTATCTTGTACAAAAATTACTTGAATCAGGAGTTATTATTAAAAGAGTTTCAAAATTAAACTCAATTCAGCAAGCTTTAAATTATCATTCTTCTGGTGCTAAGGCCGATTTAATAATAAACTGTACTGGTTTATTATCCCAGAATTTAAAGGGATACAAAGATGATAAACTTGTTTATCCAATTAGAGGTCAAGTATTACATGTTAGAAACAATGCAAAGACTGAACTTCATGTAGGAGATTTCCCTTCGTATCCTAATGAATCTTTATACATTATGCCTAGAAAAGAAGGTGGATCTATCATTGGAGGTTGTTTTGAGCCCAATTTAAATGATTTAAAAGAAGATAAAGAACTTACTAAGAGAATCATCGAAAGGGCTAAAAAATACGATCCCTGCTTGATTGATCCTAATTATAAAAATAATCCAACTGATATAGACATTATTAGAGTTAATGTTGGTTTGAGACCTTTTAGAGAAGGTGGTGTTAGAGTTGAAATTGATCCGGAACACAAGGATTGGCTAATTCATAATTATGGTGCCGGTGGGGGAGGTTACCAAGGTAGTTATGGGTTTGCAAATAAAGTAGTTCAATTGGCAAAACAAGTTCTTGACCAAAAACTGACTCAATCTAAATTATAATCTTCTTCAAAATACACTTAAGTCTCTTTACTTTATTGATTTTTTACTCTTCATTTTAACTTAATTACTTTTATTAATACGAATATACAACTAAAACATCTCAAAGAATTAAATATAATTATAGTTATCTAAGGTTATTTTTTTCCTTCATTTATACCATTTCATTGGAAAAAACACCAAAACTTAAAATTTGTTGCAGCAAATGAGCCTCTAAACTCTACTTACAAAAGGTATTGAGTAAAAAGTGGAATAATTTTTTACCACCTTCTTTAGCATACTTCTTTTGATGGTCTTTATCAGTTTGATTATGTAAAAATTCAGCAGCCTTACCTTGTTTGGGACTAATTGGTGTTGGGTCATCACTGTACTTGTGAGTCTTCACTTTTAAGTTACCATATCCTTGCTGTGGCTTGAAAAAACCAGTTTCAGAAGGTGTCTCAGGAATACTCATTATCTAAATATAATTACTATTAAACTCAATTGAATATCAAGAAGAAAATTATAACTTCTTTATATCAATTATCTTAGTTGCTGTTCATGAAATTTTGAAAGGGCTGGAGCTGCTAGCTGAAATAGTAGAAAGACTGAAAGAGAAATCACTCTATATGCAGTACCATCACGTGCCCTCAGTAACATTTGCAGTTTAGAGGAAGAGATAGAGAAAAGTGCAGGTTATAACCAAGAAGTTACACTTTGTAGTCAATTTGCAGGTTAAAGCTAATTTTCCAGCATCAAAAGGAAAAAAAAAAAAAAGGTGAAAAAGTCCAACGAGAAGAAACCAAAAAAAATTGAAGAAGAAGAAGGTATAGTTTGAACTCTTTGTGAACCCAGAAGTCTATACAAAACTAGAGAATGAAAGCCTCTCAAATACTTAGTTTTCAGAAAACTGCTACAGCACAGTTGAGAAACCCATGGCAAAAATATAAGGACGGTAGTTCATGGTATCGTAAGTTTCCCCGTGGATCGAAAAGACATCCTTTAACAACCAAACAAGGTAATAAGCATTACTACAAAGGTACTGGTTCATCCGGATACGGGAAGTTAAACAAAGCTGGTGTTTATATCATCGACTGGTCTAAGGTCAGAACCTATGTTGTTCCTTCTGATTTACAAAATGATGGATTAAAGGCTTTAGTTTCTCCAACAGCTCCAGAAGTTTATCAAAGATACATTGGATATCAAGATGGTGTGAAGAGTGCAGAATTAGCATGGAAAAATATAGTTGATTTTATTGAATATGGTCAAAACTATAATGATCAAGATTTAGAATCCAATGAATACAAAGAAGAGTTTGTTAACCCAAATGTCATCAAATCTGAGCAAGTTGATCTCGAGGGTTCAGATTCAATAATAAAGAAAGATTAGTTAAAACCATGATAAATTTCATAATCATAAAGCTAACAACAAATCCAATCGACTTAGCTTTTCTATCCCAAATGCATCTTTTTAAGTATATTATTACTTGCATTACCCATACCTACCTCACAGCATCTAAAGTGTCCTTCGGACGTTATAAATTTTAACCAATATCGATGTCATTCGTGTATTACATATAAAGTTCCTTCCCAATGTCCTTCTGGCTTTTTTAAGGATCTACTTCCTCCCAAATAATTTGTATATAGACCCCATTTCACTTCAATGAATACTCTTATTAATAATTAGTTTGACTACCATGGCTCATGCCAATGTAAGACCTGCTTGACCAACAAAGTTGAATAGATGCTTTTTATATCTATTAATATGTGACCGAAACCACCGGAAAAAGTTAGCAAACCACGTGACTACACATATTAACTTTTCCGAGGGTGATGCGTCCTGTTGACTTACGAGCTGCATTTTTTTTCTTTTATTTTTTTGATCGTGGAAGAACAATCATAGTTGAGCCAAATAAGATATCCTGAACATACACAACCAAATCATTTTAAAGTCTCATATCATGTCATCACCATTGCCCCAAAGCTCACAAAACATAGAGACTACCGACAACGAAACACCAGGAACTACACCTCCAGCTCCAGTATCAAGAACCGTTACACCTGCTGTTGATATAGAGATGGCTGATGCAAATGAAGATCAAGACGAAAGATCTGTCAATGGTTATGACGTGGATGTCGATATTCAAGAAGATAATGAGAGTAATACAGTAGAGGAATCAAAACCAGCTAATTCTCCGGTCGAAGAAGAAGAAGAAGATGCAAGTTTGACTCTTCCAGTCTCTAAAATCAAGAAGATATTTAAAATGGATCCAGATTACCTAGCAGCTTCTCAAAGTGCTGTTTATGCCACTGGTGTTGCTACTGAATTATTTATCCAATATTTAGTAGAGCAAGCATCTCTCTCGGCCAAAGTCGACAGAAGGAAAAAAATCGTTTATAAAGATTTTAGTAACGCTGTCTCGAATCAAGAAGCATTACATTTCTTATCTGATACTGTCCCTAAAACCCAACCAATTGGTTCATTAATAGAGAACAAGAGGGTCAATTTGAACCAAGAAGATCAAGAAAACCTAGGGGAATCAAATTCAAACCCACCAGGTTTTGAATCAACTGATGCAGAAGTAGCAGAAGATGCTGAAATTGAAGATTCTAACCCACAACCAATAAAATCGTCGAAGAAATCTGTTTTACCCAAGGGACAACAAACCTTAAATTTTGGCCAAGTTAGGAAAGAGCCTAAACCCATCAAAAAGGCAGTCATAGACGACTTAGTAACAGTAGATGACAAGGATGCTACAGCAGAACCAGAAAATAATGATGCTATGGAGCAAGTGTAAATTATATAACTCTTTCATTAGATCGATACTATGTACATTAATAAATTAATTAAGAATCATTTTTCAGCCTATCTGTAATTCCATGTTGCTTCTTTTTAATAACGTATATATTATTCTGAATATCCGTTGTGACTACTTCATCCTGTGGAATTCCAAGATGAATGCATGCTTTTACAATATCATAACAAACTAAATCGGGTATACGCCTTTCATAATTTTTCAATCCTTTAATTAAGAATCGAGCATATAATTGGAGAACTTTTGGATTATGGAAGGGTGTTGTTTTCGAACGATCAAGTCGTCTCAGAGATGAAATCGACTTACTATTAGACACAGGTAATATTCTTGATTGACGACAAAGAAGATTCCAAGCATCAATGAACTTCGATGCCAAAAATGGCTGAGCCTGTTTCCCATCCACTTCAATTATTTCAATTACCAATTCTAATGAAGGAATTATCAAATTATCTGTTTGTATATGATCGACACGTGCCTTTGAGTCAGCAGAGGAAGAATTGAAGGATCCCGAGATAAGTGCAAGTAAAATTGGCCAATTCTGTGCAATTAAGGGTATGAAAAGCAGGTAATTGGTGCTCAATATGGGATGAACACTTTTTAATGTTTTCAAAATTTGAACTTTAAGAGACATTGACGGATGAGAAAGAAGTCTGAAACCGTACTTAAATATCTGTTGCACAGACATATAAATATTTTTAGGTATGCAAGAGGTCCAAACGGATTCCCCATCTTCCTCGCTCGCCTTATATTCACCATCTTCACTATCATCAGCATTGTCAGAGTCATCATCAGAATCACTTTCATCAGCAAAAGGCGCACCTGGCCTCTTTCTTTTGAAATACTCTTTTGAAGAATCATATCCTTCATCAATTGGCTGTATGAGTTTTTCGGTATCGTCGATCATTTTCAACATTTGCTGTAAGCTCAGGAGGCCCCAAGGTTGATACTTTGAGCTTGCTGCCTCGATCGATTTAGGTTGATCATTTCTCAAATAATAGTCGTATACTTGGCGAGTGATTTCACCAAAAACAATAAAGAAGCCTTCTACCATAATAGAATATCCGTGATAAGAGTCAATTAGAATAAACATATGACTAATGATATCTTGTAATTGGTTATTGAGTAAAAGCTCAATACCTGAAATCTTCAAAATAACAAATAGAATAGCCGGTAACGTAGGGGTCAATGAGCTTGCAACAGATAGTTTTAAGCTAATTGCATCTATTAGATAATCCAGATTGTCCATGATTAATGCTTTTAAGGAGCCTTGATAATAATTATTTGAAATCGAAATGAGGGCATTTGTTGCTTGCTGTTGCACAATAGGATTGGAATTGAAAGTAAGGGCTTCGACCAATGGGAACATGTAACCAATTAGATAATCAGTCTGAAACAGCTGAAAGTCTAAGCAATTCGAAAGAGACCCAATCGAATCGAGGGCTACTGCGTATGAAAATTCATATACTTTACCAGAATTTACTTGAGCTGAAGGATTGATGTCAACGTTCTCTAAAGCGCCCGAATCGTTTATGGCATCTATAACTTCTTGAGATTTAGCCATTATCAAGTAGAGTAGCTCATTTGAATCATCTTCAACTTCTCTTATTGAGATTTCCTCTACCGGGCCCTCATCTTGAAAATCGATGAACTCGTTCATATCAAACCTATTCCTACTTTCTAACATTCTATTCTTTACTTTTAAAGACTTCAAGACATTATTGGCCATCCATAGTGAGACCCCTTTTTCTAAGCAGTTTATAGGATCCGATATATCTAAATCTTCCCCGTCAACGTCTAATAAAGTTGTGATCATTTGAACGTGACCCTCTTCTTGTATAGGAATTTCGGCCAAAAACTGTATCAATTCCCCAATCTTGAATTCGACTTTGGACGAGTACAGGTCTTGCAAATAATTCGACTTTACTAAAGTATTAGTTTGCAGGTCCTCCCCTCGCTCCCACTTGAATGCTAACAACGCAAGGCTCATGGAGTAACTTTGACGATTTTCAGCTCCACTTATGGTATTCTTTTTATTCAATCGAGTTAGTTGTTTAGCATTAATATGTGGCGGAAGTTCTATATCGTCTAACTTATTACTTGCTTCTTCATTAGCTTGAGTACCTGTGAGTAAAGCAACTAATTCATTTTTACTGGCCCTCTTCTTCTTCTTGTTATTCCAAATATAATTATTTATCAACTCTTTCTTTAGTGAGACTATTAAAGTCAGAATCATGTCCCTCAAGTTCGTTTGATAATCATTCAAGATATGAGATATCGAATGCATCAAATAGAAATGAAGTTTTAGTGACGTTATATATGCAGCAATTTTCTCGTCATCAGTAGAAAATAAGATTAGAGGTAACTTTTCATTGACCAAATCTCTTACCTTGTATTCTAATTGAGAATAGAGTAAATGAAGCTTTTCATTATTGAACACATTTATATCAGTGTAAATTTGGGCAAAGAATTTAATGAGGCTACTTTCGGTTGAACTTGACACATCTTCATCACTTAAAGAGGCAATCATGACTAAAGATAAAACGTCTAAAGTTAAGGGAATGAGTTCAAATAATGAGTAGAAACAATGGCTAATAATCGATTTATTGAAAGAAACAAACTCCTCAAATAATTGAGATTTCTGTCTGATTTTATTCTTGTTGCTGGAGGAAAGTAAAAGGGACTTGAAAAGAACGGTTAAAGAAATTTTGAGCTGCTTGGAAGTCGCTGCGAGCCATGACGTTGTTCTGTGATGGGATTTAGACTCGTCTATGCTAATGTGGATTCGAGGTTGTCTCTCTAAATTCGATATTTGCAAATGACCATTATCTTCCCACAATTTATTAAAATCTTTTAATTGAAAGTTACGATGATTCAGTTCACTCTGCTTTATGTTAAGAGATTCATCACTAAAAACCTTTAAGATTATGCTTTTAAGTAACTTCAACACACCTGCTATAATTGAAAAATGCGGGGTCTTCGTAGTTGTTGCAAAATTAATAACTTTCGATGTTATTCCTGGGAACACATATGAAGTCTGTTCTTCCGTGACCTTTTTGGAATAAGTGTCTTCGAGGGTATCTAGCACCGAAAGTATGAGCAGATTTTGATCTTGTGAAGTTGATTGTTTATTAAGACTAGAAAGAACATCTAGCAAAATTGTGGTTGAATCTGCTAGAAGAGATAACCTTTTCATCTCAGACAGTATGAAATAGTCATTAGGTAATGCTTTGAAAATGTTCGATAAGCAGTAGACTGCTGATTGTTTAAATCCGAACTCTTTGTCCGTAATTGCAGATGATTTAGAGTCACCAATTATATCATTTCCTCCGCAGAGGTATATCACTATCGGAAGCAATTGATCTATCAAGGCTACCTTTAGATCAAAAGACCAGCAATGCTTTGTAAGGAATCCGACTATATACAATATATGGGAAGTCACAGCATCGCTAAGTGTTGGTTTTTTCAATAAGTTAGATATTGGAAAAAATATATAGTCAGCAATATTTGAGCTTAGTCTATAGGGAATATCTCTTGAATTTTGGTCATAATGAGTTTCGAGCACAAATTTAATCTTCGCCATTACCGAGATCAACTTTGGAGAGTCTGGTTTGAAGATCGGGCTCGGTAGTAGTGAGATCTCTGACAATTCTATGCAATGAGGTTTGATCTGACTAAACAACAGCAGGGAGAGCGATCGTTCAAGATTGGTCCTTTGCTGCTCGGTCATCCCATTCCCTGGATATAAAGACACCATTGATATAGTTGAAGCAGTGACTTTGAAATTTTATTTTAACATATTACAAGCAAAGAGGTTGGATGAGTTATCTCTTTCTATCACTATTTGATGTGGAGATCACGTGAAATGTTAGGGCTGAAATTTACTGAAATTTCGCAGTAAATTTGAGACTGCGCAAAGACTAGTTGAAATTTTTTTTTTTTTTTTCACTCTGAAAAATTTTCACTTGACTAAATCTCTCCATATAAATCCTTCTTTTCTTTTAGACAATCTTCATTTATTGAACTATTGAAAACCATACCACTCAAAGGTATGTAATAAACTTCCATAATTGATATGCCATAGAGAAATGCCATCATGAAGTTGACATAACATAATTTACAAACAAACAGTACCTCAATATAAGAATCTAGCTGTCTTGAAATCGATTGTTAAGTTACTTTGCACCATTCGCTGGTATAAAGTGGATTAATGATTTATTTTTCGTTTGTGGATAAAACGAAAGGATATATTCTTAGTTCAACACTATCAGAATAGGGATCCTCGAGACAATAGATACCTTATATTGCGTTTCAACTGAGATACTGAAAACTTTTCAGTATAACCAGTTCAAACTTGCTCATGACTCCTTTTTCTAATTGGACACTCATGTGGCTAATATTACTGTATGGTTTGTAAGTTTTATTCTTTACTAACATCTGTTTTAGAATTATAAAAAAATGACCAGAACTTCCGTCTTAGCTGATGCTTTAAATTCTATTAATAATGCCGAAAAAACCGGTAAACGTCAAGTTTTAATTAGACCTTCTTCCAAGGTTATCATTAAATTCTTGTCCGTTATGCAAAAACATGGTATGTAAAAAATTATAATTTCCAAATTGAAGGTCTTTTGTTTCTCATTTTTCTCAAAACACCGGGTTGATAACTGGATGGATTGATCGGTGCTCAGTCCCTTTCTGTCTTTTAAGTATCCGGAAGAATAATGCGTTAGGAAATGCTTCTTACACGGTTTCGACAGGCTTATTATTTTAGGTAGTGTTGTCCCAACCGTTTACTTTTCCTCGACACTCTTCTCTTTTTTTTTTTTTTTTTTTTTGCATTGTGACCTTTCTGTTGACGGAAACAATCTTGTTTGTTAACTCAAGCCTTACTAACATTTTACAGGTTATATTGGTGAATATGAATACATTGATGATCACAGATCAGGTAAAATTGTTGTTCAATTAAACGGTAGATTAAACAAATGTGGTGTTATCTCCCCAAGATTCAATGTTAAATTCGGTGACATCGAAAGATGGACCGACAACTTATTACCAGCTAGACAATTTGGTAAAATTATCTTAACCACCTCTGCTGGTATCATGGATCACGAAGAAGCTAGAAGAAAGCATGTTGCTGGTAAAATTTTAGGTTTTGTTTATTAAGCGTACCTCTCATTTCCTCTTTATATAACTTCTTCTTTAACCTTCCTCTATTTTTTTTTTATGTAGATTAGTTCTAATTCCTTTGAATAAAACGAAAAAAAAAAGTGTCTTTGGGTCAAATCACTATGGCTAACTGTATGAATAAATTCTTTACCGGTGTAAATGCTGCGAAAACTCAAATAAACTCAAATGAACATAAAACATGTTTCATGCCAAATATGAGAGCAAATGAAGTCGTAGCAAGGAGGAAGCCATATGAAAAAGTTATTTTCCTTTACGAAGCGTCAGGTTTCAAAAAGAGACTAGCAGACTTTCAGGCAAAAGAGCCTCTGATTTACATCCATTTCTTTCATATCCTGGCCATCCTGGAAAGTTTCAGAAACGGGAAGGTGGGACATGGATGTAGATAAGGGACCTAATAAGCTAAAGTGTTACTGCAAGGAAATGATCTGTTATCAGCTTATTTGCACAGCACAATTGCAGTAGTTCTGCTATAAAAATCAAGTGTTCAGAAATACTTGAATATGGAGAAGAAATTTTCATAATATTTAAAACAATACTATTCACCAGAAACCGGTGGGTAATGCTTGAGAAGTGATCTAAGATGACACAGGAAAGTAGTTGCCGTAGGCATGTAGTTAATGCCAAATTTACGAGGGTTTTTATAAAACCATTTGCAACTAATCCATATAGCTTTAGGAATGTGTGGAGTACTTTAGAAATAGCATTACTCACAATGTAGTTTTTTTGTTCGAAGGATTTTTTTTTTGCTCGATAGTTGTATACTTATAAGAATATATATATACAACAAATATATTGATCCAAGAGAAAACAAGAACATGAATAGTGGTATTAGAAGGACGGGGTCGTACTTGTCGTGGTTTTTGAGGGCTGGGTGTTTCTACCACTTTGTTATCGAGTATGTGTATGAGTTCAGTTTGACTGGGGGTGAATCGATGCTTCCTACTATGCAAAACAATTCTGATTGGGTACACGCAGTTAAGAGTTTTAGACTTGGTCGGGGGATAAATATGGGTGATTGTATAGTGGCTCTCAAGCCGACTGATCCATATCATTATGTTTGCAAGAGAATAACAGGTATGCCGGGAGATGTAATTCTTGTTGATCCGTCATCGTCATCTGAGCTTACGAATGCTCCTACAGAACTTGTCAAACATGATGGTTTTAATAAATATATCAAGGTACCTGAAGGTCATGTGTGGGTAACAGGTGATAATCTCTCTGCATCTTTAGATTCGAGATCATATTCTTGTATACCCATGGGGTTAATTAAGGGAAAGATAGTGGCTGTCAATTCTGCAAATAAAGGTCTAAGGAATGAAGATGGTAAATTTTGGTTTTGGAATTTCAGAAGAATGAGCAACAGCTTCACTGATGAATGATCCAAGACTTTTCATGGAGTGAGTTATCCCTTTTGCATTCTGTATAATTATGATAGAAATAAATAATGCTAATGTCTACATATTTGTTAAAAATCTTTTCGATACTTTTGTTTTTTGTATACACTATATAGAGAAGTAAAGATTTCAATCTTTTAGACTCTTCCGGCTTTACGTTGAATTGCTAGTTTGGATAAAACCTTTGAGCCAAAAAAGATTGCAGGTAAACCAAGGATGAAACTACGAGCCAAAGTTTTGAAAATAGTATCACCTAAATAATATCTAACAAAAGTTACCTCAAAACCAATTATAGAGGCAAAGAATCCTAAAGTATGAATAACTTCAAGGGAAGAATTATGCTTGAAAACTCCAAATAAATCTTTACCTACTAAAACATTCCAACTAACACCTAAACCAAGAGCCAAAACGATAGCAACAAGTGAAAATGCAATTGGAATAATTGGGTTAGCAGTAGATTCATCTTGCTTGAAAATGTGATGAATTTCTGGTTTAGGTCCAAGAGTACTAGGTTTACTATACTGAACAGTAGATTGTAGGTTTTCAGTTGGAATAATTTCAACTAAAGACTTAAACAAATTCTTTTGCTTAGGTTTAGAGTCACCGACAATTAAGTTTAAGAATAATTTGTCTTGAATTTTCAATACTGATGGAATTTTAGATACTGGAATTGATAATTTGATTAGCTGACTGGAAGGAACAAAGTTTGGAACATACGAATAATCCAAACCTTTATTATCGCCCAAAGTTATAACCACTTGATGTGGTTTTTCCTTTAAATCTTCAGCTAATTTCAATTGAATATCAATTTTTTCTTTAGGAACATCAATGGATAATTGTTTGACTTCTTGTGTGTTTATTTCGCCAAATTGGACTGTTTGATCTCCCACACTAATAGTACCTTCTGAGAGAGAATAGGCCATTGAGACAGCAAAGAGCTGCAATAGAGAAATCAATATACTGGCAAATTTCATACTAATTGGGAAAACTGGCACGATGTATGTATAGCTTGTTTCTAGCGATCGAAAAGTGAAAAATAAGAGATGTGAGCTATACGTGGTCGGATTATAGAACAAAATATGAAAATTGCCAAAGCAAAAAAAAAAAAAAAAAACTTTTCACATACACTACTACCAAATTTTGATATTAAATGAAATATAACATCCTAATCAGTAATTGGAGGACTACTAGAAGTAGGTAATTCCTCAAGTATCGATGTTCTCGGTAGTTTGATTGGCGATTCTTCTCTTATAATTTCATTCAAATCTCTCACGGGTATTCTATTCAGAATATCCTCAGAAGAAACTTCATAGCCATGACTTTTGGATGAATGGTTAATAACCATACTTGCAATGATATAATCATCATCTTGCTTCAAACTTGTTTGACTCAATGTTAAGTTATTTGCATGTGCTCTTTTAGGAGCCCATGATTCCAAGGAATCTGCGAACTTTCTTATTCTCTGTCTAAATTCAGCTTTTGATGATATTAACAAAGAATTTACAGTGCTTGAGGTAGCCATGACTGAAGAAGCTAAGACGGTAGTTCCAATTATAACGAACCCCACTAGAACAAGAGGAACCAAGATGAAAGCTAAAAAGGAAGAGTCAGTACTTCAAAGGACAATGCATATTAGATGAAAGTATCACATACAAAGTAAGACAAACGTAGCCGCTGATCCAACCACGAATATAGATATTAGACCTGATGAAACGCCAAACATTGATACACTTAAAATTGCAACTAGACCGAAGATGGGTATTGAAAGAAATATTGAGATCTAAATGAATTAGTAAACAGTTTAAAGTAAGAATTAAGAAATGAACATACCACAAATATTGTAAAGCGATGCTTTAAGACTGAACTCAGAAATTCAGAAATCCTAACAGCCGTATTGGCTAACCCAACGAAGAAGTTCAAAACGGTTCTTAATTAAAATATGTTAGCGTTTGGTTCTATAATGTAAACCAAGTATTCAAAACACACATACCCTTTAAGAAAATCAATGAATACAAAACGATCAGCCGCTTGATTTATAAAATCCGTCGTAAGATAAAACAAACGTGAAATCAAATTTGCTATCAGGTCTCTGATTTTGAATTTAATGTAACTAATCGATCTCAAACGAGAATTGTTGCCGCTTTGTTTGACTTGTTGATTTGGTTGTTGATTTCTTACACCTAATAGTATCTCTTGTTTTGCTTTGTTATTATGAATTCTTGCACTTTTAAGAAAGTTTAGAGAGTAGTCAAAATAACTGTTGAATGACATTAACGTCAGATTAACTAAATCGAGTGGTGGTTACAAGGAGTTCAAACGAAGCACACAAATGAGGATAACTTTTTTTGGGTGTAAAAGAACAAAAATATACATATACATACATATAAATTTATAGCTATAGCAAGAGGCACATAACTCGAAGTTGAGATGTAAGGGTAATACCTATAGTCAACAAATACAGGAAGAATTAGCTTTGAAGCGAGCCAATAGTGGGTGGTGTCCTGTAGTTCTAAGTTCTACGATAATTGTATGTGGGCTTGATTGAGATATATTTGGGGCAACTTAGAAATTTGATCAAGAGCTTCGAATAGAACAGCGCCCATGCCTCCAAGCAAATGTCCCAAGTTATGACAATGAATGAGCCATATACCTGGGTTGTTCGCAACGATTCTTATTACCGCATGTCCCCCGGCTGGCACTAGGGCAACATCGAAATATGGTGGATTTTTAAGGTTGAGGTTATTGTAATTTTCAGTTCTTGCTTCTTCAACTGACCTATAAGGAAAGTTTTCGGTTTCGCTATAGCTGATTAAATGGAACAAATGGCCGTGTAGATGTATGGGATGATTGAGTCTTCTGTGGTTATTTATAACTAGATCAACGACATCTCCGTACTTGATATCATTTCCTAATGAACCTTTAAAATCTGAAAAAGTTTTGGAAGGATCATTTACAAGTTTTCTAAGTAAGGGGTCCTCTAACTCGAGTAATGGGGGTAGCTTAGTTCCATCTTCAAACATACTAAACTCCACTACACCAGTTCGATTCAAGTACAAGTTGAAAGTTTGATCTGCGACCCCTCTTTCAATTTGAACACCTTCATCACCATAAGGAACTGTTTGATGGGGCCAGACATACTGATAACTTGAATTTAGTAGCTTACCGTCAATGTCTTGGTATCTAACTCCATTTATATAACCATTATAATTCTGTATATTCTTTAATTGATTGAAATCAAGACTAGTTTCATTAGCATAAACTAAATAACCAACACCTTCGATAAATTGGGGAGTTATTATTGCTGCAAATCTCATGGGGAATGGATGGCGGATATGAGCATGCTCTTTAGGGTCAGTTTTCACCAAAATAGTAAAACGGGAACCGACTGGAATAAGGAGCTGCTTAACTGTCAAGGGTTCGACAAAGACTCCATCAATTGCAATCACAATCAAGTCATGATCATCAATAGAAAAGGCCTTCGTGTACTGACCTCCGGCATTCAAAATGTTCAAATACTGCCATTTTGAATTATTTGTATAATGGACGTAATTATCAGAAAATGTTGGTTCACATTGCCTTGAAAATCCAGGAGTCTCTAAGCCAAAATTATCTAATCCAAAATCGTGATATCCATTTGTTTCTTCATCCCGAATACATCCCATTGTATCAATGGATGGAAGGGATTTAGTGTTTGGAAACTTAAGGGCTAATCTTGCGAAAGTTTTATGATCATGACAATAAACTCTTCCTCTTCCGTTCAATAAGATACTTTGGATGCAAACAGGATCGATTCCAAATTGAAACATGCGAGCCATGATATCATCCATCGTGAATCGAAAAGAATCATCACCGATGATATTTTGGGGTGAGTGTTCTAAAGAGCGAATTAATTCAAGATCTTTAAGATCATCAGTTATTAATTCATAAGGTCTTTTCCTTACTTCACTAGGTTTAATATAAAGTGGTCCATATACTCCATCTGTGGAGTATCCTCTATAGTGCGCATGATACCAAGTAGCCCCCGACTGATTTTTCAATTGAAAGGCATACACATAAGAGTCTCCACTTAAAATGGGGAATTGAGTAACTCCAGGTACTCCATCTGACCATGGAGTACCCACTTGAAGTATTCCATGAAAGTGAATGGTCATAGAAACAGGTGTATGGTTTATGACTTTTATTAGCATCCAATCTCCTTCGTCCCCTACTAATACAGGTCCAGGCGACTGTCCGTTAATCAAAAAGCCAGATTTGTACTTACCGTCCGGGTTATGATAAGCGTGCGTTATCTCTAAGTCATATTCACGTACTTCAGACTCATTTGGGATACCGTACTGGCAGAATTCGAAAACGCTAGGGTCACACTTGGTTTCGGTTGAAACACCCATGAGTACAAACAAGCAAAGTATGCTGGTCAGTGATCTTAAAAGCATTTTGGGGAATAAATCTAACAAAAGAATAAGATTGAAGGTGGTCAAAGTAATCTTTTCATATCATATCAAATCAAGTCCTATATAATTACATAGGATGTAACGACATTTAAACAGAGCATAGTTTTAAATTATTGCAAATTGGCAGATAGTAATAATCTTTTCGCAGCTACATAAATTGAGGTACTTTGGAAAAAGTTTACGTGTACGCGTTCACAGAACGAAAGGAAAAAAGAAAGAGCTGCAGAGGACAGGATGAAAAATTTCCATACTTTAACTATTTAACCTATAGCTTGACAAATCTGACAAGACCGTGATATTTCCATAATAAGAGCGTATAAACTATAAGAGAAAGATGCAATTCTTATCAGCTAGGTCGTTACTCTACATTCGAGTTTTATTATTGTTAGTTATATCATTTTTATTGGTGACGGATCCATTAAAGATAACTGATGCCAACTTTACAATTATTCTTGCACAAGCAATGGAGCTTCCTTTTGCTCAAATAAGCGAGACTAATCCACTTTTAGGTATCCTTTCCATTGTATTTGGGGTACTGGCAATTTCTGATTTGATTCCACTTTTGGCAGAAAATATTGAATACTTCGAAACAATTGTTCCAACTAGACTTATCTTCTTCTTTTGCCTTGGATTTTACACTTATGTCTCCTCCAATGAAATTATTGCCAATAGCTTAGTGTTTGTTTACTCCTTTTTCGAGATTTGGTTCAACTTCTTGATTTTCAATAACTTAAGAGACGAAAAGTATTACAAATTGAAAAAATTCGTTGAGGAACATGGTGAACAAATTCAACAAGAGGCCAGTGAACAAGTAAGAATCGTTGAAATTGACTAAGTTAACAATGGACCTTTCGTTGTTATGTCGAGTTTGTATATATACCTATCTATTTCTGCTTCACAAACGATTTGTGATTTCTCCTAAATATATTCTATTCAATTAGACTTTTATTTATATACATATGCCAATCATTTCAAAAACTTGGTTATTGTCCAATTTAAGCATTCCTCAACATCGCTCAAATCTGTGAAATTAATTTGAAGTAAGTTGGAACCTCCTTCATTTGCTTCAAGATCGCCTTCATTCTTGTATTTGATAATATTCAAGTTGATGACTAAGTTTGCAAAAACCTCTGTTGCAGTTATTTCAATGATGATTTTCAAACACGATTTGTTGGATAGATTCTCTAACAATACTTTGAATGTAGTTAATGGCTTTTCAATGGATTTTTGAAATGCATTTTCGATCTTGACTAATTTTTCAATATTTGAATACTTAAAAATTTCAAATGTATTTTTCAATTTACTCGAATCAAACTTCGATAACATGGTTTCTAATAAGGTACTCATATTACTGACATTCATTTGATGCCTTATATGTCCCAATAAGGGCCTTAAAATTAATGGATGAGTATTAGTTTGTTTCCATTTAGTGAGTGAAGTAGGGATTTTTTGTTTTAATTTCAAATTGTAGTTATAGTAACAACATAACATAAGTTTTGTAAAGGTAAGAATGGATTGTGCCTTTTTGTTATTCAATGAGGATAAGTCATTGGTATTTTGATATATATTTTGTAAATCATCAACATTATTCTCATCGTACATGACTGATTCAATTTCAATAATTTCATTATTGATTTCAATAAGAATTTTATTTGATATCAACGAAACATTATAGTTAATTAGCGATTTGGCTTCTCTTGTTAAATGATAAAATAAATCTTCTTCAAAAAGAAAAAAGCGACCTTTTTCTATATCATTTACTATTTTATGTTCACTGCTTTGATTTATTAATTCACTTTCGAACCTAGATTGACCCGTTAACATAAAATCATCATCAATTTTACTCAATATTTTAACTCTGACATACTTATAAACTTTATCATTTGGTTTATATTGTATATGTGATCCAGAATTTAATGCTAGAACTGAATTAAATTCAACAGTTCCCTGTTGTGAATCTTTTCTTAACACAGCTAAACCTTTATCGTGAAAACTTGAACCAGAATCCCCAAATCCATACTTAACACCAATTGCTTTACTTCCATCTGCTGGATCTCTCATTCTGAACAATACCTCGTCATTGCCTAGCACAGTGCTTATCATATTCCAATATTGTCTCTCCTTCAAAATTTGCTCATTAAGGTTTGTACTGGCACTACGAAATAATTTTGTAACATTATTCAATGCTTGATATTTCCAACCATAACCTATTTTTCCGAACTTCTTTTTATTTTCAGCATCATTATCATCATTTTCGTTACTAGGACCCAATCTATCAGCTCCCAATGATCCAAGGGGAATATTCTTATTCAAATGTGGTGACATAGTAGCCTTACCAACGTTGGGTTTAACTGCAGATATGAGTAGCGAGACAAAATCCAATGATAATGAAGTTTCATTCAATGCAAGCCCAATGTGATTGGCCAATTCATGTTTTTGAATTTGTAAGCTTTCTAATTCTGATTCTTTAGATTCATCATCTGGTGTTGGTGTTTGATCATTGATACCTTTACCTTCATCAATAGAAATATCAGGAGCAGTATATTCCACTATTCCCTCATCTTCCAATTTTTCCTCTTCATTACTTATACCATTCGAACCATTTCTTTGGGATTCCAATTCTTCTTGTAATGATTCTTCTGTCAAATGTAGGAAAGACTTCCTCTCCACTAGTATTCTTGTTATAAGTTCACTAATTGGTAGCTTCTCTTCATCTTGTAGAAATGGGTCATTGTGGGCTTCCCCATAAAGCTCAGGATCAAGATCCAATTTTACTTTTTCACTTGAGTTCATTCTTGAAGTCGTAAAATGCATGTAATAAACTCTGTTGATGTTATTATATTTTTCATCTTTTCGAGATACACTTTGGTTCTCATTTTTATTTTTTTTTTTTTTTTTTGTAAAGTTGAAAAAAACATACTCTTGGAATGAACAAAGTAGAGTAAGAGCATGATTGTGATTAGATTAAAGTAGTAAATTACGTAGTCAGAATTAAAATCATCACCGCTTGATTTCCATTTAACAGTAGTAAAAATCATAACGCTAGAATAATCTCAAAGGAAGAAAATCAGAGCTTCACAAGATCTCAGAAGGTGCAATATCAGAATAGTCCTTGTAGCTTGCTGATTGAGAATGGCTATTTGTTTCTTAATCAATGAGGCTAAAAGCTCCTGCTTCAGTAAAGCTGCTACAATGTCTTCATGATTTTCTCAATAATGAAATAACTAGGGCCTGAAGACCTATCCATATTCGTAATTGATATATATTAAGTATACAATATTTTATAAAGGCTAGTTCTAATCCATGAAATCATCTAAATCACCTTCCTCGATTGCTTTCAACAAATCAATCTCTTCTTCTTTAGCTTCTAAATTATTCTTATTTGAGTCTGATTTACTATTATCGGAAGGATATCTCATTGATTTAACTGAATCGTTATGTAAGGACAAGCAGAATTTAATTCTTTGATCAAACTCATCTTGAGGTAACTTAGTAGAATAAACATCTAATAATTCTTTAGATTTCATATAACCTAATTCATGATTTATAGTGGCTTCTATGACACCATCTCTAATTGCTTTTGAGACGATATATTCTGTACTTTCTTCAGAATCTAAATGTAATTTAATACAAATATCTTTTAAAGAAATTTTTGAGTAGGATAAAGAAATAATTCTAATACCAGTTTTAATAACATTTTGACGCAATCTTGATACCAAAGTGAATAAATCATCTTTAACAAAAACTGATTCGTATTTATTTAAAACTTCACCGAATAATTTTAAATCACCTAGTTTGACTGCTTTAGTAACATAATAGTAAGATTCATAATTACCACCATTTTCATTCTTCTTGAAAACTTTTAATTCAGGAATATCTCCCATCAATAATTCAATGACAATACTTAATTTTGTAGCAGCTTGAATAAAACCATTTGCCAAGTGAGTTTGAGGAGCTTTACGAATTGCAGCAATCACAAATTCATGGGCAGAAGAATAGTCTAATTGAATAGCATTCATTTTAGCCAAGTAGTAATAATATCTAGCAACTGAAGCATTACCAGCATTTTCAGGAAATTCAGTTTTTTCAACCAAATTAGATGCTTGACTAACATCATGAGATAACAAATAGTTTCTTAATAAAACGGTAATAATTGATGCAGTTGTTTCATTATCATGTCTTAAAGTTGCAGTTCTTAACCCAGCCAATAAAGCAGGACGTATAGAATATAAATCATTAGTTAATTCTTTGGTTCTACTAATATAAAACCATATTTTAGCTTGAATGAAATCTAATGATCTACGATTATAACTGGATAAGACATTAATAATTTGATCATTGAAAGAGTCCAAAGCTTTCAATTGATGTTGATCTAAAAGGTTTACTTGAACGAGTAAATGGATATAAACATCAATTTCTGGTAATACTTTTATGCTATTAGATTTATTGTTATTAGATGAATCATCAATATCCATTTCATTGACATTATTTGAGGATGGGATTTCACGAGTAGATTTCCCCACTAAATCAACTAAATAAGATTTACTTGGATGATCATTTGGATAAGTTATCTCAACAATTGCTGGCAAGACATCTTTGAATTGAACTAATTTACGTCTTAAAGGTCCTAAATCTCTAAAAATTTTTGTAATATAACGATTATCGAAATTGGCAGCAGCTTTATTTAAAAGAGTGAAGGATTGTTCAATTTCTTTAATCAAAAGATCGGATTCATTATTAGTTGATGATGGCGAGGATGCTGCCGCTGCTGCATCCTTCATTTCAATATCGTTTTTAGAATCTGACATTGTCTTTTTCCTGTTAAGCTATTGTAATGAATTGATTGGAATTGGATGCTTAGGTAAAGAGAAGACTGTAATACCTCTGAAAATGTATTTAGATATTAATTGATATATATCTGTTCAATTTCACTAAGTAAAGAATATAAATTATGATTTCTGAAGTAATCGATTTACTATCTCGATTCAACTTCTACGGTGAATTTTTCTGTTGCCACCAAAGAACGCAGGAAAAATGGTAGTGCACCCAGGATAATTCAAAGTCGAATTACTTGTTGTCCCTCAAAACCCGACCACTTTACCAAAGAGTTCCGGTGCACTTTTAGGAGCTCCGGCCAGATCTTCTCCTTTTATCGGTGCCAAAACCACTCTCAATTCTTTCAAATACTTCTCTGGGAACTAGGAGGAAGAGGTTAGACGATCTCCGGGTATTCTAAAGTCTAGATCAAAGTGATCACGCTCTTCCCCTTCGCACTAGAGCATAATATACTGGTAGCAATACTTGATGTTTGGTTTGAAGAAAAATAAACGTACGTTGTGGCTTAAGCTACTTGATCTATATGTCTGTCTAGTTTCAATTAGTCAATAATATTGTCGATTATTTTTTTATAAATGCATCTTTCCATTTTGATAAGTCCAATTACAATATTTTAAAGTGAAGGTGCTGATGATTCGTTTGTCAAGTATAGTTGGAACTCTAAGCGTTACTGGCCGATTAGTTGTAGTGCTTGAGCTTTAAAAAACTCAAAGTTTTAGTGGCCCCCTAATGTGAGGAAGGGGAATTGGACCCGTAAAACGAACTTGAGATCCATATTACCACTGAGTAGCTTATGGAGAAGTGTGTTTTGAAGACATTTTTTTGTACTGGTGATGCTTGCGGCTGCAAAAAGAAAAAAAAGGCTTACACGCAAGGACAAGAAATAGACAACCACAAATAAAGAACAGGGAAGTATAGGAGATAGTTAACGGAACATGAGATATTTTCAACTATAGAATTTCTGCCAGACAACCACAACCATGCTTCAAAAGGTTTTTGAGGAAAAAGTATTTCTCGAGTATATACGATCTTAAAACGAGGCTTTTATTGTTAGCAGCTTCATACTTGTTTGTAGGTGCTGAACTAGAAAGGGATTGGATTGACATGTTCGCCTATGAGAAATTGAACTCTAGAACATGCTCGCCATAATGACTTGGTGGTCCGTTTATGAAGGGCAAAGACAAGTGAAGTCAAACTTGTAACAAAAATCTCCTCAACTACTACACTTGCTGGCGAGATCAAAAAATTAGCAATACCGGTTTCAGCATTGTCTTTACGTGTGACTTATTGAATCGTCGGTTTCAAAAATAAGCCTTCAAAAGTAACTACAGTAAGCCCATCGCCTGAATATTTTGAATCTCGTTTCTATCATGTATTTCTGAACACTTGAATTTTATAGCAGAATTACTGCAATTGTGGCCTTCAATAAGCTGATATCATCTAAATTCCTTGTGTTATCACATTAGCTTATTGATTATCTCCACTGCATCCAATTTCCACCCTCCTGTTTCTGGAAATTTAGTGACCAGGATGTCAAGGATGTCCAGAATACGAACGAAATGGATCTCGATCAAGGCAAAAGCTGGATCTTTTTTTCTTCGGCTAAACCGACCCACCTTTTGACACTTTCCGGTCCTCAGTCAAACCGGAAGACAGAAACTCCAAAAACGCCGTACACCAATACATCAAGCTACATCAATTAATGCAATTTTAAATGAAACATGTATATGGAAGGAAAAGATATATAGCGAGAGCTTGAATGGTGAATATTATATTAATAAATTAGAGATTGAATGGAAGCTAAACAATCATAATTGAAAAAAAAATGAAAAAAAAAAAAAGCTAGAAGGAAAACGGAATAGAAGGTAGAGTGGCATGAATAAAATAAGGAAATGAAAGCAATGTTTCAAACCTTATGAATATGTTGAAGAGGGAAATGGTAGATTCATTAATAAAACACCAACAAGAAGGTGTAAGATTAGAATTAGAATTAGAAATAAAGCTGACCCTTAAAATAGTTGAGAAACAACAACGACAGTAACAACAATAAAATTAAAGCACTTAATTCAGATTGCATAACTTAACAACAAGAATTTGATTGATTATTAGTTAAGGATTGACCCCTTAAATTAACATTTGATTTACCGTTATTAGCATTATTAGCATTATTAGAAGAAGTATTATTAGTCATTTGAGCTTTAATTTGTCTAGCCATAGTATAGAAAGCTTGTTCAACATTTGAAGAAGATAAGGCTGAAGTTTCTAAAAATGGGATATCTAAAGCATCGGCAAATTCCTTAGCGGCGGTATATTCAACAACTTTTTTATCGGATAAATCAGCTTTATTACCAACCAATAATTTCATAACACCACCAGTTGCATAACGATCAATCTCTTGTAACCATTGTTTAACATTATTAAAAGATTCTTGATCAGTAACATCATAAACAATAATGATACCATGGGCACCACGATAATAAGAAGAGGTAATAGTTCTAAAACGTTCTTGACCAGCGGTATCCCAAATTTGTAATTTAATAGTTTTACCATCGAATTCAATGGTTCTAATTTTAAAATCAACCCCAATGGTTGAAATATAATCAGGGGTATAAGTATTATCAGCAAATCTTAAAAGTAAACATGATTTACCAACACCGGAATCACCAATTAATAATAATTTGAATAAGTAATCGTATTCGTTATTCATTCTTTCTCGAATTTCTTTTATATATAATTAATCAAACAAAATGAAATAACAAACTTCAAAAGATAACAACAACACAAGATTGACTAACTTGAGAAATGGAACTGGAAATGGGAATCAAAGGGGAATGGAAAGACTTAGGCAATTCACGTGTGACAATCAGTAGAATGACAATTACCTGAAACAACTATTAGATCAAATAAGATTGATTAAAGATGTTGTTTAACTTGAAAGGAAGTAATGATTTTTATCAAGATAAACAGCAAATCACGGAGTAAAACTGAAATGGCGAGCTGTTTTCAGAAAGAAGGAAAAAAAAAAAAAAAAGTTGTTGTAAGGGAAGGAAAAAAACAAAAAAAAGGTCAGAATTCACCTGAATTTTGATTCTAATGCGAGATGAATAAACGGTTTATAACGTTGAAATGAATTACAAAAACAGAAAACTAAGCAATATGACATATTATTATTATTATATATTTACAAAATGGGATTAGATTCAAAGAAAGCATTCATATTAGCCAATCCAGGAAATAATGGGAATGTTTTGGTGGGTAGAAGATACTAAAAAAAAAAAAAAAAAAAAGGTATGTGGATGTACGGGTGTATGTTTGGGAATATTGAATAGTGCACGACTATATATATATAAGCCCACACGACCTCCTTATTATAATACTAGAGATAACTAGCAGGCATCGAATGGGGATAGAAGTCAATGCAGTGAATAGATGAGATATGAGTAGATTGTAGTAAATGATTATTCGATTTTTTCGGCTTCTTTTGCCAATTGTTTTGGTTTTTTAGAGCCGGAGGCCTTTTTCTTTGCAATCAAAACCATTTTATAGAACCAAAAGACATTAAGAATATCTAATAAGATATTTAAAGATAAAATTGTTAAAGGAACTATAAGATTTGTTTGATCTAAAGTTTTAAATATATCAATTGCAACAAGGGCCACTGCATAAAACCCCCAAACGATTCTAACAAAGAAAAAAGTTGCCAATAAGAATAAACCATTAACCATGGTAGTGAAATCACTAATGGTACCAGCCGGTAATCTCAGGGCAAACCAATTAATGTTAACAAATGGAGTACTTAATTCGAATAAAAGAAAAGCAGGAATCCATGGAATACAATAAGGGATCAAACAAGATCCAAACACGTATAAAGCAGCAAATGCATGAAATAAAAATCCTAAACCAAACATATTATAATATTGTAAACAAACAACCATATCCCAAATAAAGTAACCGATAGTAACAGCAGCAACAAATCCACCGTATGGGTTATAATGATAGATTGACAGGTAAGGATCTTCAATTCTGTTTTGCCACGATTCATGATTCCACATTGGTAAGATTATTAATAATGAAAATATACATTGAACCATTGAAACAACGTGAATATCAAAATTGACTCGAGTCTTCAATGATAAACCAGTATAAGTCTTCCCCAATAACTTTGGTGACAAAATTGATGATCCATATTGAATAGTTCTATAACAAATGAATGATAAAATCATTTCATGCCAATGGGCTATAAAATAATTATCATTGGCCTCTGCTGGGAATGGTCTATATTCAAGTAACTTGTCTTGTTCGAAAACTGGTAAAAATGAAAGCAACCCCATTTTTTTCTATAATTAATATAGCCAATCTTCTTTAATCCTCCTTGGTAGTTTACTTATATATATATTTATATATATTATATATATAGATTCGCTTTCTCTATTTCTTTTGGGTTGTCAGTTCTTTTTTATTTTTTTTTTCCTTTGTTCCTTTGTAATGTCGGCTCTAAGCTTTTAAAATTTTTGTTTTTTTTGTTTTTGTTGTGCGTACTCGGTCTAATTCTTTTGACGTGATTATCGCATATGATTTGATTCACCGTTCTGGTATCTTTATGATGGTTAAAGCAGGCTGGATGTCATTCTTACTGAGTGGTTTCGATCAAGTGTAATTACTCAATTCATCACTCCAGAGAGTTGAAAGCCCAGCTTTAATGACTTTTTTGCAACTATAAGAAAAAAAATTGCTTATATAATAGTAGTATCGTAAATACTTACCCATATAAGAATCTAGCAGGCCCAACAATCTATTGTATGTTTAATTATAACTCAAAAAAAAAGAAATAAGACCCCCCACTCAATACTATTGTTTTTTATATTGATTTATAATCTTATAAATACACTTTTAATTTGCTTTGAGCTGATTATCATGAACGTGCACTCTAGTTTTTTAGGGTTTATCAAAGCTTAAAACAATTAGGATGAAACAATAACTATTCTATTGAAATAAAAAATAATTTTTTACCCGTAAATGTTATTTGATACCGGAAAGTGCAGGAAAACCCTTTTCATCCTTTTCGGTTAGTCTGTACTTATTATATAAAGGACAAGCAAGGTTTTAGTAGATTTTGGCACGGTATGGGACATATTTTATGCCAAAGAAGATTTGATTTATTTTGCAGCCAGGTTGCGCAATGTATATACGCTAGTAATTATAATTGAGAAATGAACAAAGTGCGCGTACTTAAAACTACAGTCCCATCAGCAGTCTTAGTTGGGTATAGAGCATTATATGATAGCGGGCATGATTCTCCTTGTACGTGCGTTCGATGTTTAAAAGTTCTTGGACGTACCAAGTTCTTGTTATTCTTGTCCAAATTTACAATGTAAGTATCGATATGGGGTAGAGAGCTGTATATCATTCGGACAATCTTTGAGTCTTCTGGGTCAAGAAATGCTTGTTTAAAAAGGTGTATTTGGGCAAGGGTCTTTCGATACAAACATGTGATTTGACCTGAACATAGGATAGGATATGTATCGATGGGACATGATTGCATAAATCTACTATTGTCCAGGCCCAGACTGGTCTTGGTCTCAGATAATGGTGAACATTGATGACATTCAGTTTCCATCGACTGTATTTTCTTGTTTTCCTTCAAGTCGAAACATATCAGATATTTAAAGTTAGCTCAATTGTTTCCAAGCAAAAATAGTTTTCAAGATTGAGGTATGCAAATGCTTGTATGATTCAAATGGATCTATTGAACGCGGATTAATTCACCTCTGGCTTTTTTTCATTTACAGTGTTAAGCTAGTGAAATTTTGAAAATATTTCACCATTTTTAAGAGAAATATAACTCTTGTTTACGTTAGACATATATTAGAACAAAAGAAGGGTATTCTAAGATGATAAATACGCAAGTCGACAGCCCGAGTCTTTCAAATAGACTTATACTCACATATATACCCAGATTATATGAGTATTTTATTTTTAAAAACGCCCATTTATAAGTTTGATGGCTTTAACGTGTCTGGTGTAACCCCTACTTGTCTTCATCCAATTTCCGATATAGTGTAACGGCTAGCACGGTTCGCTTTCACCGAGCAAACCCGGGTTCGACTCCCGGTATCGGAAGTATATTTTTTTCAATATCCCTTCTATTTTTTTGCAGATTCCTATTTGCCAATTGTGTGTTGAAGTCTCCCATTTGTAGGTCACAACTGGTTGTGCAACAAGTTTTGTGGTTGTTAACTTGGTGCAAAAAAAAAAATCGAAAAGCATCGCGATGAGATTGCATGCAGGAAATACTTATTATCTACAATAATACACTTATTCAATAAATAATTATAAATTATCTATTTAATTAATTATTTACAAACCTATGTAATTACTTCTTAGCACCGTATTTTGAAACGGTTTTACCATCAGGAATAGTGAAGAAAACTGGAGTTTTACCTTCGGCATATGGTTGATCAAGTCTGAAGTAACCTTTTCTTTCAAATTGAATGATATCACCTGCCTTTAACAGTTTGATATTATGGTCAGCAATAGCTTTACTGTGGAACTCAGTTTGAGGAGTAAGGAAATCTTCAAAGTTATCGTTTTCTTCTAATTTGTCTTTGGTAATTAAATGATCGAAATCAATTAATTCAACATCAACTTTATCAGAAGTATCGGCCAACCAGGTAACTTTCTTGGAAGTTTTACGGAAATCACCTTCCAAATGTAATTTGGCATCAATAGATTTAACAATATCACCTTCTTTATGAATTTTTTCAACAATAACGTTACCCCAATCCATGAAAGTAACTTCTTCATTATCGGCAAAGGTAGCAGCATCTTCTTGATCAATTAAAAGTTTACTAGCGTAAATAACTTTCTTAACACCAACTTCTGGATTTTTCTTATGTTTAGGTTTTTCTTCAACAGTACTAGATTCAGGACCATTCAGTAAATTAACTGGAACTGCATTTTCAGCATCAACAGCGGTGAATCTTGGAGCAACTGGGTCAATAACTTTTTTATTTAAAGCCCAAATGACAGACCAATCTAAGTTAATAATGTTTTTAGATGGACCTTGAGCAATAATAAAGTTTCTTAAACCTTCAACGGTCATACCTCTTCTTCTAACACCTCTAACAGTTGGGAATCTTGGATCATCCCAATTGGAAACGTATTTCTTGTCAACAAACCATTGTAATTTTCTCTTGGATAATAAGGTTCTAACAAAATTGACTCTACCAAAATCCCAAATATCAACTTTACGTAATTCTAAAGCATTAATAATCCATTCATATTGAGCATTACGATCTCTATATTCATTGGTTCTTAAGGCATGAGTGACACCTTCAATAGAATCAACAACTGGAACACAGAAATCATAAACTGGATATATTTTCCATTGAGAACCAGTTCTATGATGAGGAGTTAAGTTACATCTATAAATAACTGGATCTCTTAAAGTTTTATTTAAGGCTTTATAATCAATTTTAGCTCTCAAACAATTTTTCAAACCTTCTTCAGTACCATTTTTCATTTCTTCGGTGAAGATTTTCAAATTTTCTTCAATAGATCTTTCTCTTCTAGCAGAAGCATCACCAACCATTCTTTCTTCTCTCATTTTTTCTAATTGAGTATCATCACAATAAGCTTTACCCAATTTAATCATTTTAATAGCTAAATCATACATTATATCAAAATAATCTGAAGAATAAGTGATTTTATCACCTTTAACACCCAATAAAGCCAAATCTTCGATAATTGAATCTTGAAATTCAACTTTTTCTTTGGTTGGATTGGTATCATCGAATCTGATAATTAATTTACCTTTATAAGCATGAGCGAAATATTCATTAAGAATAGCAGCTTTAGCATGTCCAATATGTAAATATCCAGATGGTTCAGGTGGGAAACGAGTAACAACTTCACCAACTTTAGCGTTTGGTAAATCAATTTCAAAGTTAGCTTTATGAGTTTCTTTCTTACCACCAGATTTAGAAGATTTTAAAGATTTTCTTAATTCAATGATTGACTTGGTAGCATTTTCAACAATACCTTCAAATCTTTTATCATTTGCTAAAAAGTTATACCATCTAGTAACATTAATGCATACTTCATTTTTAAGGATAGAAGCCATGACAGTGTTTGATTTCAAAACACCCCAGGTAACAACATCTGCTAAAGAGTAATTGTAACCAACAAAGAAAGATCTGAAGTTTAAGTGAGCATCTAATTTTTCCAATTCAACAGAAACTTCTTTGAAATTCTTATTAGTTAATTTTTCTAAAGCAAAAGTAATCCATTCTTGGGATTCTCTTTGAGCTGGTAAGATAGTTGGAAATTTTTCAGCTAAATAGTTTAAAACTTCAACTTGATCCAAGTAAGTTTTACCTTCTGGGGTAACTAACTTGACAATAGCATTTGGGTTACTAGAGTCAACAGATTTTTCATCAACAAATTCGACTGGAATGGAGACGTCATTATCGCTAGAATTGACGAACCCAACAGCAATCAAGGCTGGGTAAGCAATGAATGGTGCCTTTGAGGCAATAGTTAAACTGAAAGACATCCTAACTTTTGGCTTTTCAATCCTTCTGAATAATGATTAACCACTTGATCTTAAAAATTTTTTTTTTTTTTCATTTCCGTATTACACTTTTTTTTTTTCATTTTTGAACACACACGATTTTTTCTGTTTAGTGTTCCAGGTTGAGCACTTCTTCGTTTAAAGCAAAAATACTATCATAGCTTCATAATTGATTACAGAAAACTAGTTCAATACTACCAACGGATATGCTGAGTCATTCCAGTAGTTCGGACAAAGGTCCCACTGCTAAAAGGTCACCGTCCATTTTGGTTACGGATGTGCGCTCACATTCAGTTAAAGGCGCTAGAGCTCCATTTGCAGGTCATAATTATACTAAACAACAACAACAACAACAACAACAGCAGCAACAACAACTAGGAACTCATAGATATCATAGTGGAACTAGCCACAATATAAGAAGGAAACATCCATCCCGATCGAATAGATATACAGATATATCTGTGGACAAACTCTTAAGGAATTCGAGTGATATACCGTCAGGTCAGAGTAGATTACCACCCTTGTTCCATCGAAGATCGCCAAATTTAGTCCCTCAGCGTGGCTTATCACCTCCACCCAGTCAAGATACAATTCGTCGGAATATAAGAAGTATACCCAACCTTTCTCAACCGTTACCTACAAGAACTTCCAAGACGTCTCAGAAATTAGTACTTATTCCAGATGAACATAGACAAAATGGGTCCATTTCTCCGGTAATTCTGCCCCAGATACAATCTCCCCAAGTAATAGCCACCGATTTGCAGGCACAAATCCAAAGGTCAAGAGCTGAGCTAATGCCGAAGGAATCAAGAGCTCATGAATTCAGCAGAATGACTGCTTATTTCATCTGTGAGGAATTTAACCTAAGACCAATCGCAAAATTTCTAAGAGCTAATCATGAAGTAAAACCAAGATTCTATGATGAAGCCTTATATGTACCCTATTCTCTTCCTTTACTTCCGGGTAATGAAGGTTTCCGGGTCAGATCTAATAATTCAGCCAAATCATTACCGGGGAAGAGATATATGGAAAAAATGATTAAAAAAAGTGAACAGACTGACCATTTATACGAGTATTACTCGGGTGTTGAAACTCCCGAAGATGCTAACAATTATTCAATGGACCCCGAAAATGAAAATTTCGAAAACAGTACTCCATTTGATCCTTCAGAACCACAGTTTTTTGCTCCTCCTCTAGAGACTACCGCATCAGGAGAAGAAGGAGTTTCATCTGAGGAGGAGGATACTATTAACTCAAAAAAGAATATTGGTAGTTCTGAGACACAATCAAGTTCAATAGACGAAAGAGTTACTCAACTGGAGAGTCCTAACGTGGAAGTCTCTAAAAATCATGCTGAAATGTTCATATTTGCTTATGGTATTGTGGTCTTTTGGAATTTTTCAGAAATCCATGAAAAAAATATTTTAGCAGATCTTGCTTTTGCATCCGATAAACCTGAGCCTTTATTGATAAATCCAATAAATGAACAAGACATTGAAACGGAAGAATTTCATTTTGAGTATGACAACCAAATCCATAGACCAAGAATTTATAATGATATGATTACTCTTAGATCGGGTGATCATTTAATTAAATTGACCATGTCTCATGCTATTGCCCAACTGACTAAATTATGTCTATTTGAAAGTAGAATGGTTCACAGTCTACAACTGATTGCCAAACTTCCGAAGAAATTAGCTTTAACTGGTCGTTTAGGTTTAAGAAGGCAGCAGTTATTGAAAAAGTCAGGTAAATTATTCAAATTGAGGGTTGACGTAAATTTATCAAGTTCCATTTTAGACACTCCAACATTCTTTTGGTCTATGGAACCAGCATTACATCCCTTATACAATGCTGTTAGAGAGTATCTTGAAATTGACCAGAGGGTTCAAGTTTTGAATGATCGATGTAAAGTCTTCTTGGAATTTCTGGACATTGTTAGTGACAGTATGAATGAGACTAATACAAATAGAATTACGTGGATGATAATCGTCATTATTTTCATCAGTCTTGGTGTTAGTATATTCGAGTTTATTTTGGAAATAATATAGACCTATATATATACTATCTGCATTAAATATTTAATAAGTAATTGCATGTTAAAAATAATTTGTACTATGTAGTTTTTTCATTAACTTTTGCAACCAAGTAAATTTCTCAAGAGCACGAGAACATTTCGCTCGATTTCTCACTGTAAACTGTTTACCGTATTTTTTTTTTTTTTTTGTTTTACTAGATATATTTTTTCTTAGATCAATATATAAAAGCTTGAAAAGCTTAACATCGTATGCATAAGATATGTCCCTTCCATCGAAGTATGCCCCAGAAGGCTTGAGCTACGAGGACCAGGCAAGAACTATCACGGTTGGGCATAAAAGAGAACCTAAACCCGTCAATTACCATATTAAAACCATTGAAAATAGAATAGAGGAAGCCTTGAAAGCATCAGAAACAAATCAGATAAATGATATTGAAATGGTTCCCATGGATGGTTTTGATGAGGTGGATATAATTTCACACTTTGTATCCGAGTCAAGACACCAACTTTCATATGACGACGATGTATATGAAATAAACGACCTGGAAAGCGATAACTTTAATAGATCGGGTAATATTTCCTACCTAATAATCGATACCAATTTTATTTTATCTCATTTGAAGATTCTTGATGATTTGAAGGCAATCGGTGAGGAGTATGGATTAATTTTGATAGTTCCAAATACAGTCATGAAAGAATTAGACGGGTTAAAGGTTGGAAATAGTGAATCCTCTGTCAGCACAGATGGTCTTTCTACAAAATCGGTTGGTCATCTAGCGAGATGGGCCAATGAATGGATCTATTCATCTTTGGCAGAAAGCAGTAAGGTGGTGAAGGGTCAAAGACTAGACCAGCGACTAGATAAAACCGCTACACAAGACGACGCTATTCTAGATTGCTGCTTATACTTCAAAAAAACATACCCAAACACTCTACAGGTGTTATTATCCAACGATAAAAATTTCTGCTTGAAAGCATTGAGCAATGAACTATTAACTGTAAGTTATAGAAACGAATTGAGTGCAGAATTAATAGCCACAACAATTTATCAAGAAAATATTGCTAGATTTGGTAAGCTTACACAGGAAACAACCTCTTTAAAGCCCTCAAAACAAACAAAGAATTTAACACTAGCAGCGCCTGAAGAAGTTATTCAAACTGTTTACACAGAAATTCAAACAATAACGCTTTCAGCCGTACATCATTGCATGGAATCAGCATATGGAGATGATCTTGATTTAATTAGAAATTATGATAAAAGCCTTATAACTACCTTGTATGATTGCTCCTCTCTCATTTTAAGATTCTGGCTCCCCGTATTCTCTACTTATTTTAGGGGTGAAAGTAATCCTTTCGAAATAGTGGAGGGCCCCAAGGGTATAACAAGGAATCCTATATGGGTTGACATCCCAACTGCGAGTGAACTAAATGAATTCATCGATTTCTGGTGCAAAGTTTTAACTATTCTATATAAAAGCGAAATGAATGAGGATCAAAACGGATCCTTGAAAATATTGATCAAGAGATGGAAAGCCGTCACGGGCGACTAAGATTTCTTTTTCTTTCTAGGGAGTAATCCGATTCTTTTTTTGGGTCTTTTCTTTGGACTGCTTGATTCACTAGAATCTCCGTGAACTTTGCTATTCGAAGATTCAAATGATTCTACTTTGGGTTTACAATCCATACCCACCGAGCTTTGATGCGAACTGTCTTCGGTCGAAACCTTTTTCATATTCTCCTCCTCTTTGAAAATCAGCCTTTCTAGGCAAGTCGGCGAAGACTGCCAAATGGAAAAGGCACTCCATGTGGATTCATCTCGAATAGACAGAACTATGCTTTCTGATATCCTTTCGTCTCTTTGTTCTTCACCATATAATGACTTTGTAAACGACTCAAATGTTTTGGAATCCCAAAATTGTTTGTTATATTTTTCAAGACATTCTACATTCCCTTGATTATTCTTAATGAATTTTTTAATCATCTCATCTCCGTTCAATGATTTATAATTTTCTGAAAGATAATAAATAAATTGATCCTTCACTTGTATTATTCTCTCCAATTCCTTCATCTTGTGAAGTAAGAAATCATGATTCATAAACTGCTGATGTTGTAAAGTCTTCATAAATATACAATGGTCGGAATCGGATAATTTACTCAAATTAAAAATCCAATCAAAGTAACCGCTCTTTGTGAATTTGATTTCAAAATCAGACAAGGATTCGTTTCTATTTACAGAGAAAGTTGCTTCTTTCTTGATTGACGCGTCCGTCTTGTTTCTGAACTCCATATACTTATCCAAGGAATCATCAGTCAGACTTAAAGTCTTTAAAAGTAATGAAAGTCCTTCACCATTGATGCTTATCCCAGAATCAACACCTTTAGATATGATTTCTTGTTTCGTTAAGCTTTCGATCCAGGTAGATGTGAAATCCGTGCAATATATACTATACGATTGCGTTGATGTATCACAATAGATACCGAAAAGAAGCCTCGCTTCGTTGTCCTGTCGTGAATACCACTTGCTTGGAAGTGAAAAGGTTCTGCTTGTCATTCCTATCTATTTCAAAAGCTTCTCTTTTGGTGAAGTATGTAGCAGATATTGAAGATTGTCTACTGCGGCTTACATGGCAAAGAAGCACCCATACACCATCTTTGCTTGAAATATCGCAAACTAAAATAGTATAAGGAATGAGCTGAAAAGTTCACTTTTTGAATTTAGTGTAGATTTAATATTCATTTTATAGCAATTTTGTATGAAATGTCCATTCCGACTGAAATAGATGGAATTAATTTGAATCAATTGGTAGAAAGAGTGAAAGAACTCTTAATACAGAAGCCAACTGGGAGAAAATTGATAATTCTACTAGCTGGAGTTCCTGGTTCTGGGAAGTCAACCCTTTCTTCAAAAATCGTGAAAATTTTGAATGAAGGGCAGAAAATAAAATCTTCAATTCTACCTCAGGATGGATATCATTTATATAGATCAGAGTTGGCAAAATTGCCAGATCCGGAAGAGGCAATAATTAGAAGAGGTGCTCCATTCACTTTCAACGCAGAAGCCTTTTTAAATATTGTAAAGTTATTGAATAGTCCTGAGTCATCTACAAAAACGATAAGAGCGCCTTCATTCGATCACAAATTGAAAGATCCCGTTGAGAATGACATAGAGATAGATCCAGAGACTAAGGTAGTTTTTATCGAAGGTAATTATGTTTTGTTAAAGGACCCTGGTTGGAGTGAACTAGTTAATATAGCTGATGATTCTTGGTTTGTTACTGCTGATAAGGCTTTGATTAGAAAAAGAATAATTCGAAGACACTTGGAGGCAGGTATTGCATCAAGCGAACAAGAAGCAATCGAAAGGGCCGATGGCAGCGACTTGAAGAATGCCAGCTATATTGAAGCAAATCTGTTCTCTCCTAAAATTTTAATCATAAATAATTAAATGACGCAAGAATAAATATCAATTTTTTTGATTCAATGAATGTATATAGTATATATAAGCTTATTTATATGGTTATAAAATACAGGATGAAAGAAAGAGGTAGCAACTTCAAAAGAATGAAACTAAAATATGCAAATTAAAAATAAGAAAAACAAGAGAACTAATATAACGGAAACAAAAGAAGAAGAAATGACTAGAAAGGGAGTTCAAAGAACTATTTATTAACGAGGATCAACATTATAGCGCATTTTTATACCCATGGCGGCCAATTCAGAATCCAAGTATTTCAAAACGAATGGAATGGCAACGGTGGTTGTATCATCACCACCAACGAATTTCTTACCTTGACCATCTTCCCAAATTTCAGATTCATTAACGTATTCACCTTGTTGACTGTGCATTTCCAATTTAGTTGAACATCTTCTACATCTGGTAGTAGCGATAGAACCAACTCTTGGAACTGAAGTTTGGGTGTTCAATAAAGAACCACACGAGCGACAAATTGAAGTTTGAGTATAATCAGAACAGTTCAATAATCTATCTTGTAATAAGAAAGCGGTACCATGACCAATCAAAGCATCTCTTTCCATTTCACCCACACGAATACCACCAGATCTCTTACGACCTTTGACGGGTTGCATAGTTAATGAGTTGACTGGACCTGTTGATCTAACTTGGAACTTATCATTAACCATATGTCTCAATCTTTGATAATACACACAACCGATGTAGATATCAGCTCTTAACTCTTCACCAGTAGCACCAGAATACATTGGTTCGTTACCGTGATAGTTATAACCAGCTTCCTTCAATTGCTCACCAAAGAAATCAGCAGGTGTATCATCTTCATTGAATTTCCATGGAGTGGAATCTTGTGCTATACCATGTAAAGCACCAGCTTTACCAGCAAGGGATTCAACAAACATACCAATGGTCATACGAGATGGGAAAGCGTGTGGATTAATGATGACATCAGGTTGAATACCAGTTTCGGAGAATGGCATATCAACTTGTGGCCATTTACGGGAACAAACACCTTTTTGACCATGTCTAGATGAAAATTTATCACCAATTAAAGGTTGTCTGGTAATTCTATATTTGATTGTCAATTGTTGGCATTCTTGATCACCCAGATCATCACCTAACAATTTAACTTCTTCAATATAAGCTGGCTCACTAGAGTGGTAAGTCTTCACTTTAGTCTTACCTAATGTATCGTCATAGTAAGCACAGATTGGATCACCTTCTTCAACTTTGACACCAATCAATGGTAAACCATCAGCATCCAATTTCTCTCTCCAAGATTCTGGCCATTCATCAACACCAAAACCAAAATGCTGAATAATTGGATCTAGCTTTCTTCTTGATTGACCTAAGTCAACTTTTTCAACTTTATAGACAGTACCATAACCGAAACCTCTTTCATCAGCAGATTTATTGATGATCATCGCATCATCCATATCATAACCAGTGTAAGAAATAACGGCAACAACAGCATTCATACCGTTAGGGAAATTATCCATACCATAGTCATCATATAAGTTGGCCTTAACGATAGGGGTTTGACCAGTTTGCAATCTATATAACTTATTATCAGATCTATGACATAAGGCAACACCAGGAGTACCCATGGTTTGCTTACCCATTTGACATTGATACATATTTCTAGGGGATTGATTGAAATCAGAGAATGGGGTCAAATTAGCCAAAATAGACAAGATATTAGTTGGTGAAAATTCAACATGACTATGAATACCATTTTGAATTTCTGCTGGGGTAACAGCAACATTCATATAGACTTGTTCGAAAGGACCCAAGACATCAGTTTTATCTAATGGTAAATATCTAGTAGGTCTCATCATTCTGGAATGACCACCAAATATATAAAGACCTGGGTATTGACCTTTATTAGAAGGAGGAACGTAACCGATTTCCAAGTCTAAAGGAAGACCATGTGTTCCTTCGACTTTCCAATATCTAAGGGTATCGGCAACCATTTTACCTTGTTCGTGAGTAGTCCAACCAACAATTCTACCATCTAATTGAACACAACACACATCAGGACCGGCGGCAAAACTATGACTTGGAGAAACACCCAATTTAGCTAAAGCAGCAGGAACTTGTGAAACATCAGAGGCTTTGGTAGCAATTTTACATTTATGGGACAAATGATTCAATAAACCACATGGAGAACCATCGGGAGTATGGACAGGACATAAGAACCCCCAAGATTCTGGTAATAATTTTCTAACGGTAGTAGTCTTTAACTCGGCAAAGAAAGAACCTCTATGAACCATTCTAAAATGGGAAATGAATCTATAGAAATTAATTTTTTCAGCAACAACAGTATAACCAGAAACTTGTTGCAAATCGAGACCAGATTGAGAAACTAAATTACCAGTGGATAAGAAGTATTGCAACTTTTGACCGATGTTTTCGTTGATCCTTAAAAAGACTCTGGTCATATATTTTCTTTCATGGAAATTAACCGCGATACCACGATCGATATCAGATTGAACTTGAGCCTTGAAGTTTTGAAGATATTCATCGATTTTTTCTTTAATAATCATACCATATAAGAAACCACCCAATAAAACTTCTTGATGTTGAGTAGCATCTGGATTATCTGGGCAACAATCACCTGCAACTAATGAGTATAATTTTCTAACCATAAATAATAACATTCTAAATTTATCGACATTATTTGGTAAATGAACTAAAACAATTCTTCTAATAACTTCTTCACCGACTTCGATATCTGACACATCTGGAGTAGCACCGAAAACGACTCTAAATTTATCACCCAAGTAGGCTAAAGTTTCTTGTTTAGAATATAAATTATAAGCTTTATAAGTTCTTAATAACAATTCTAAACGATCGGTTAAGAAAGAATTTGAAGTGTTGGCACCAATTATACCGTCGAAAATCTCACGATCATTAGTTTCAACCAAAGCCTTTAAGATCATCATGACAGGAATTAAATATTCATTTTTTCTCCAAGAAAATCTGAAAGTAACATTACCATCATTTAAGTAATGTAATACATTAGTTTGAGAGGTTTGATCTGGTCTAACACATCTTATTTGGATACCAAACTTGGTATAAGAAGCACCTCTATTACCAAATGAAGGACGGATGATGGCCATTGGATGATTTCTACGTTGAACAATCAACATTCTGATTAATTTTTCAATACCATTAACAATGAAATAACCACCTAATTCATCGGATTCTTCTTTTTGTTTAACCAATTCATTTGGTGATAATTTTTCTAAATGACATCTATTGGTTTTAAGCATGATTGGAACTTGTCCAGCTTCTCTAATTTCGGAGATTTCTTCACCATCATTAACGCTCCAAGTGACCTTGAGCATTAATCTAGATCTATAAGTGGTCATTCTTTCTCTACATTCTGATGGATAAGTTCTTCTATTGAGGGAAATCTTGTCTTTTGCAGCGACTGCAGGTTTGGCTAATTGAACGGATTCAACTCTAATTTTTAACTTGTTACCTAATCTGTCGGTATCACTGGAATCAAAAATAGTCTTGGAACCAATATCTTTGACGGCTAAATTTAATAAACCTCCGTCTTCTCCTTCAGTTAAAGCATTGAAAGAACCAACGTGAGGAGCAACGGCATCTGCTAATAATGGATATGCCGATTTATCTTTGGGAGGATTCTGAAAACGTTTTTCACGTTCAAGAGTTCTAAATTGAGCTCCCATACTGTTAATACGTATTTAGTGAAAGTGGGTGTTGGGAAACAGTATGAATCAAAAGAAAGTGAAGATTCTTATTATTGTCTTGATGTGAAAAAATTCAATGAGAAGAAAAAAAAAAAAATTGCAGAGATGAGAATCAGTACTATACAAAAAAACAAAAAAAAAAAAAAAAAAAAATTCTCTGGTCACGTGAAGTGTGATTAAATACCGATACCTTATTTATTGTATATCTCCTCCCTTATACTCGAAAAACATTAATTGATTATACTTATATTTTGAAGGATCTCATCATCAAACAACTTAGCGGAAGCCTACTTGTTGTACCTTGTACATTTGTATTCTGATATCAAGCATTTGAGATTGCAGAATAAATATCTCATCCCAGAGCAAAAAAAAAAGAAAATAATACCGAAGTAGAATCCATTAGAAAGACACCAACTACGACTAAAAGCAATGGCCAATTCACGCTTTGAATACGTGAAGCAATTCGAAAGAGAGAATCTCCTTCTTCCGGAAACTTACATAATAATCAGAGTAGACGGGAAAGGATTTCATAAGTTCAGCCAGGAGTATGAGTTTGAGAAACCAAATGATTTAAGGGCATTGCAGGTGATGAATAGAGCTGCCATGAATCTCGTGAAACAGTTTCCGGATATTCAATTAGCTTATGGTGACTCAGATGAATATTCTTTTCTATTGAGGCGATCGTGTACGTTGTTTGAAAGGAGGGAAATGAAGCTAATTACAACTTTTGCATCCTATATGTCTGTAAACTACATGTTCGAATGGAATAAGGAGTTTCCAGAGAAACCGGTTAAATCAGAAAGATTACCTACATTCGACGCCAGAGCTGTTGTTTATCCAACAGCTGCTTTAATTCGAGATTATTTTAGTTGGCGACAAGTGGATTGCCATATAAATAATTTATATAATACTACATACTGGAATTTGATCTTGAAAGGAGGAATGACTGGCAAGGAGGCTGAAAATAGGTTAATCGGAACTGTCTCTAGTGATAAGAATGAGATTTTATTCAAAGACTTTCAAATCAACTATAACAATGAACCAGATATATACAAGAAAGGTACTATTATTGTCCGTGAATATTCACAATGGAAGGCTACAGAGAATGATTTGAATGAAGTAGATTTATCAGATAGACAGAAACAAAGACGAGAAAAACAGCGTAAGAAGGCTACTATAACTGAATATCATGTAGACATCATCAAAGACGATTTCTGGCAAAATAGACCGTGGATATTAGAGTAAAAGGTATAATGTAAATAGTTTTATACTTAAATCTTCCGACAATTATATGATCCTTTGTGAATATTGCATCCTAATACACCAAATTAATACTTCAAAGAAGTTCGATAAAGTAATTACCTCGCAAATTAATAATTTGCAACTTAATACTCACCCACAAAATGAGGATATGGTAACCTGTAAAATATGCCACTCCAACATGTAAACCCTCAAAGCGAAAAGATTAAACTATTCATCTCTAAAAAATCAAAACAAATAGGTAGTGAATTGATTATTGTATGTGTTACTTACAACTGAGTCCGGGCTTTTTTTCAAAAACTTAAAACCTACCAGACAGCTAAATATTGACAAGCGTTAAGTTTAATCTATAGAAAAAGGAAATAAAAAGTAAGTCTTGAAAGTTTTTACCAATGCCAGGCGATATAGGACACAGTGAGGATGATAACATCGACCTAAATAAGGCTATTGAAGACTCACTTGCTTCGTTGAATTATCTACCCGATGAACATTCAAACCAGACCAACTCACATCATCAACATGATAGCCAGCACTATTTAGATCATCAAACAGAAAACCATCAGTCAAGTTCCGATTATCAAAATACATATCAAGAATACGATGCACAGAAATCTGATGAGGATCAAACATATCTACTGCGCTTTGAATCCCAAAATCAAAGCAATGAAGCTCATAATCAAGATGTCGATGAAAATGATGACATGGATTTGCAAAATGCTATAGGCGACGTTTTTAAGCTGCTTGATTTCTCATCTCAACCAAATCAAAATGATTCTAATGTCAATGGAATAGACGTAAATGAGTCAGATTCGAATAGTCGGGCGGAAGAGACAAACGATATACAGCACGAAATTAATATGCCACTTAATGAATTTAACGACCATCAAACTCTTACAGACCATGAAAACAGATCAGACCATAGAAACATTTCAGAGCTTCAGCATATTCCCGAAAATAAAAGTGATCGAGAGCATCATAATAATCAAGAAAATCAAAGCATTCAAGAACATCAAAGCAATCGAGATGATCAAGTCAATCAAGAAAATCAAAATAGTTCAGAACATCAGCGTATCCCAGAACATCAGCATATCCCAGAACATCAGCATATCCCAGAACATCAGCATATCCCAGAACATCAGCATATCCCAGAACATCAGCATATCCCAGAACATCAGCATATCCCAGAAAATACAAGTGTACCGAACTTTTCAAAACTACCTCAAGATCCACATACTTCTAGGGAGCTTAATGACAAGAAAAACGAAGGTCTGCAGGTTTCTGGGGATCAAGATACTGCTCAGAGCCTACGTAAGCTTCAAATTGGAAAGCAAAGTCAAGAAATTCCTAATCAATCTATTAAGCAAAACAGAGAACAAAGAACAGAACAGTCAGAGGTAAGCGAGAATAAAGGCACTCACACAGAAGACGAGAATGACTTTGATTTGGAGGCTGCAATTGGTGATGCTCTCGATAGTGCATTCGAGAACGAACACAAGAATCACGAAGCTGCAGGAAACCAACTGGATGTCATGCAAGGATCTTCACATATCAAAAACTCAGATTTATCTACAACTAATGAGAAAGGCGTGATTCCAGATAATCGGTACCTCAGTAGAGATCATGGATATCATTATAATACTGAAAATGATGATATTGCTTTGCATCAAAGGAGTTCAGTGCCTGAACAAGACCAAAAACAGGAGAGAGAAGCCAACCAAGTAGATAATCAAGACATAGAAGAGAGAGACGAAGAAGATTTAGACCTAGATGCCGCTATTGGTGACGCATTCAAGCTTTTGTCGTCACAAAATAGCCAAACGATCACCAAAGAGAACCCTCAAGTGGAACGGAAACAAGAGCAACAACCAATTTCGTCTACCGACAAGGAGTTCGATTCGAACGTTTCAAATAGTAGTCAAAAGGACTCAATTTCACAGAAAAGTACACTTGAAGTAGATCATTCTCACGGTCAGCCTGATGATGATCTTGAAGCAGCAATAGGCAATGCCTTTAAATCCCTTGTGGACAACCATGGATTATCAAGTCAAACTCCCCAGCCACCCTCTCAAGGTACTAACTCCACTTCACATGATATTAACTCCTTCAATGAACAAACTAAAAATTCATCTGCCGGTTCGAGCACCAAAACAACGGCCGCAGAACCAACAGTGGTACCTATCCACTCCCAATCTGAGTTGGATACATCTCAACCATACGAAATTCGAAATTCAGCAAGTGGCAATGGTCATGATGATGAACTATCAGCAACCATATCCGCTTCTTTAAATCAATTGTTAGACAGTTCGCAGGATCAGCAACAAAATGTATCGGGTACAAATAGTCAAAGTGGGTATGATCAATCTGGTGAAATGGATATTTTTATGGAATCAGCTATATCGGAGGCATTCAGCAGTGCATTTGGAAATAGATCTGCACAAGATGCAAGTCAAGCAAAGCCACAGAGCGACCCAAGTAATCGGACAGCTTCTGTGACGAGTGATCCAAGAAGAAAATCGATAGTCGATTTCACAAAAGATTCTCAGGTTGATCTTGCAACAGTCGTTCAAAATGTTATGGGTCAAATGGCTGGCCAAGATCAGGAATCAGTACCTGGATCTAGCAGTTTACCAGTTTCTCAGGACTTGTTAAAAGAGCTCGCATTGGAAGTTACAAGCCATTTACAGCTTTCAGAGGATAATGTTGCAAAAAATCCTCATTCTGTTGCGGATATGCCTAGGATTGATGAGAATGTTTTTCAACATTTCCAGAATGAAGCTCATCGTGACGAGGAAGAGAAACATCAAAAAATTCAGGCTGCTGATAGCAGTCTAAAGGCAGCCTTGGCATCGGCTGTTAGAAGTGCTATGGAATCAAACCCTTCCTCTTTAGATGTAGCTAGGTCTCTCCAAAATCGAGCCCCTAAAGTGGGGAACGAGTCGAACGATTCTGACCTAGAAAGCCTACAAATGAATCTTATTCTACAAAATGCGTTCAATATGGCGATGGAGAACCCGCATGACTTACTTAACAATTTGGAAATGGAAGATGAGTTTCCCTCTAAGCCCTCACAAAGAAGAGGCGAGTCTGAATTCATGGCTGGGAAGGTGGATCAAATCCCCCCAGGATACAACAATGCTATACCCAATTATCCAAGCTCAATAAATCGTGCTGCTTCAAGGCCCACCCCTAAAGGAAAACGAAAGCCATCAGCACCTCGCGCTCCTAAAGCACTTCCTATTACAAAATCACAAATTCAAGCTGCAACGGGGACACCTGCGATAGATCGTATAGCTCCCTCAACCATTTCGAAACAGACAGCGGCATCATTAGGCTCCGAAACCGCTGCCAATTTCAATAGAGGGGGTGACCCAAAAACCGGTGGAGTATCATTGCCAGATAATGCCATAAATAAAGCATCTGCATCAGTCGCTATGCTGCCCCAAAATGAAAAAGAGATGAGAGCCCAATCGGATTCGTCCTCGCAAGACTCAATCAGCTCTGTGGCAAAATCCATCGTGAATACAATAGCATCGAAACCATCGACTCTGACTGAACAAAATAAGAAACCATTGACAATAGCTGAGACATTGGCCCTTCACAGGTCTTCCATGTCTAACATTTCTAAAGACTACTCATCCGTAGCCTCCTTGGATTCGAAGAAGCTTTTGACTTCTCCTGCTGTAAATCCTCAGCTTTCGCAGATGCTTTCGTCTCTCTCTAGCCATATAAACTCGACTGGAGGCTCGGACAATAATTTGTTACAAGTTATCAGGCAAATGACAAACACGTTGACATCACTGTCGCTGAGATTACAGCCATTCACAAGCACGAAGAATATCCCATCGGTTTATGACATTGCTTCCAGCTACAATGACAAAGGTGAGAAAGAAGGTATGGTTCAGTCTTTAATGCTAGCGAAGAAGTTTTTAGAAGGACCCAACTCCAATGAAAAATCCAGTGATAAAGGGGCAATATCTTTAATTGAGCGGGCCCTTGGTTTGTTTAATGCGGGTACTGCTCAGATAACCTCAGGGATCCTGCAAATAAAAAATGAAAGTATTTCCTCTTTAAGTGACTCCATTATTTCGTCCATTTATAACTATTCCTATTTCAAGAATAGAGGTTCTCTTATCGTGGATAAACCAAGTGTGGATTCCCCAGAATATAAGAATCGGGTCAGAATTGAAAATAGAGAACGAAAGAAACGTTGGAGAGAAGAGAACGCCGAAAGAAACAAGGATAATGATTTAAGGTCGAGAGTTTTGAAAAGAGCATCATCGACATTCGGAGAGAAGGACACGCCCGAGAAAAGGGCTTGGGTTGAGGACGAGTTTAACCGGAGAAGAGAGAAACGTATTGCTAAGCAAAAGAAAGATGATGCTCGTTCAGCAAAGGAAGATGAAAAGAAAATCTCTTCTGGTCAACAGGACCCTAAACTCGTTAAATCTGTTACCGATATATTCAATATCATCTCTGTGTCAGGATTGAAAGAAGAACCAAAATCGTCCCTTATGGCAGCCTCGGCAGCTACCGCCGCTGCAGCACTCTCTCATTTCTCTAAAGCCAGTGGAGATCAACGTGAAATCGCTTCTTCGGTTTCTTCTATCATGTCATCCTTATTTGATGGAGCTCTAGAGTCAGGTCAAATTGAGAGGTTTAAGAACCTCTCCAAGGCGGCGTATATTTTAAAAGGTGGCTTTTCAGACTCTAGTAAATCAAGAGATCAGCAAAACTTACATGAAAGAAATGCAAGACCAAGTATATTAGATCGTGGCTTGATGAAAGATTACCACTTAACCTCCTCGCAACCGGAATCGATTCTAGATATGCGCAACCTTAACTTGAATAGCCAGAAAAGAAAATCTATTGACGAATCGATGAACAATAAGAGACATAAATCTATCACGCCTCCTAAAGATCCTAGAACCACACCTCATGTTTCAAATGATATATCTTCAATCTCTAAAATCGCTTCAGACATCGATCATATCAGGAGCTCACTAACTTCAAGCTCATCTTCTCATTTATGGAGCTCCACGCATGCATTAAAAATGCCTACCTATAAAAAACCGGAAAATAACAGCCTCTCACCGCCTGCTAAGTTGGGGGCTTCAATTAAGCAAGAATTTGATGAAGAGAAGAAAGGACCTACGTTACTGTTATCCAAAGCTACTCCCTTTATATCGAACAAAGCAAATTTTGCATCTATGAAAGACGAAGCAGAAACCTCGAATGAAGGATCCACGAATGGCACAAAGTTGAAAAGACCAGGTAGTTTTCAACGGCCTGCTTATTCTAAACCAAAAAATAGAAGTATGGGATTTCCGCCACTTTATTCGGCTTCATTTAGCCTGAACTAGATGATGAATTATTGGGTTTAGGCTCTGCTTCTAATGATTTCAATTCTAATCTTTTGTATATTATAGTATATAATTTTCTTAATGTAATATAGTATTTAATTGGTCTTTTTTCTCAATCATTCTTGATAACCGAATCTCTCAAGGTGCGCTCAAAGGCTTATAGGAGAGGTTTCCTTATAAAGCCAAGCATAGGCTCGCTTATCGCCCATCTCTAGTAACTTATCCCCAAAGTCATGTCTGATACTCTTGTGGTATTCATTAATCCAATTTACTTCCACTGGTGTCAAATATTTCTTGTCAATCAACTTTTTACAAAATGGAACTTTAGTCAAGTAGGCAAAGCCTAAGAAATTTTCCCCATTTCTAGCCTTACCAAATTTCTCATCACATTCAACTATTTCAAGTTCACTTTCTATTCTAATTCCAAATCTTCCGTCCACATAGTATCCTGGTTCATCTGTGAGTATTCCCCCTTTCTTAAACAAGTCAGTTTCTGCAGCACCTCCTGCGGTAGTCAGTATGAATAGAGGGGCCTCGTGGACGTTTCCAAAACTTCCAACACCATGACCGACACCATGGTTGAAATCAACGCCTTCATTCCATAGTGGCTGCCTAGCATATGCATCTAAAATTGTACCCGTGGAGGCTGATTTCGGTGGAAATTTAGCCATTGCAACAGCTAAGTGTCCTTTCAATACGAGAGTATAATATTTCTTCAATTCTTCAGTCAAACCTTCAAAACCAAACTTATAAGTTCTTGTGATGTCAGTTGTACCTTCAAAGTAATGAGCACCCGAATCAATCAAATAAACAGCACTAGGGTCTATTATGGCATTATCTTCCTTGGTTGGGGCGTAATGAATAATAGCGGCATTTGGTCCAGTTGAACTAATCGTTTCGTACGATAAACCTTTGAAATTAGGCAACTTTTCTCTAATAGAAAATATCTTTTGAGCAGCTTCGTACTCGTTGAGTTTGGCATTCCTTTTTACCAATTGATAATCTAGCCAAGAGGCGAAAAGAATAAAGGCCAATGAATCTTTATATTGAGCAATCTTTGAGTTGAAAAGTTCAGTTTGATTTTTGAAAATCTTCAAGTTAGCAACTATTGAATTATAAATAATTGTTTGTTTGGAGACTGACTGAGGAATAGAAGCAACCAAAGCATATGTGGCATTTGTTCGACTTGGAAGAACAATCTTTACAAAGTCGCCAACTGTTCCTTTGAGGTTCCTAAGATCCAGATAGAATAAGTCATAATCCCTAATAGACAAACCATGAATTGAGTTTAAATGATCAGTCAATGAGGATGAATCTTGATCTATTTTTTCAGGGTGGATGTATAATGTAACATCAGTCAACGTGACAACTGCATAACTGAAGAATACGGGCGAAAACGGAATATCTTCATCATTTCTTAAATTAAAAAGCCAAGCAATATCATCCAAAGACGTTAATACCAAATGCGTACTTTTGAACTTCTCCGATTTCAAAATGTCACGAATTCTTTCTAGCTTATCATTTGTATGTTCACCTGAAAATTTTAACGGTAAAGGATACACTTTGCTCAATGATCTTGATGGTCTTTCAGACCCCCAGACTTCATCAACTAAATTTACTTCAAGAAGAGGTTTAAAATCGAATTTCGATTGATATTGTAATCTTCTCACTCTTTCAAAATATTCACCGACAGAAATACTAATCAATCTTGGATCACAAGAGATTACATTACTGAATTTATTCGAAATAGCTTTGTCAATAGCAAATGTATTCCAAGAAGGATAGCCAGCAACACCTTGCTTTAGAAGTCGCCAGTACCTTGAATCAAGTTGCAGTTCAGCCTGCAAGAAATATCTTCCATCAGTGGATAAAGCAGCCTCACCAGTCAATTCTTTATCATCATCAAGGGTAATAACGCACAATCCAGCACTTCCAGTAAAGCCAGATAGATATTCACGTCTTTTGTCAGCTAAGGCAGTGTATTCTGACTGATGTTCATCCTCAGATGGAACTATATAGACACCAATTCCATACTTCTTCATCAATTTTCTTAATTCATAAAGTTTGCTCTTTGAGTCTAAAGTGGACTTAGGAAGTACTGTGGGATTCTTAACATATGGAAGATCTGGTAAGTCATCATCGTCATCGACATAACTTATATCACTATCGTCATCTGTTTCATCCTCATTACTTTTTTGCTTCGTTAGTTGTGGTAGACACTGGAATGGGTTGATTAAAAGTGACGAAAACAGTGGGGTGCAAGTTATTGTAGAAACTTCGTTATCCGCAGCAAGCCTGCGAGCACGTTCAGTTCCTAGTAATGGATCTTTTTCAGAATATCCAGTCATTATTGAAGAGTTATTGGTCTAGTTTAAGAATATCCTCTCAAGTTGAGAGTTTATCTTAAATATCAAACTGCGCAATCCCTTATCCGCATATTCTCGGGCTCCAGTTTAATAGACCCGTACATGTATTTGGTAGTGCCACACCTAAATCAAATGAGACGCGTCCTCTCTCTTTTTTTTTTAATGATTTAATAAATAGGTAAATAAAAGATACACATCACTTCTGTTCCATAAAGACATACTAAAACCATCTTTTCCATATAAACTCTAGTCTTGAAAATGGGTCGACTTGTCGGATTAGAACTTCATAACTTCAAATCATATAGGGGTACATCTGTCATTGGTTTTGGTACATCATCCTTCACGTCAATCATTGGGCCCAATGGGGCTGGAAAATCGAATATGATGGATGCTATTTCCTTCGTTTTGGGGGTCAAATCTTCTCATTTAAGATCATCCAACTTGAAAGATTTAATTTACAGAGGCCGTCGTGGTGCCAATAATTCAATAATCGAAAACACAGCTGATGGTATTATTCAGGATCCCACTAAAGCTCATGTCATTGCAATTTATGAAAAATCCAATGGTGAAAGATTAAATTTAAAAAGAACAATCACTGCCAATGGGAATAGTGATTATAAAATTAATGATAAGAGTGTTACTGCGTTGCAGTATTCGATGGTTTTGAAGGCTGAAAACATTTTGATTAAGGCTAGAAACTTCTTGGTCTTTCAAGGTGATGTAGAACAGATTGCCGCTCAATCCCCAAAGGATTTGACTAAATTGATAGAAAATATAAGTGGGTCAAACGAACTTACCGCAGAATACGAGAGATTAAAAGAAGAACAAGAAAAGGCACATGAATTTTCCACTTCAGTCTTTTCAAGAAAAAGAACTTTGAACTCTGAGTCAAAGCAATATAAAGAGCAGCTCGTTGAACAGGAGTTATTCGAAAACAAATTGAATGAAAGAAACAAGCTTGTTAAAATGATTCACTTGTACAAGCTCTATCATAGCGAGGAGAAGCATCATCTGCTTTTGGATGAGTTGAAAAATAAGAAGAAAGAATTGAAGTATTTACAAAACAAGTTATCACAAGAAGATAAAACTTACAAAAATATAATTTCGAAATACTCAAAGAGAGACCTTCAAGTCAAAAAGATCGACCAACAAATATCGGACTTGACCTCCAAGTCTGAGTCGAAAACCAGAGAGCTTTTCCCAATTCAAGCAAGTAAGAAATCCTTGATAAGTAAAATTCATTTATGCGAAGGTAAAATTAAGGATTTACAAGAAGATATATCAAAGCAAAAGATAGAGAAAAAAAAGATTGAAAAGAAGCTCCATGATACGAGAAGATTATTTAGGCAATTCGAAAGTAAGGCGATTGAATCTTCAAAAAATTCGAGTATCTCACCTGATGCTGTCAAAGAGTATGAAGAATTGAGGAATGAATTTCTAGCAAGCGAAGGTTCACAATTGGAGCAAGACCTAAGTTTAATGTTTAATGAAAAAGATCTGATAAGTTCGAACATCAATAATTATAATAACCAAAAAAATAATGCTCTTTCCAGAATATCGGAATTAGAGTCTATCATTAGTATCGAATTGAAACCAAAACTTACTGACGTCACGACTGAGCTTAATGATCTTTTGACATTGAAAAGAGAAAAATCAGAAAAGAAAGACGAATTGATAAAAGGCAAAGAAGAAGCAAACTTTCAAGAATTAGAATTGAATACTCAACTACGCGACGTATTAATTAGATTGGATGAACTTTCATCCCAACAGCGAGAATCAAATAAACAAAAAAAATTGAGGGAAAATGTATCCATGCTCAAAAACTCATTCAAAGAAGGTGCTATAAGGGGACTAGTATATGAATTAGTTCGTCCATCTCAACAAAAGTTTGAAAATGCTCTTCTGACAGTATTAGGGAGAAACTTTGATTCCATCATAGTCGAGAATACCTCGACTGCTTATAAGTGTATTGAAATAATGAAAGAAAGACGCGCCGGTGTTGCTACCTTTATTCCTCTTGATTCAGTTATAAATGATCCAATTAATCTCAATTACTTAAGAACTGTTCATTCTCAAGCGAAGCCTGCTATTGATATAGTTGAATTCGAAGACTCAACTTTGGAAAAAGCTATCAAGTATGTTGTTGGTGATACCGTGGTAGTGGATAATCTCGATACTGCAAGAGAATTAAAATGGGAATCCCATCACAAGTTAGAAAATAAATTAGTAACTCTAGATGGCTCGGTTATTCACAAATCTGGTCTAATGACTGCTGGTCAGCAAGAAAATAAATCAAGTGCTGGTATTAGGTGGGATAAGACTGAATGGAAGGCACTTACAGAGAAGAAAGAAGACCTCACAGAAACATTATCGAAGTTGGCAGAGGATAGGCCGAAAGAAATTGAAATTCATATGATAATGGAAGAAATTCATCTGATTGGAGATAAAACGCCACTTTTGAGAAATCAAGTATCGAATATCGAACGAAAGATTGAAGAAAGAAGGTCGGAAATCCAATTTCATAAAGATTTGATAAAGGATCTAGAGAATAGTATTGAATCCCAAAATGCCTTAATGAAGAACGTTGATTTGAAATTGGATCAAACTCAAACAAGAATCAGAAAATTGCAGGACAAGATCTACTCAGAGTTTTCTCGTAAACATGGATTTGCGAATGGTATAACTGATTACGAGAATCTTCATGGTGCTTCTATGCGAATCAAGGCTAAAGAAAGAACTCAATTCACTAAAACCATCGCCTCCTTGACTAATCAACTACAATTCCAAGATGATCGTCTTCGGGACATCGAGGAAAGAGAAAAGAAATTAAATGAGGATCTAATAAAGCATCATGAAAGCCTTGTTCTGATAGATGAACAGATTGATTCCATAAAGACCATATCTGACAATCTTGAAGCAGAATTAGAGATAACTCGCTCCGAAAAGGAAGCTGCCCTCAATACCCTCCAAGAAAGTTTGAAGGTATCGAAATCTCTTGAATCTACTGTGCATGAGATAGAGGGTGATATCAAGAGTTTGAATAAAACAATTACGAATATCGGTGAGATTTTGCTAAAGGTAGACACTGAAAGGGTAAACATTTTGAAAAATTGTAAAATTTCAAGTATTGACATACCTTTCAAAGATGGATTCTTGGATTCTATTTCTCTCAGCGATGATACAGATACATTGATTAAAGAGGTATATGATATAGATTTGGATTATTCGCTATTAAGCAATAGCTTGCGAGAAAATTTCAATTCAAAAATTGAAGCTGAATTACAAGCAAGACTTGAGTCAGTTATTAATGAGTTGGAGCAGCTTACTCCTAACGCAAAGGCTGTGGAGAGATTGAAAGAAGTTGAGTCCAAACTTAAATCATTTGACAAAGATTTTACCATTGCAAGGCAGAAAGAACAAAAGGTTGTTGATGCCTTTAATGATGTTAGACAAAAGAGGACCGACCTATTCATGCACGCCTTTGATCATATTGCTGGAGAAATCGACTTGATATACAAGGAACTTACAAAATCTGCTGCTTCACCGCTAGGAGGTTCTGCTTACTTAACATTAGAAGACGAAGATGAGCCCTATGGTTCTGGTATTAAATATCATGCGATGCCTCCTATGAAAAGATTTAGAGATATGGAATTATTATCCGGTGGTGAAAAGACGGTGGCCGCTTTAGCTTTGCTATTTGCAATTCACTCCTATCAACCTTCCCCATTTTTCGTCCTTGATGAGGTTGATGCTGCCTTGGATAATTCCAACGTTAACAAGGTTGCTAATTACCTCAAAAAGCATGCGGGTCCTGACTTCCAATTCATCGTTATTTCTTTGAAGAGCTCCTTATTTGAAAAATCAGATGCTCTTGTTGGTATTTATCGAGAACAGAAAGAAAATAGTTCCAAAACTGTCACTCTAGATTTAAGGGATTATCCCGAAGAAGAGACTCGGATACCACTTACCAGTTCTGGAATCTAGGCGGTTTATTCTTAAAAGCTCTTTTGTTCACATCTTCTAGTATATTATTTCAATTCTTTCACGTCGAAGGCTTCTCTTTCTTAAGAGTATTTTAGTCTTGATTAATTAATAATAAAATTTATCGGTCCAAGCGATCAACTGTATGTAGATCTGAAACTCAAATATTCGCAGCTCAAATATTTATTTGTATTTACTTTTTCTTCTCCAATGAAAGCGAGAAAGATTTTGCTTACCCCATCTCAAAAATTACATCTCTCTAGTAAGATTACATACGCCAAAAAAGCTACTTGATATGTTTGCTTCTATTCGTTCAAGGTGCACGCTCTGTTCCAAAAGATGCATTTCGAACCGTTTTTTCAGTCAAAGTAAGAAAAGCCTAAGACCTGCTGTTCCAGAAATCTTGGATAGCACGCAGCCAGTATTCGATCCTAAGTCTTTGCTGCCTTCTCGAAAGGATGTATATACCAATAAACCTAGAAAGTACTGGAAGCATTTTCTTAAGTCCAAAAGAGATGAAAACGGCGTTGCTTCGAGGGTGAATATTTTTTTCCATGAGGTCCAAGAGGCACTTGAAGTATTTAACGATATAAATCAAATAGACCTTAGCATAGAAGATATTGAAATTCCCGATGAGCTATTGCAAAAGTATTCCCAACCAGGTGCAATGAATGCTACTGTCAATAATGTTGAAATTCTTTATTTGACATCTAATGGAGATGGTCTTTGCTTTGTTCCAAGAAAAGCATACCTCTATGATGATTCGGATCTCAAATACACTGTGGTAAGAGTCCCAAAAGCCATCCCCGGGGATATAGTCGAACTAAAGTTAGGTAGACACATGGCTCTTCATGCTGAAAGTCAACTAATAAAGGTGAATAATTCTAAATCAAGACTGACTCGTAGAAATGATAGACTCATTGTTTGTTCTAATTTCAATCATTGTTCCGGGTGCCAGCTACAAATGATGAATAACGAAGATCAATTAAGCTACAAGCAAACCATAATCCAAAGGGCTTTCAAGTTTTACTACCCTGATCTTTATAATGAATTCATGTCCACAAGAGCTCAACAATTTGGTAGTGTGATGGACTCACCAATGCAATATTCCTATAGAACCAAAATAACTCCCCATTTTCAACCCAGAAGAGATGTTGAGCCATTGAAAACAAAAATAGGATTCAATGACATATATGATCCCGTGAATATTATAGATATTAATAGTTGTCCGATCGCTGTTCCACTGATAAACCAAGAATTACCAAACTTAAAATCTAAAGTTCTTGAGGAGTTAGACAGAGTTCAGATCAATAAAATGCTGACAAAACAGAGAATAAAATCTAAGATTAGTCCAACACTTTTTTTGAGAGAAAGTATTCGATTGGACCATAAAACAGGTGACTTTGATCATGTTTGCATAACAGACATTGGAAATGTCGTGACTGAAAAGATAGGTGACTTTGTATTTCAGTTTGAGGCATCAGAGTTCTTTCAGAATAATTCTTATATTTTACCTCAAGTTCTTGACTACATTAAATATCACATTCAGGAAAGTAAAATAGATTTTAAGTATATTGTCGATACCTATTGTGGCTCGGGCTTCTTCGGGATCTCCCTTTCAAAAGAAGTTCCTGAAAATGGTGGTAAGGTATTCGGAATTGAAATTTCTAAAAAATCCATAAAGTATGCTAAACATAATGCTAAAATTAATGGTCTCAAAATTCCAGAAAAAGCTGACTTTATTACTGGAACTTCGGAAGATTTGTTCAAGAACGAAGAGTTCGTTCAGTCTGGAGTTACTGGAGATGAGTCTATTTTGATTATAGATCCTTCTCGTAAAGGTTCTAATGAAAGTTTTTTGAAACAATTACTCAACTTCGGGCCTAAAATGGTTGTATATGTTAGCTGCAATCCTTTTTCCCAGGCAAGAGACCTAAATACTTTAGCTGAATTGCAGAAGAATAAGGATATACAGTACAAAGTTCAAGATGTTGTGGGGTTTGATTTTTTTCCACAAACTAAGCATGTTGAGTCAGTCGCTATATTAAAAAGAGTTACATAATGCATATATAAAATTAATGTACATAGAAGGATTAATGCATATTTACAGTTAGTCCGCTGATTCTCTCAAAAACTCATCTATAATATCTTGTAGAGAATTGATGGCCCATTCGATCCTCTTTCTTTGTTTTTTCCCATTAATGAAGTCACTTTTTTGCACCTTTTCGACTAAAAAGTACTGCAAACCCCTCAACAATGAAGTTTGTTCTCTTGCCTTTAATAATCTTTCAATCAAAATTCTATCATCGAATTTTTGATCTTGGCCCTTTTTAGACTTGAGACCTGTCCCTATCGCGTTTACTTGTGACTTCTTACCAACGTTGTCCAAGAAAGTAACGAACAAAACTTCCAAGAGCAATTTACTATCACTGGCAGCAGTCAAAAAGTTGATGTTTTTCAAAATATGTAATGGTAAAGAACCTTCACCCAATAAATATCCATAAAATCTTCCCAAATTGAGAATTCTCTTCAATTTACTCTCATCATCTTCATCATTATCAAATCCAGTAAAATCTTCTGTATCTGACTCTTCCCCTTGCGTTCCTTCTAAGTCTTTCAATAAATCCCAAAGCATAAATTGAAATGTCTTTCTGTGTTGATGACTGTCACACAACTTTGAAGCTAAGACCCCATAGTATGGATTCCAAGCTGGTTCAACACCAGTGCAATGCATTAAAACACGAGGAATCTCTCTTTCCTGTGATCTTTTTAAAGCCAATTTATCCAATTTGGTTAAAGAATCAACATAATCATTAGCTGACATGATGGAAACAAAGATGGCTCTTCTAATATCTGTATTCATTCTCTGCAGTCTAGCCAATTCCATCCAGTTAGGTTCGGCGTTGTCCAATATATCATCTAAAGCTTCTTGATTAACATTTACTTCAGCTTCTCCTCCATTGTTTTCAATACCCTTCCATGCCGAACCAACTAGCCACCATTTTCCTCTAGTTTCAACATTATGTATATCGTCAAGAGAAACTTGAATTGGATCGTTGAATTTATTGTTGTTTATTGTAGCTAAGAATCTTTTCAATCTAATAGTCAATTGATGGCTGGACTCGTTATTAATCTTAAGTTTGTTATTTTTTAAAGATGTAATGGTTTCAATCAAAAACTGAGTTCTCGTATTCAATTGATCTGAAGATAATGAAGATGCCTTGTTGTTTATTAATAATACAATTTCTTTAAGTGAGGAAGGATCGTCAGATCTCATTTGATTACCTGAAGTTCGGATCAATCTTACTAATAATTCTGCATTCTTTTCATTAAGATCATTGATGAGGGCCTTTATTATATCATATAATAATTTTGAAGATACAAGTTGAAACATATAAACCGAGGATAATAATGAAACAACGTTAGAAGCCTCTTTACCTTGGGTTTCTTCTTTATGGTATCTTTCGAACTTTTCAACCAATGTTTGTATGAAATAAGCACCAAATTCTGCTCCTTGTAAACGATATATGGCAACTACTAAAGACGCATGTAGATAAACAAAAGTATCGAGAAGTCTTCCCTGTTGAATGATACTGTCCAATACAATAGAGACAAGGTTGTCTGTAACGCTATGTCTGGCATTAGAAGTGTAGAGACCATTAATTTCATTGACAATTGAGCCGATGTTAGCTTCGGACAATTTATTTAATGGACCTTTAATTGATTTTTGAAGTGCTAATATTTCCGGAGATAATTCTGAAGATTCTAATGCTAATTTTCGACGCAATGCAGGGGGTATGTACTTTTTGGGCTCTTCGTTGCCTTCTTCATTTTCTTCTTCCGAGTTTGAGTCATATTGAACTGGTGCCACGAACGGGTTTTCTTTCTCTCTTGGTTTATCATCATCACTTTCATCTGACTCTGATTCCAATCCTTCAAGTTCAGAACCTAAATCTGAGTCGAAATCTCCTTCACTGATTTCATCATCCGAACTGAAAGGAAGGTTACTATCTTTTTCCTTCTTGTCTATTTTGGAATCTTTAGTGTCTTTTGAGTGTTCCTTTTCGGCTCCATCCAAGTAGTCAAAATCCAAACCATCAAGTAATCCTCCAATGAGGTCATCATCGCCTTCTTTGGCCAATTTGGACTTCTTACCGTTTTTCAAACCCAACTTCTTAGCGTAAAAGTCCATATCGTCATCATCACGGGTTCCCATTTGGGAAAAATCAGGTACCAATTCTGCTTCAGCGGATTTGTTTTTCTTATCTTTTTTTGATTCTTTTGAAATTGACTTTGAACCTTTGAGTTCTTTTTGATCATCCTTTGATTTAGATTTTGCTTCTTTCAACGCCTTCAATTGAGCCAAAGGGTCGCTTGGAATGTCCTCGTCTTCATCAAAATCATCATCATCATCGAAATCATCAGAAGCAATTTCGTCATCAAATTCGCCAAGCTCTTCATCATCCTCTTCAGAGTTTTCTTCTTCGTCGAATCCTTCAAAATCTTTTCCATCGTCAATGTCTTCAGAAGCACTCCCATCCATTTCGACGTCATCCTCACTGATTTCATCATCCAAGTCGTCTTCTTTAACGATACGAACACCTGAGTCACTTTCCTTTGTTTTCTTTGACCCTTTCAACGCTCTTAAGGCAGCTAGAGGGTCATCCACGTCTTCAGAATTGTCACTTTGGCTTTTAGTTGATTTTTTGTTCTTTGATTCTTTGGCATTTTTCAATGCAGCCATTGGATCTGCATCTTCGAGATTTTCATCTCTATTACTTCTATTGAAATTGTCTTTCTTTGGTGCAATTTGCTTCTGGCTCCCTGTAGCGTTCTTATGAATTGACTGGTTCTTCGATTTCTTATGCTTCTTCAAGTTCCTTTCTTGTTTTCTTTTTTCCTTTCTTGATATTTGAGGTTCTGCCTTCTTTCTTTTCTTATTATTGAATTGGCTAAACCTTGTATCACTCTCATCGTAGCTAGTAGAGTTGATTTGATCTAGAAGTTCACCGGGAAGTTTTACTCCATGGCGCTCCTCCTCACTCCTAGGCCTTCTATCTTTCTTAAAAGCCATTTGTGTATTGCGTTAAAGGTCTATTATAGTTCAAAGTCATCTCATCAATATTTTAGCATCTTTTTTTTTTTTTTTGTATTCAATTTGTTAGTCTCGCGATGTATACAGGATATCTCGATTTTAATTATTATCCAAAAGAAAAAAAAAGTCAACTCCAGCTTTTGGTGAATGGTTTGCCTCCTACTTCATTACAGCTTTGGCCCTAATATTAAAGATATATCATATAAGAGTAGATAGAACATATAATGAATAAACTCAAGTTGGAATTGTGGGGAGTTAAGATAGACCTTAAACTCTTGGGAGATCTTTTTTTCCTTACGGGAGCAGGACTCTCAATGTATTATATGTTGAATCACCTATTGAATGATTCAATTGATAATTCAGTTAAAACAAAGGAAGCCAAAAAAAAGGGAGCCACTGTATTGAAAAAAATCCAACAAGTCAATCCAGAATTGAAAAACTTGGTTTTCAATGAATATGAAAAATCGTTACTCAACTCATTGGTAACACCCGAGGATATAAATGTTACATTTGATGATATTGGAGGATTACAAGATGTAATTGATGATTTACATGAAGCAGTTATATTACCATTAACTGAACCTGACTTGTTCACAGCACATTCTAGTCTAGTTCAATCACCAAAAGGTGTTTTATTTTATGGACCACCTGGTTGTGGTAAAACTATGTTAGCCAAGGCCATTGCCAAAGAAAGTGGAGCATTTTTTTTACTGATTAGAATGTCAACCATAATGGATAAATGGTATGGAGAATCTAATAAAATCGTAGATGCCATTTTTTCATTAGCTAATAAATTACAACCTTGTATTATATTCATTGATGAAATAGATTCATTCTTAAGGGATAGATCCTCCAGTGACCATGAAGTAAGTGCCATGTTGAAAGCAGAATTCATGACTTTATGGGATGGCTTGGTTTCCAATGGTAGGATAATGGTTATGGGTGCAACTAATAGACAACATGACATTGATGCAGCTTTTATGAGAAGACTTCCAAAGAAATTTTCAATTGGCAGACCAACTTCAGAGCAAAGAAGATCCATTTTGAAAAAAATCTTGGTTGATGCTAAACTAGATGATAACGATTTCGATCTAGAAGCAATAGTCAATGATACAGAAGGTTCAAGTGGTTCCGACTTACGTGAGCTTTGTAGAGAAGCTGCTCTTAAATCAATGAAAGAATATATTAGAGAAAATTATAAAGGTGGTAAAAAAGTTACTACAAACATGGATCCAAACCAAGTAAGACCTTTGAAAACTAATGACTTCTTGAAGCATCCTGAATCCTTCATTCCTTCTGCAAACATTGATTAGACCCTTTTTGTATATTCTTTAATATTGTATAATAAAGTCTATTGACCCTATCTTATGATGTAACTGAAGTGTAAATGTTACCCGCACGACATTTGGTGGATTGGTCTTTTTTTCTGTAGAAATAAATTTTGAAAATTTTTTATTCAACCTTTCAATTTCAAACTTCTTCTTCTTCTTATATAACCCATAATCTGAACTAAGAAAACACCATATTCAAAAGGATAGATAGACATAATATACGTCAATATCTTCAAATTCAAATTTGTAGTTTAGAATGTTCAAATTCAACAGAATTTTTTCACAATTTTGTTTGGCCTCTTCGAAGATCCTTATACCTTTTCCTCCGTGGTATAATGATTCAAAGCGAGGCCTAGAATGATGCTTTTCACGATCAATTTGGCATCTACTTCTCAGTACATATAGGATTTTTTTACGCTACGGAAGTAGAGCTGACAATGGTTGCATTGTTGGTTGATAATTGATCTGATACATTTTACTCGTAGACTACGTCACAGTAGTTATTGAAGACTTGTTTCACTTAGAGCCTGCTGTGGGTTCCTGACTAACCCAGCTTATCTGTACCGCTGTTTACTCTGTAAGATAGTAAATGCTCTTAATCCCAGAACAAGATCTCTGGTATATGGTACTTTATATTTGCGACCGGTCAGCCAGTAGCAAAAAAAAGAGCATGGAGAAAAAAAATTGATGGCACAGGGTTGTACAGTATTAAAATCAGGTTATATTGCCACCTTTATCTTTCTTCTTGAAAAGTTATTATAAGCTAAAAGATACGATTGATTCTGAAAATGTATTCCAGATTATCAACAAGGTTGCTAATACCATCGAGAATCCTGGCAATTGGTAAGGCTAGACAAAGTTATCGTGGTTTGCCTTATCAGTGGGTAAGAAATTATTCTTACGATGTTGAAGATTTGAAGCAAGAAACCAATCAAAATGATACTGATAATTCTGCTGAAACCACTGGTGTCTTGGAATATCAACATCAAACTGAAACTGTTTTATATTTCAATTATCTATACCCATTGACTTTATCGAAACTTCAATTACAAAAATATTTTACATTCTTCCTATCATCAATTCAGAACAATTATACCAATGAGAAAGTAATTCAACACATTGAAAAATTGGCTAATACTGAGTCTAATCCATTACCATCTGATGCTAAGATCATTGACTTGGTTCCCTTGAAAAGAGATGGTGGGGCATTTGTAAAGTATCAAATCCCTAAAGGTTTAACACCAAAAGAGTTCATTAATCAAGTTGAATCAAATATTAAAGAAAATGAACTTAATTCTCATAAGAATATCTTTAAATATGTGAAAAATATTATTTGGAATAACCACCCAACGGCTCATCAAGTGAAAGGTATACCATGGATTGAAGATTTAAGTAGATTTCCAAGTTCAAGATTGAAAGTCATTTTCGAAGGTGATTCATTAACTGAAGAAGAATTATATTTGCTCTTTAGAAGATATGGTTTGATAACTGATATAATTCCTCCAAAAAGTGATGGGTTTGCTACTATTATCTTTCAAAGTATTAAATCGGCAATCAGCGCCAAAAATTGTGTTACTGGTTTAACATTGAATAAGGGTAAAACTACTTTACATTTACAATATATCCCAATCAAAAGAGTAAATTATATAACCGATTTTGTTGTGAATCATCAAAGAATCTCTATTCCAGCAATTTTAGCCATCATTGCAACCGTCGCGGTTTTAATTTTTGATCCAATCAGACAATTTTTCATTGAACTGAAGATTGCTCAAACTTACTCATTGGAAAGGTATAAAGATAACGAGTATGTTAAAGTAATTTACAGTCCTTTTGAAACGCTCAAAAGTTGGATTACAACTGGATATAACTATATTGATGATCATTTGAACTCTACTTGTGAAGAAATTGTTGGTTTACAACATAGTACTGGAGAATCTGAGAAGATTAATATTTTATGGAACGAGAGATTTGAAAGAATTAAACAATTAAAGTTATGGATTCACGAAAATATTAATACATTTATGATTGTAAAAGGACCAAAAGGATCGGGTAAACAAGAATTTGTCATGGAACATGCTTTAGGTAGTGATCCAGTTTTAGGTAAAAAAGTTTTATTCATTGATTGTGATGCTTTAGCAAAATCAAGATCTGACAATGCCTTGATTCAAAATTTTGCTAATCAAATTGGTTACTTCCCAATATTTACTTGGACCAATTCAGTATCACAGTTTATTGATTTAGGTGTTCAAAGTATTACTGGACAAAAATCCGGGTTAAGTGAATCAAAGGAAACACAATTGAAAAATATATTACTGTTGGCTACCCAGGCTATTAGATACGTTGGACTTTCTGGATTTGATAAGTTTCAAAAAGCAACTGAAAGAAGAAATAGATATAATGGAGAGCAAATTGTAATCAAGGAAGATGATTATTTACAACAATTCCCTGAAGAAAAACCAATCATTGTAATTGATAAATTTATGAAAAAGACTGATGGTAGTCATGATTTTATTTATAAATTACTTAGTGATTGGACTGCTCAGTTAATCCAAAGTAATTTAGCTCATGTAATTTTCATTACACATGATGTTGGAAGTTTACAACATTTAACTGATTCATTACCAAATCAAGTTTTCAAGAGTATATCATTATCTGATGCATCACACGAGAGTTCTCAACAATATGTACTTAATCAATTAGGAAATGATTTTAATGGTAAAACTGAAATTGATACATGTTTGAAACCATTAGGAGGTAGAATGTTAGATTTGCAAGCTTTTGTTAGACGTGTTAAATCTGGGGAAACACCACATGATGCATTAGATGAAATGATTGGACAAGCAGCAGAGCAAGTGACTACATTTTTCTTGAACCATTCTGAGAATCAAGAGTTTAATTGGTCAAGTGCACAGATTTGGACCATTATGAGATTATTGAGTGATAAGGAAGAGATAACATTTGAAGAATTGAATAAGAGTCCATTATTTAAATCACTGAAGGAAACAATGATGACCTTATCAACATTAGAAAAGAATGATTTAATTAGTTTGAATAGGGATAAAGGAATTTTGACTAGTATATCAACTGGTAGGCCATTATATAAGGCAGCATTTGAGAATTTAGTTGAGGATGAAAAAATTTTCAAATTTTATGAAGTTGATTATTATAATAATTTGATTGGAGTTGAGAATACAAAAGTTGCCAAATATGAAGAGGAGATTAGTAAGATTAGTCAATTGAAGGATTTAAGTTTATTAAAGGATAGATTAAATTATTTAAGTGATAAGATTAAAGATAGTACTTTTAAAATTATTGGATATGAAGAAAGAATTGGTAAGATTGACAAGATTGGTAAAGAAGGGAAGAATTTTTTACAAAAAATTTTTTAAGTAATGATTAAAGATTGATTAATTTTTCATTCATAATTTCAAAACACATTCTTGATCTTATTATTGACATATCATTTTGAGAATAATTCAAAGGTTTATTATTGGCGACGAAATTTGCACAAGTACAAGTAAAGACACCACAATCACTACCATTTTCTTGTTGAGGTGTTTTAAAATTAGGTATGAGTTTAAATTGATTATAATTAATGGATGAATTATTTTTAATTGCTTCTTGAATCATATAATCTTTAATGATTAATAAAGCATTTAAATTACCTGAAGAATTTAAGGAATCATAATAAGTGATTGTAAAATTTGAATTATCAACAATTGCCAAAGACCAATGAGTACTTAAGATATTAATTGGAATAATGATTAATTTTTTAGTATTAACATTAATTTTTTTACGTTTTGACCATCTTGCAACTGAAGTATAACCTCTTTTAGATAAAGTTGTATAAAAATGAGTAGTCCAACAAAAAATTTGGGAATTTTGTAGAGAAATTAAATTTAGATAAAAATCAATAATATTATCATTAAGCCAATTAGTACCTTTTAAAGTTTTTAAATCTTTAATTGTTATATCTATTGCAAAACGAGATTTAATTTTTTTTGAATAATCATTTGAATTCCAAATTTTTAAAACTTGATTAAATTGATCATATGATAATTTTTTTAGATTTGAAGTTTTTAATAAACGTTCTTTTGTAATTTTATTTAAGAAATTTTCTTTATCAATTCGGAAAAAATCATTAATTGTTAAAGTTGAAGTTACATCAACTATTGTATCAAATATTGAATAATTATATTTTGAAATTGGAGAAGTTGGGAAATAAAAATTTGAAACCATTTTATCATAATCATTAGTTGGTTTTGGTGGTGGAGAAGAAGGTTGATTTAAAAATTTTAAATCAAATGAGATATCTGGATCATCATGAGTTTCATAATCATGATCATTAATTATAACTGGAGATGGAGATTTCAATTTATAATGAGTTGAATATCTTGAATTTTCACTTAAATCCAAGCTAGTTCCATAATCATGAGGTTCTGGAGTCTTTGGAGGTGATGGAGTCGATAGCATATCAGAATTTTGATTCAATTCTCTTTTTGGAGTCAATTCTCTGCTACTTGAATTGAAATTTGAATTGAAATTTGAATTGGAATTTGAATTAAAATTGGGACTTTCGGGTTGAATCTTAACACTTCCCGATTGCAGCAATTTATCATAATTTTCAATTAATCTAAATTTTTTAAACCAATAAGATTGAATTAAAAAATTATATAGAAATTTAAAAGTATCAGTTATAAAATTTATCATCAAGGTTGAATTCCTTTTTGTTTTTCTATCATATAAACACTTTTTCTATATCTAAATATATTAATTCAATTTTCAAGGATTCAAAGACTACCTAATGTAAATGATAAAGATGTAAACTCAGATAACTGGATATTGCAAAGTCAAACAAAATTCAAAAGTTGACGTTGGAACTTGGAGATGACTTGGAGAATTATGCAAAGAATCAACTTAATCTGTAAGTAATTAATATCATATATATATATCAATACTATTCAATACAAGATCCAAACGTCAAGATGGTTGTAGATATGACAAAAAAAAAATATTTGTGTCCTTACACGCACATCATTCCATCAGTTGTATAGGATACCTACTGGTATTAGTACCTTGTGTTAGTACCCATTAGTACCGTATTATACTATATATTAGTATATATATTAGTATATATATTAGAAGATATACTATCCATGTATTTACTAATATCAAATACAACTCATACAACTATTAATACAATACTACCATTAACCAAGTTTTAACTTTATAAGTCGTACAATATTGAGTATACGAGATCTTATACATTGTAGTATGACATGAGCACAAGAGATGTTAATATTGTATAAGTCTTGTTGTAAGTTGTATATTGTAGTTGTATAGCTGTATGTGAATTGATTTATGTACTAGATTACATACTTTATTATTGCTCTATGCAAATACTATATGAATATTGACTATTACTATACTATTGACTATTGACTATACTATATGACTATTAACTATAGGACTATTTACTATATTGACTATACACATAATATATATACTATATTGGTATATGAATTAGAATAATATATATATAAAGTATCGACATTTCAATGACGTATTGCAAATTTATGTTTGTGGATTACCATTTTGAATTTACTATACTACTATACAAACTATACTACTATACAAACTATACTACTATACAAACTATACTACTATACAAACTACTATACAAACTATACTACTATACAAACTATACTGCTGGAAACCGAGTAACAATATATGTTCGTTGGGTATTTATTGAAAGCTGTCATATGCAGAGTTTCTCCTACGCAAGACATTGAACGTTGAAAGGTGAAGAAGTAATCTCTTGTTAGCCATTGGTGGGGCCAATGATGTCTCCATGATTCAGGCTGCACTTGTCGGTCGGTATAAGTGGTATGGAAGGTATTAGTCTGGTCTCTGCTTATACTACTAGATCAATGCTATACATGATTTGCTTTTCTGTTCTTCAATCTTATAAAACTGTAATATAGAGTATTGACTATATATGTGTACAACCAATTAACTAATACTCTTTACAAGTTGGTATTTGCATCTACAAAGTATCAATTTGCTGCGAATTTTATACAAAACCCCATGAAAAGCAAAGAATGCCAATGTATTTGTAAGGTAAAGCATAGGACCGTGTAGTATAGAGTAGCATAGTATGGTATGGTATAGAAAGGTATAGCTTATGGTGTTTGTATGGTATAGTAAGTATGGTATTGTAAGAATAGTATAGTAAGTATGGTATAGTAAGTATGGTATAGTAAGTATGGTATAGTAAGTATGGTATAGTGTTAGTTGGGAGTGGATGTACGGGTTGTCTCACTCCACGTGGGATAAAATTATCAATTAATATTAAAAGAAGATAAATTACCAACTACTTCAACCAAGCGTGAAAATGGCTGAATCATTACCACAAGAGATGTTGTTTGGAGCCAAGTTAGAGTCCGAAACATATACTCCTTGGAAAGAGTATTATATCAACTATACCCATTTGAAGAAATTATTGAAAGAAGGGGTTGTATTACAAAATAATTGGACTGATAAGGATGAACAAAATTTTGTAACCGCTTTAGATTCAGATTTAGAAAAAGTTTATACCTTTCAATCAAAGAAATTTGATGAATTGAATGATGAATTAAATGGATTACAAGCTAAAACAACTACTTCTGATAAAAATTTAGATATTAATCAATTTCAAAATGATTTAGATTCAATACTTCAAGATACTCAAGAATTAAATCATTTTCAAAGATTAAATTATACTGGATTTATAAAAATTGTTAAAAAACATGATAGATTACATCCAAAATTTAGTGTTAAACCATTACTTAATGTTAGATTATCAAATTTACCATTTCATCTGGAAGATTATAGTCCTTTATTATATAAAATTAGTGCATTATTTCAATTTTTAAGAGATAATTATGATATTAATCAACAATTATCAAAATTATCATCATTTAATGAAGATCCTCAAGATTATCAATCTTTTAAATTTTGGATTCATCCTGATAATTTAATGGAAGTTAAAGCAAGTATTTTACGTCATTTACCAGTTTTAATTTATAATCAAGATAATCCAACTTATTATAGTGATGATGATTCAAATGATGATGATTCAAATGATGATTCAAATAATGAATTTTCAAATATTGATAAAAATGATTCTTTAATTAATTGTTTATACTTTGATAATTCAAATTTTGATTTATATAATAATCGTTTAATTAAAAATCCAAATACTTCAACCTTGAGAATTAAATGGATTGGTAAATTAATTAATAAACCAAAAATTTCAATTGAAAAGAAAAATTTTGATCAAACTCAAGAAAATTATAACGTTGATGAAAAATTATTTATTAAAGAAAAATATCTTAATTCAATTATTAATGGTAATTTTTCAATTAATAAATATTTAAAAAAATTATCAAATAAAGGTGAACTGCAAGAACAAATTGATGAAACTGAAAAAAATTTAAATTCTTTAATTAATTTTATTGAAGATAATCATATTCAACCAACAATTAGAACCGTTTATAAAAGAACTGCTTTCCAAATTCCAGGTGATGATAAAGTTAGAATTGTTATTGATTCAGATTTATTATTTATTAGAGAAGATGCTTTTGATACTGAACGTCCAATTAGAAATCCAAATAAATGGCATAGATCTGATATTGATAGTAAAATTAGTAATCCTTTTAATTTATTAAGAAAAGGTGAATATTCAAAATTTCCTTATGCTGAATTAGAAATTAAAATTAAATCTAAAAAGACTAAAAAATTAATTTGGATTGATGATTTAGTTAATAGTGGATTAGTTAAAGAAATTCCTAATTTTAGTAAATTTATTCATGGTATAAGTACTTTATTCTTGGAAGATGATAAATTAGATAATATTCCTCTTTGGTTTAATGAATTAGAATCTGATTTAAAAATTGATCCTCAACAAGCTTATATTGATTCTCATCGTAAATTAATTAAACAACAAAATGATGAAGAAAATATGTCTAAATTTAAATCAATGTTATCAAATCATACTGGTCAAGTTAGTTTTAATCCTCGTTCAAAATCTTTTAGTGGTTCAATCTTTAATCATTCAATTAATGATGATGATGATGCACTTATAACTTCTCCTCCAAAAAAAATTAATTCTCCTCCTCCTGATATTGAATCAAGTGATGATTTTAATATTGATGATGATGATAATAATAATTTCTTACATCAATCTTCTAAAAAACAAAATGCTTTATCAAAAATTATGAAAATTCCAAATACTTTATCAAAATTAATTGATGTTGATCTGGAAGATGAAGAAATTGATTTACCATTTGGAGTTGAAAAACCAAATTCTTATATTAAAAATGCAGGTCCTTTAAAAATTGAACCAAAAGTTTGGTTAGCAAATGAACGTACTTTTAATCGTTGGTTACATGTTACTACTTTATTAAGTTCTTTGACATTTATTATTTATTCTTCAACGAATAAAGCTAATTCTTTTGATTTAGCTAATAATTTGGCTTATATTTATTTTGCCTTGACAATTTTTTCCGGTTTATGGGGTTATTTCATCTTCAATAAACGTCGTGATATTATCATGGAAAGATCTTCAAGACATTTAGATAATGTTTTGGGACCTTTGATTGTTTCTATTGGTTTAATCGCTGGTTTGATTTTTAATTTTGTATTTGGTTGGAGATCAATTGCTAATCAAGCTACTGCATTATCAGATGATTTCTATATTAAAAATCCAATTCATAAAGATATTCATGATTTCATCTTTAAATTAGTAGGTGCATAAAGAATATCGGATCTTTTAATTTGCTTATTCTTCCCTACTTCTGTATATTTTCATATCTTACTATAATCATAATATATAATACTTCTGAATACTACACTTTTCACTTTGTAACTAAATATAGTCTAAACTAGAGGTAATAGGAAATTATTTTTACAATTTGCTAACTACACCAAAAAGTGAAAAGGAATACAGTGAAAAGGCATAAAAAAAATTGAAAATGAAAAATTTATTGAAGTCACCCTATTCATTTCCTTCGGTTCGGAGAATGAAATGTAAGTAAGAGCAATATCATTGTTGGCTTAAGAAATTATTTTCAATAACGATAATAAACTTTCTGCATTTGCATAATTCAAAACTCTTTTTCTTTGTAATCTGTTGAGTTATGATCCACTTAACAAGTCAACAAAAAAAGACCTGTCCTTTTTCATGGATAATTAAAGCGTGAGTGAAGGTCTGGGCCTGTACCAGTCACTCAAGCTGCAAAGAAGTATAGTAGAATATAGTGCTTTATACTAAGTAGTTTAACAAACTAAAGAACCTTTGTACTGTAATGTCACATTTTGCTTATGCTTTGGAGTATTACCACAATGGTACAACTTTATTTTTCTATTATTTCACTTTTGGGGACAGAGAATGATATAAATACTTTCCAATTTCCTCTAGTTTTTAGGGGGGTTGAGTAAGATACACCTTCATTTAGTTATATAATTCTAACAGCTGTTTTATCTCGTTTGTTAAACAAATTAGCATAGACTACAAATTTCTTTGCAGCATATTACTTTGGTATACATACCGACCAATTCGCGATACATTAACAGATTAGAAGTCAAGATAGATGTTACTGACCATGCTTGGTTCTCAACCTCAATACTCTGATAAAAATGATGCTACTTCATCCTCCAACTCCCCTGATCTCTCATCGGGGCCAAGAAAGGAGACCCAGACTGGTAAGTCAGACCCAGTTAAGAATGACGCTGACTTGCCTAGAGCTCAGAGGAGTAAGATGTATTTCTCTGAACCAGGATCTAATCGTCCCCATTATATTGAAGTTATGGAAAACGTCTTTTTGGATATCAATAATACATAAGAATTAGCACACAATCCCTCAAATGCACATTTTATCTTTGATACTGGTTCTTCTTTCTCTTTAGTTAAAGACAAATTTATATTATCCAATAAACAATTAATCAATAATGAATGTAGCTGATGGTAGAGACATTGATTTTGGGGACAAAGGAGATAAATATTCATTCTGCAATGAGTATGTCTTAACTATTATGGACGTCCATTACGCTTCTAACATGCTGCTTTGTTCGATCTCTTAGTCTTCAGTAACAGATTAATGCTGATATGGTTCGGGGTTGGTGGTTGGTTTAGCAATCAAGCATTACTTGTTATTTGCTGATATCATATGCCAAATCAAAGAAACAAGAACACGATTTATTAAACTATAAGAAAGTTCCATTATTGTTGCTTCTAATGGTTATCCTACGGTCTCTATCATTTGGTTGAAGGTACTAGCTTTAATATGTTCTTAGTTTAGAAAGTTAAGGGTTAATAATTTATAATTTCATTTATATAAAATCAATATGAACATATCTCTTTTCGTCTCCGAGCCCCTAAGTAGTCTTTTCTATCTAATAGTTGTATTCTTCTCTTTTTCGTCAAACTAGTTAGCATAGCTTACTGTATTCCCACTAAAATTCTTTGCAGCATATTAGTTTGGTATACACACGGCCTCTCACCAATACATATACAGAAAAATGTACGGATGTTTTCGACTAAACAAACCACGGTGGTTCAAATGAAATTAAATTTTCAACAACATTCAACCTAACGTTATCAATCAATAACACGATGTCTCTTAATATATCATTATATACCGTTAGTGCTGCATTAATACTAGATAATAAGGGATCAAGATTGTATGCCAAATATTATCAAACCAAAGAAAATGAAATAGTTTCCAATCCATACAAAACTCTTAATCAACAACTAAAATTTGAAGAACAATTATTTTCCAAAATAAATAAAGTTAATCAAGATATTATATTATATGATAATCATTTAATAACTTATAAACAAACTAATGACATCATTATTGTTTTAGTTAGTTCAATTAATGAAAATGAATCATTAATTTATTCATTAACGAATAATTTGAATGAAGCATTGAGTATATTATTAGATAATACTTTAGACAAATCAACTATTTTGGAAAAATATGATTTGGTTAGTTTATGTCTTGATGAAACTATCGATGATGGTATTATTTTAGAAATTGATCCTTCAATTATTGTTTCAAGAGTTACTAATACTCCATCAAATTCAGCAATTTCAAATGATTTGAATTTGAATAAAATCGAATTATCTGAAAAGGGTTTATTCAATGCTTTATCTTTTGCTTCAAAGAAAATTGGTGAAAGATTACAACAAGGTTTGTAATTTTAATGTATTAAATGTTTATTCTACTTGTAGTCATGTATTTTAGTCCATAATAACTTAAAAATAGTCTTCTCCTAACCAAAAGCCAAAATTCATATTTGCCTAGTCAGTTGTTTAACTAGTGGTATATAATGATTTATAATGAATTCTAGTAATTATGCCAATACATATTAATATTAGTTTTATTGTTACTTTAGTCTATTTTCAGTAGTTAGCATGATCGCATTGGGAAGCATCTTCAAGTCAGTAAGATTACTTCCTATGTAACTAAGAATGTATAATTCTGATGCTACATAATCCAGCCGTGTTTAAGACTCTTGATGGTAACAAAGCATAGAGACCACCTCTCTCCCGCCTTCACTCGTGAATCTGCAATCAGGCGACATGAATGATGTTACATCAAACTACATAAGTGTATTTGTACTCATTCAATCTGCAAAGATCATGCTAGCTTTATCCATCCCAACATATGTCCTATCATCTAGTGACATCTCTATAGAAATGCATGACTTCTCCCCATAGTCGGGGGTGATATCAAAGCTATCAATTGTAGTGAAATCTGACATAATCATTTGATGCTATATCTGATTGTTCGGGTTTGTACCATCTAGTTACTCTATTCAAAGCTGCTAATTCGATACAGAACCTTCAGTCATAATTGATCCAAAAAGTTATTTCCTGAAATGTAAATACCACCTGGGCCATATCTTTTCTTCCATATGTCAAGGTATTTAATCGACCTCTTTGCAACTGCCCCAATAAGTACCAATATCGCTTGAGGCACTGTAAACTGAAAACCGACTTGAGACCAGTCTAGAGCAAATACTAAAAGAAATGATACCACAAGCAAAAGCCTTCTTCATGTATTATCCAATATAAAAAAGGGAAAGAAAAGCAAGATTTGGACTAAGCTCAAGAGATGCCTCAGACGACTTGGAACCATTTTAGAATCCAGATCTTGTACTAGCAAAAGGCCCACACACCTCAAAATGTTATTTGAAATTTTTTATTTTTTTTTTACTTGATTGAAGTATCAAGATCACTATCAACAAGCAAATCAACTAGCACATCAACTCTTTCATTGAACTTCCAATAATTTCAATAGCAAGATGGAAGACTCATTTCATTTTTCGATACTAAGGATATCGATATGTCAAATATTGAAAAGTAGTGGGTTTGATAAGTGTAAGCCATCGATAGTAAACATATTAACTGATATTTATATAAGGTATTTAACCACCTTACTAAAGAAGAGTATAAAGTATTCCATAATACGTCAACAATCCAATCAAATCCAAGTTCAAGATATCTTACAATCGATGATTGATATTGAATTCATCAAGCCATCAAGTTTTGAATCTATATTAGATATTCAAGATGATTATCCTAAATTTGAAACATCAAGAAAGATACAGCATCAAAATTATAATACAAAATCTATAGAATCATTTGTTGAATGGTTAAAATATAGTGATAATTTTAAAATAAGTAAGAAAATAATAGAAGTACCAGAAAATTTATTAATAAATTTAATTGAAAAAAGGAAAATTGATGAATCAAACGAAACTGATCAAGAGAGAAAGAAGAGAAAATTAAAAGAAAGACAAGAATTTTATAACCAATTCAAAGTTGGTGATATAAGTGGTAAAAGACCGGTTGGATTTATTGAACAATCGGAGCCTTCATTATTACAAGAAGATGAAGTAATTGAATTAACTGATAATGATAAATTATCATGGTTAATTTATTTAACTGAGAAAGATTTAAAATTTGGTCATAATTTAAAATATTTAAATACGAATTTAACTAATTATTTATTGGATGTACAAAAAAATGGCAAATATCATCCAAATTCAAAAGATTTAACTACAAATTATCAATACTTTCTTAAAAATTTAAAAAATTTGAATAAGTTTGATTATTTAATTGATAATTTAAAAGATTATTATGATGAAATTGATGATGAATTAAATGATGATGAAAAAATTTTACCTTCAGAAACGCTAGAACTGAATTTACCTTATAATGTTAAATATAATTCCGAATTACTAAATGATGATTTAGATCAGTATATTGACTACGCTGAACAACACGCGGAGCAAGCAGGGTCGGAACAACAAGACGAAGAACAAGAAGAACAATCAGAACAATCAGAAGAAGTTAATAATCATGTCAAAGACGGCATTATCATCAATGATGATGGCATTGGTGGTGATAATAACTTGATATTTATGTAATGGTGCCTAGGTACAAGACTCATGGCCACGCCTCGAGATACTCCTACGTCAACATTAGGATTTCTGTGGAGAATACTCCACTGAACAATACCAAAAAAAGGGTCCATTACTCATTAAAGCAATACTTGCTGTACATTCAAATTAAGGAGTAACGTACCTTTTGGAAATCTTGGGGAGACGCGTCTTTGTAGTTCTTGAAGATGCTAGCAGATTTCTAAGTTACTTAGCCCTGACAACAAGCGAACGCGTGTGCATGTACACCTGCCCCCAACCATATGTAATATAAAGTCAATAGCAATAACATCCTAATACAATACCTTTGTAATACAATAACTTTAAAATTCAGTAATCAATTTAACCCGATACAGTATAAAAGACATCTAGCATAAAATTTTATGACTGCGAAGGAAGGGAACAAAAAAAAAAAAAATACACCGCGCGTTCTGAAACAATATCAATAAATTAATAACTCGCTCATGAAATCCCTTTGAACGCAGTTTAATTACTTCTTCTTCATATCATATATAATTAAAAAGACATTCCTACTTTCTTTTGAAAAGTTTTCTTTTTTTTTTTTATAAAACGAAAAAAAAAATTACAGAATAATCCAAGACTTTGTCCCTTAAGACTTTTATTTGTGAGTCCATTTCATTTTGTCTTCCATCTTATGTTAATCAGAGTTTAACTATATTTCGAATCTAATAAGTTAGTATATACCCTTCGAAGTTAGAACCGTTAGACCCGTTTAAGCCGAAAACCCTGACCCCGTCATAGCCTTTTCCACTAGTCAACAAACCCCGGTAGCTATTGGATTCATTAATAAGCTTTTCAACGTCATTAGTTTGTTTCAAGTTGTTCATTGCATCGCTAAGACACTACTAGCTATTGCTCATCCAGTTTATCACCTTGACAACATCCATTGCCAATATTGGTCTGAAGTCTTAGTCGAGAAAACGTTTTAGATCATCGATATTACATCATTTGTTTACAACGTATCTGAAGATATATTTGGAATACTATAAAATACTATAAATACGATTGAAATTTTCACTATTAATATTCCAGGAAGAATTTCGAATTATGATTAATCAAAAAATGAATCTTACGTTAAAACTTAATAAATCATTATCTAATATTTCTCAACCAGATATTGGTCCTTTCACTCCAATAGATCAAACTTTAAGTACTCCAGTTGGTGGAAATCCACCAAATGGTGGCGGCTGCGGTGGTGAAGCCAGTTATTTTCCTGATTCTTTCCAACAACCACAAGCACCTCAACTTAACAATTCATTATATTCAAATCCTTCTTATAATGAATCGGATGATATTTTAACTGATATTGATGAACCATCATTTGGTTCATTTCGTACCATCAGAAAATATACTCTTAATTTCACTTCTAATTTTGATCAATTGGTAATGTCAGTTTATTCATATATTTTATCCTTACCAACAACCACTCCATTTACTGGGATAACTCCTCCAAGTGGATTGGTTAGTAAAGTTGCTAATGAAACTATGAATAATTTAATCAATAAGACAATAAATGGAAATTTCCCACCTTATGATCATCAGAGTATTATAAATATTGACTATTTAAAAAATCAATCATATCAACCAATTTTCTTACAATTGATTAGGAAAAGATTATTGGAATTATGTACTTATAATAATTCCCTGAAAAACGATTTAAATAAATTACCAGCTAGTACTTCAATAAGTATTACAGTTAATGGAGGAAATGATCAGCAACAAGGTCAACAACCAAATCAATCAATTTATAATACAAATGTCAGACAATCTTCGATTTCTAACTTATCTTTAACTGATGCCAATATTTCCAATTTTAATAATAATAATCCTCCACCAATTGCTAGGTCAAGATCATCTTCCCTTAATTTAAGAAAACAATCATTAACCAGAAATAACTCATATTCTGGTAATAATTGGTTACACGTTGGGAATTTGAATAATATCAGACCTAATGGAATAACAAATCAAGTCAGCCAACCAAATGGCAGTACTGATTCATTACAATCAATGCAAGATTATGTTCCACAATCATTTATTAATAGAAGTGCCAATCAAAATAATTTCAATTCCATGATGTTAGATTATCAAACTCCTCCAACATCAAACAAAGGCTCAATATCATCACAATCAAGTACTCCACCTACCTCATCCTGCTCTGGTAATACCATTACTTATTCAAATGTTCAAATCATTCATAATAATAATGGCAATACCAATAATGGAAATGGTATGGAAGTTGATGATTTTAATTTTAATAGATCAAGGTCAATATCAAGAACTTCAAGTAGAAATAATGGCTCAATCAATTTACCGAAACCTTTGACTATTAATACAGAAAATGCTAATGCGTCAAGTTTTGATAATTCTTTGGATAGTCCATTTATGTCTGCCACTACTCCTCTGGAAGAGTATGGATACTTTATGAACGTTCAACCCAACGAACCTATTGAATCATTATCTGAAGTTGCTGTTAATAAAATTAATTTACCAAATCAAGTTAGTCTAAGTGAAAAGAAGCGAGATAGTTTAAAAATGAAAAGAGGTATTCATTAAAACAAAAAAAAAAACGAACAAAAAAACAAAGCACAAACAAAAAAAATTAAAAGGATTGATTCTTTTACGTTTTTCTTACTTTCATTTCTTTGGGATAATTTGATATTTTTGGTTATATAAAAGTTTATAGATTAATAGTATTTAATATAATTAATTGCTATAGAATTTTGCAATAGTTTTGTCAGAATATAAGATCGCGGTTGCCAAAAAAGAGGCCAAAAAAAAAAAAAAAATTAGACAAAAGTGAAATACTGCAAGCGACGCGTAGCTCATCTGAATAATCAATAAAGCAAGCCGATGTTAAGGGAGCTACGGAATGTTTCCAAAGCACGAAGCAAGAATGAAATATTGAACAGTTTCGTTCAACCCGTTGAAAAGGGGGATTATCATACGGATAAGTTTGAGCAAATATATGGAAATTTTGAAGTATCAAGCAAAGAAACCTTACCATTAAAGATACCATCACAATTAGAGAGTCCGTTTAAATATCATTCCAAGCATAATGAAGATGAACTGTATGTACAAGTGCCCAGATTATCAATTACGAAATTGTTGACCAGGAATTGGTGTGAATTACAAAAAATGTATGAAATATATGAAGGCTCGGTGGTTAAACAACAAACCAAACAAATGAAATTAGGGAATGAACATCATGAAAAATTAGAACAGATAACGCATGAGATTGAAGAGGATGAAGAATTGATGAAATTCATTGATGATTTACCCAGTAATGAAATATCAGATTTAGGTTCAGAGGAGATTGAATTATGTGAAGATTGGTTAGAAAAAATCATGATAAGAATATATACGTTATTAACCAGTGGATATGCACGAGAAGTATTAGTTCATGGATATTTAAATTTTGAGAAACGAGAATTTTTGACCAAGATTCAAGAGGATGATGACGAGCAAGTATTAGTTAGTGGGATAATTGATTTACTTAAGATTAAAAGTGAAAACAATGAAATGATTGAAGAGATTCAATATACATTTGGGCAACATAATTTGAATGATTTTTTACAAGAGATGCCACTGATTCTTGAAAAATATCAAATAGATAATGAGATAATAATTGGAGAAATCAAGACCCGATCTTATTCGAGTATTCCCAATCAGGAATCGGTTATAAAAGGGGCCAAATTACAAGTAACATATTATAAGAAGTTATTAAGTATACTTTGTGGAGAGAATAGTTATGAAATGATGAAGATGAATGCAAAGAAGCGACATAAAAATCTTGATCAACCAATTGGAATAAGGAGCGTATTAAAGATACTTGTTAAATATCCCTGGTTACAAGATGATTTTAAAAGACTTACAAGAGGAGAATTCAAAGGAGTTGAGAAGAATAATATACCAGGATATGCAATGAGCAGTTTGATCAACGAAGAGAGATTAGAAGAATTAGAGAATAGATGGCAATTAAAAACTTTGATTGAACCACTAATGAGACAATGGCAAAGTCCATTAACGTTAAGATATTTTGCAATAAGAAGTAGTCAATTTTATCAAATATTAAATCAATTAACAAGTGATAATTTACAATTAGAATATCATAATCTTAAAAGTGGAGAAGTATTTCAAGAATATCAATTCAAATACGATGAAAATGATTTGCAACAAGAAATACAAAATGCAAGTAAATTTTGGAATGGAGAAAAACCACAACCAGAACCAGTTGATGATTTATCAAAGTGTAAATATTGTCAATATGAAAGTAAATGTTCAATACCCAGCATGACAAAACGTAAAATAGGTAATCAAACCATTGGAGATTTAATACAATCATTTATAAATGAATGAATGTACAATATCATCAAAAGAATTTAATTTCAATTAATTAGAATTATTTCTTCTGCAGACATTGATTTCAATATCTGGGATTCGTTTACCACGTATACCTATTTAAAGAATGATTTCTTTTGGCGTATACGTGGAGATAAATTCCCAATTCCTACATATGCATACACTTATTCTATTCTATTATTTATATTTATTTATATTTATTTATTAATGACTTAATGCTAATAAAGAAGTAGTTGAAAAATTAATCTTCATTAGTTTTTTCTTCCTTATGTAGCCTACTGCGATGCAATCTAGATGCACCATTACCCGGCAACAACCTACTAACAGGGTTATGCGATTAACATACTAAATTACAATACACAATACAATATACCAATGCAATTAGTAGTATTTAATCAATTCAAATTCAAATTCAAATTCAAATTGTAATTGCAATTGTGATTGGCATTGGCATTGGCATTAGATCCGAATTATTCCATCTGCTTCAATCCATTAGCCAGATCAAATTGATAATGCCCACTAAAAGATCTCATCCGGACATTAACCTGCGCGCCCGCCACTGGTAGCTCCATACACCTGGCAATGGGGCCCAGTACACGACCGCAAGCTGCCCAATAAAACGGCGACTAATTGGCCAGCGGGCCAGTGGGCAAGTGCCATTACGTAACCGATTACGTAACTGCCCTAACCACAACCACAACCACAACCAAGAAAAAAGAAAGAAAAAAATACAAAAAAATTGTGCTACTCCGAAATCTGGGGTTAATCAAAAGCAGTGTCAAACAATATTATTTAATAGGCTTTTACAACAACCCACTAGAGGTCCCCCCCCCACTCAAGACTCGACTGACATCGACTCAAACCACTAACTAAAATCAGTACAAGATGGTTTCATTGGGTCCCCACAAGGGGTTAATGTCCGATGGGCTCGTCTGGTTTAAACAGTGTCTGGCACTCCGAGGGTATATTTTATAATTTTGCTAAATGGAAAAGCTCGGAGTCACGGACACTTTATTTTTCTCTTGTTGTCTTGTTGTCTTGTCTTGTTAAAGACAAAGTATCCTTTTCTCAGTAGCTGAAACAAACGAACAAATCAAACAAACAAAAAAAAAGAAAAAATTGAATTGTATGTAGTTAAAAATACGGTAGAAAAACTCCGATCTCCTGTTCCGAGGACGCACGCTGATTGGTCAATGGGCAGGCATTTGTCTTTTTGTCTTTTTTTTTTTTTTTTTTTTTTTTTTTTTTTTTTTTTTTTTTTTTTTTTTTTTTTGCTGCACTTTTTTTGTTTTGTATGGCGCTTTTTTTGTTTTGTATGGGCTTTTTCCACTCTCAAACCTTATGCTTACTGGGAGAAATTTTGTGATCACTTACAATTCTTCGGTTTAGCATTTTTTTGTATTGAAATTATTTATATAGCTATTGATTTCCTCCTTGATCCTGTTAAATTTTTTTTCGATTCTTCTCTTCTTTTCTTTCTCTTTTCTCTTTTTTCTTTTCCTTTTTATATATCTGATTAACTGTTTAACTCAAGTCTACAGATTATCTTATTATAATGTCTGCTCTTCGCTCTTTTCAAACCGTTCAACGTTCTTCTCTTTTGGCCAAACGTGTCTTGGGTAATGCTCGTACTTATGCTACTGCTGAACCAGTATGTGTTTTCTATATATAATTTTTAATTCAATTGTTGTTTCCAATTTCCAATTATGGAATTGGTATGATTCAATTAACAAATTGAATAATTTTTACTAACTTTACATTATTTAGACTTTAAAAGCTCGTTTGGAAGAACTCTTACCAGAAAAATTGGAAGAAAAGAAACAATTATTAAAAGAACATGGTAAAACCGTATGTATTCAAATCTTTTCAATTATCTTTCTTATGAAGAAAGTATTATGCTAGTGCTAATAAGAAGACAAGGTCAAAAGTCATATTCTCTAATTGCTCTAGTGGAATATTCCGGAATGGAAAAATTCACATTTTGTGGGATGTGTGGGTGCACGACTCGATGCAAAAGGCATTTTCGGTCTTTTTTTTTTTTTTTTTTTTTGGTTGCACTGGTTGGAATCTGGGGAATCTAGTACTAACAAAATTATTACTAGGTTATTGGTGAAGTTTTATTGGAACAAGCCTATGGTGGTATGCGTGGTATTAAAGGTTTAGTCTGGGAAGGTTCAGTTTTGGATCCAATTGAAGGTATTAGATTCAGAGGTCGTACCATTCCAGATATTCAACAACAATTACCAAAAGCCCCTGGTGGAAATGAACCATTACCAGAAGCTTTATTCTGGTTATTATTAACTGGTGAAGTTCCATCTGATGCTCAAACCAAGGCTTTCAGTGAAGAATTGGCTGCTAGATCAGCTTTACCAAAACACGTTGAAGAATTGATTGATCGTTCTCCAAGTCATTTACATCCAATGGCTCAATTCTCAATTGCTATTACTGCTTTAGAATCTGAATCTCAATTTGCTAAAGCTTATGCTAAAGGTGCTCATAAATCTGATTACTGGAAATATACTTATGAAGATTCTATTGAATTATTAGCTAAATTACCAAATATCGCTGCTAGAATTTATAGAAATGTCTTTAAGGATGGTAAATTAGGTGAAGTTTCTCCAAGTTTGGATTATGGTGCTAACTTGGCTAACTTGTTGGGTTATGGTGAAAATAAAGAATTCTTGGAATTAATTAGATTATATTTAACCATTCATTCCGATCATGAAGGTGGTAATGTCTCTGCCCATACTACTCATTTAGTTGGTTCTGCTTTATCATCTCCTTTCCTTTCCTTATCTGCTGGTCTTAATGGTTTAGCCGGTCCTTTACACGGTCGTGCTAACCAAGAAGTTTTGGAATGGTTATTCAAATTAAAGGATGACTTGAAAGGTGATCACTCTAAAGAAGCTATTGAAAAATACTTGTGGGATACTCTTAATAGTGGACGTGTTGTTCCAGGTTATGGTCATGCCGTTTTAAGAAAAACTGATCCAAGATATACCGCTCAAAGAGAATTTGCTTTGAAACATATGCCAGATTATGATTTATTCACCTTGGTTTCAAATATTTATGAAGTTGCTCCAGGTGTCTTAACCAAACACGGTAAAACTAAGAACCCATGGCCAAATGTGGATTCTCACTCTGGTGTCTTGTTACAATACTACGGTTTAACTGAAGAATCTTTCTATACCGTTTTATTCGGTGTTGCCAGAGCCTTTGGTGTCTTACCTCAATTAATCTTGGATAGAGGTTTAGGTTTACCAATTGAAAGACCAAAATCTTTCTCTACCGAAAAATACATTGAATTAGTTAAAAACATTGGTAAATAAATGTTTTAAAAATTTAAATTAGTAAATAAAGTTTATATTTATTAAATGAATATATGTCTGTGATTTCCTCGTATCTATTCTTTTGATATTGTAGATTGGCCATTCTTTTGATATAGATTAGCCATTCTTTTGATCTTGTAAATCAGCTATTAGTACTATCATTTTTGGTAGCCTGCACATATTGCGAGTTGAATTTTTTTTTTTATGGTTGATTTTTCAGTAGGCTTTTTCTTTTAAATTTTTCAGTATATACCAGAAGCACACCAATATTGAAGATGCTTCGATCTACTAGACATCTAAGTTACTCTAGAATACGTCTCGAGAAGGTGTCTTACTCGAAGACTTTACAACTTCCTCAAACCTCATTTGGTCCAAGATCTCCTCGAGGTGATGATCGTTATAAGTTAATTCGTATAATTAGTGATGAATTATACGATTGGCAATTAAATCGTTCAAATCATTCAAAGTCTTTTACTTTACATGATGGACCTCCGTATGCAAATGGTGATTTACATTTGGGCCATGCTTTAAATAAAATTTTGAAAGATATTATCAATAGATTTGAATTAATTCATAATGATTCAAAAATTCATTTTAAACCTGGTTGGGATTGTCATGGTTTACCAATTGAAATGAAAGCTTTACAATCAATAAAACCAGAAAAATTGAAAGAAATTAAACCGGTTGAAATAAGAAAGATTTGTAGAGATTTAGCTCAACTGATGATTGATTTACAAAGAAAACAATTTAAAGAGTTCGGAATAATGACTAATTTTGATGATCCTTATATAACTATGAATCACGATTATGAAATTAATCAACTAAAAGTTTTCCATAAATTATTAGAAAATGGTTTATTATCAAGACAGTTAAAACCTGTATGGTGGGGCTGTCAAACCCAAACCGCTTTAGCTGAAGCAGAGTTAGAATATAACCCAAATCATAAATCAGTTGCGATATTTGTTAAATTTTATTCAAACTCTTCCTTTTTGAAAGAAAAATTCAATTTATTAGAAAGTGATAAGTTGTCCTTACTTATTTGGACTTCAACTCCTTGGACTATTCCTGCAAATCAAGCTATTTGTGTTAATGAAAATTTAACTTATAGTTTGATTCATGATTCTTCTAAAAATGATTATGTTGTGGTTGCAACTGATTTGATAGATGATATTTTACAAAAAAATGAACTGTTTATCAAGTTAGAAAATTCACCAGTATTATCCGGATCAGACTTGATTGGTTCAACTTATATTAATCCTGCTTCCAAAACTACAAAGGAATTTCCTATACTTCATGGTGATCATGTAAGCTCTGGCGCAGGTTCTGGGTTGGTTCATACTGCTCCTGCCCATGGGGGTGAAGATTATTTAATTGGTCGTAAACATAATTTACCTATTATGTCATCAGTTGATGAAATGGGTCGCTTCATTGGAAATAACATTCCTAGTGGATTTCAGCATTTGAATGGAGTCGAAGCAAATTCTAAAAATGGTATTTGGTCAACTATTGATTTGTTAACTGAAAATGATATGATTTTCAATATTAATAAGAATTATAAACATTCTTATCCATACGATTGGAGATCTAAAAAACCAGTTATTCAAAGAGCCACCCCTCAATGGTTCATCAATGTTGGTAAGATAAAATCAACTGCTATTGAAGCTTTGAAAAAAGTTGAATTCATACCTGATTCGGGTAAGAATAGATTACCATCATTTATACAAAATAGAAATGAGTGGTGTATTTCAAGGCAAAGAACTTGGGGTGTCCCTTTACCTATTGTTTACAATAAGGAGACTGGTGAACCAATTGAAGACTTAGATACCGTCAAGTACTTAATTAACAAGATCGATCAATTGGGTACTGATGAATGGTTTAAGGAAGAAAATGAGGATATAAATAGGTGGTTACCACTGCATATTGATGGATCGAATTATATCAAGGGTAAAGATACAATGGATGTTTGGTTTGACTCGGGAACTTCTTGGACAACTTTGGAAAATGCCAATGATGATAAAGCATTGGCCGATATTTACTTAGAAGGAAGTGATCAACATAGAGGTTGGTTTCAATCTTCATTATTAAATAAAATCATTTCTTCGGGTATAAAAGGTGAAAATTTCAAACCAATTGCACCTTATTCAAAAATCATAACTCATGGTTTCACTTTAGATGTTAATAATGATAAAATGTCCAAGTCTAAAGGTAATGTTATCGCACCCCAACAAGTCATTAATGGAGGTGGTAAGCCATTGTTACCGGCATTGGGTACTGATGGTTTAAGATTATGGGTAAGTTCATCGAACTATACTCAAGATGTTAATGTAAGTGGAGAAATTTTATCAAGAGTAATGGAAAACTTGAAAAAATTGAGACTTACGATTAAATATTTTTTGGGTAACTTAGCCAGATTTGATCCATCCAAAGATATGATTGATTATAATGATTTGAATCCTTTGGATAAATGGGCACTTTCAAGATTACATAATTTGCAAAAATCCGTCATTAATAATTATGAAACCCATAATCTCCAAAGAGTTGTCAAAGACCTTAGTCATCATATGAATACTGATTTGAGTTCAACTTATTTTCATATTTCAAAAGATTGTTTATATACCGATTCTATTGATTCCACTCGTAGAAGAGGTATTCAAACCGTCTTATACCATGCATTAAAGACTTATATTGGATTATTAGCACCCATTCAACCAATGTTGGCGCAAGAGACTTGGTCGCACTTCATTGAAATGTTCAAAATTGATGAAACTTCACCATTTATGATGAATTGGATTAATTTTTATGAACTACCATCAAATTTCCAAAATGAAAATATCGAAAAAGATTTTGAATTAATCTGGGAAATTCAAGATCACGTTTATAAAAATCTAGAGAATTTGAAAACAAATGGTGCCTATAAAAACAAATTAGAAACCCAAGTTATCTTATCCACAAATGAAAACACCTCAATTGGGAAACTACTTGAGACTCACCAACCGTTCTTAGATGACTATTTCTTAGTGTCTAAAGTTGAGGTCAATCCCTCAAATGTCGAAGATAAAAACGTTGCATTCAATCAATCTTTTAGCATAAATTTGGCAAATGAAGAAGAAGTTAAAGTTAATATTTTACCCTCTCCTCATCACAAGTGTCCTAGATGCTGGAAATTCATCGCTGAAGAACATGACCATTTGTGTCAAAAATGTGACTCCGTTGTAAATACTTGATCCATTGCTGCAACTTGTATATTATAAACCTGTACATAGATTATAGAAATAAAAGCTATCCTTTATCACTTTTTTGCATTTTTGCATTTTTACCCTATTTTGCAGTCAGATTTGGCACATTCTTCGTGCGAGGGTGATTTTAAGGTGGGTCGGCACCGCCCGTACACATCAACCCGGCCAATGATATGACAAGAAATAAACGCATTCCCCCAAATTCATTCTTCTTTAAGTCATATTCTCCCAGAAGTCTGTAGGTGATTGGCTTAAGCATCATTGAAGTCTTACAATATGGACAAAACAACTGAAATCATATGGAAAGTAACCCTAATCAAACAAAGAGATAAAAAAATGATAACAACTCGCAACTGAAACTTTTTATTTTTTGCGAACGCGTGATGGGAAAAACTATATAAGGGGATAAATTCGCACTTTTTTTCTCTTTTTTTTTCGGGCCACCTCGTACCGCCCTTCTTTTTTTTTTTTTTCTCTTATAACGCGCATTGCCAGAAAAGCAAAATAGATGATCAATTAAGAGGTTGTCCACAACATACTGAATTAAAAGCACTTAGAAGAGAGTAAGTGATTATAATGAGTTCACTTTCGCGGAAGATTAGAAATTATAAAGAAGCGAAGGAAAGTTTAGATGCAAAATACATTTCTCTTTTAGATGAAAACAACAAAGGATATACGCGTGAAGATGAAGAATCTGTAAATCTTGATGTAACAAAGGCGTTGGGCCTATTGGTGGAAATGGATAAAATATTTTATAACTTCAATGCATTGAAGGTTTATTTGGAAGTTTCAAAAACGCATTTAACAGAGGAGGAGAAAAATCTCATTTATGATATGACCAAATTCCAGGAGCGTTTGGAAAAGGAAATGCCAATCGCAGAGATATTTACTTGCGTTCCGGATATGGCTATTTTAAGGCGTGAATCCCGTGAAAGTGCTAGAGAAGCTGGTAAAGTCACTTTCCAATTAGAACAATCACAAAGCCCGTCTACATTAGCTAATGTTCCAACTGATAATAATACACACACGACCAAGTCTTTAGAGGAGTTGGAACAAGAAATTCATGCAAAGGAACTTGCAAAGAAAGAAAGACAAAATAAAGCTAAAGCTAGGACCAGAAAGAATACTCCCAAGGCGTCTTCTCATAAGCCTTCTAGTGTTGAACCTTACCAAGCTGCATTTTCAGGCGTTGCCAAGAGCGCTAATCAAAAGAATCATTCAAAGAAGAATGACCTGTCATCCCTAGCACACCCTAGCCATAATCAGTTGGATATTTCCCAACCATCCAAGCACCCGCGTGAAATGGTGGTGAAACAGAAGAAAGACCGTTTAATCCGTCAGTTCGCACGCTCCAGATCAAAAGGCGTCGCTCGCAGTCGTGATTTACCATCATCGGACGCCGACGTTATCGTCATTGATGATTCGCCGGAGCCGTTGGAACCAAGCACGCCAAAACCCATTGAAAAGCATCCGACATCCGTCCAACCTTCCAGACCTGCTGCGAACGGGGCTGCCGTTCCGGAATCAAATAATTCTCAACGCTTAGCTACTTCCGAACCCATGGTCGGATCCAACATTTCGAAGAATCTCAACTCCAATACCACAAGCGAATTAATATCCACCTACCCAAGACTATCAAAGATTCGAAAACCAAATCCTCCTAAAAATGCTTCGCCATCTCAAGTCATTAAGAACACTCTTGGTAACTTCGAGCCTAACACCATGTCAATAGCCTCAACGAATCAAAATAAGAGTTTACCTAAGGAAATTAGTTCTACCAATACGAACAATAAGGATTCGCTGGCAGTAGAGATCGATGATGTGATCGAGGTCGACACTCACCCTAATTACAGCAGCTTAGCCATGCAATTACCTTCTAAGAGAAGTCGATCACCTGATATTGAAATCATTGATTCACCGCCGATTGTAAGGTCCTTTCTGAGCATAAAGAAATGGACCCCGGAACACGTTAGTTGTCTTTCAGATGCGTTTTATAAACCGAACACAGGACTGAATGAAGACATTATCCGTCTTTTTGAAGAGAAATTCAATGTCAGATTGCACAAAAGAAATGCAGCATATTTAGCATCCCATTACGGATTTCGCAATCGCTTGTTTCTCAAATATAACGCTACATTCAATCAGGCCTATAAAGTTGATGCCCCAAATAAAATGGAACATGCAAGGAGCATTTTGAAACATATGCACGAAGAGGGATGTGATGTTAATATGAGTTACGTTATCGATGGGATGAGTTTCAGGTCACTTTTGTATAATCTGTTCAAAACAATTACTGAACCAACATCCAACTACATAGTTGTAGTGGTCAAATTTTACGTTAAAGTCTACCTGAGTGCTGCGTCCAACGTTTTGAAGCAAAATTTCGAGTCGGATTTGAAACGTTACAACCCTCGTATTACAACTGATCTTACCCCCGGAAGTGAACTTTTGGACAGTGCACGACCAGAAAATTCTTCTGATTTACAGACTAGCACTAGTGTTTCCGATCATCATGATCAATCAATAGAAAAAGAAGCTAACGCGCTTTTCGTTGACGAAGGAAATACGGAACAATCACTTAGCCCATATATGGATTTGTCCCCGGAAAGGAGTTTTGTTGAAGACCGTAATTCAAACTTAGGTACCACCGGTAATACCGTCGAAAGTAGACCGGTTATGACAACTTCGGGTTTAAGTCCATTTCGTGAGTCAAATGAGTCGGTGCCAAATGAGGCTTCGCCTTTCTTGAACCCCTCTCACCCTGCTTCGCCTGTTGAAAAATCACCAAATCATACTGGCAATGCTCTGATGTCAACGAACGGAGTACTCCACTCAGCCGAAAATAATACGCCTGCTCCAAACTCGGCTGGTTCGGCTTCTCGTAAGAACAGCGATGAAATTGGTAATTTGAAAACCCAAGTGGAATCGGCTCGGAGAGAGTGTGTAAATCTGTCCAAATTGCCCCATGTTCATTTCTCGGAACAAACAACGCAAGACGATATTAATACCGAGTCTGGTTCCAGAAAACCCTTCGTCTGGAGCCGTGAGTGTGTGATGGCTTTGAAAGAAGCTGATTTGCTGCTAGATACTAAAAATCCCAAAAAAATGTTGTACTATACTCAATTCATCAGGCGTAACACCGGTGTCAGTGTACCTTGGTACGCAATACAAAAAAAATTAGATGAATTGCATGGAGTGAAAAGAGCTGATTATTCTAAGACTGAATCGTCAAAACCTTCAAAACACAATCTGTCTTTGATAGAGTATAGCAGGCATTTTGCTGAGCCACTTGATAATTCAAAGGCTGAACCAAAATCAAGATACGAAGCTGTGCCTAAGTTTAACATCGATTTCAATAATCGTGAAACTATTCGCCATCGAGAGAAATACGATCGTTATGTGCCGCCTTCTACTCATTCCCGTCAAAATCCTGCCCAAGACTATAATAATATTAGTAGCATCGCAGATTCATCCCATTTGTCTCCCAAATATGCCGCCGGAGATAAGCACAAGAACTTCAATGATATTAGAGGAAATCACTACAGACTGGTCACGACAGACATGGTTCGTAAAAGTCTCCCGAGTGGAAGTGAGAGACCATTTCACAATGATTATCAATTCAAGAGGAGCTTTTCCAAACCAAGCTCGAATGTAGTAAATGAATTTGAGGAACTCATCCACCAGATGCAGGTCAATGAGAAGCCAGACGATTACTACAAAAGGAAATTTGATGGTATAACTTTGAAGCCCTGGACACTTGCAATGGGTATTGTTTTGGTATCGACCATAGAATACATGGCCCAGCCACATCCAGAGTTGAGTGAAGCTACTATTAAAGTTGTGAAATCGAATTTGGTGGTTCTCATATCTTTAAGGTTACTCAGGCAATTCAAAAATCAGATCCAAGCAGCAGATATAAAAGAAAAACTACTTACATTGATGGAACTTGACGTCTTTGACAAGCCCTGTTGCAAATTGATCGAGGATTATTGTCTCACTGAGTAAAATAGCATTAAGATTTTAAAAATCTTTGTATATTAGTATAATTTCATTGCATTTTTTCAAACCGAATGTAGCATCTTAGTAATTAATCAAATCAAATAGTAGGTCAAATGTGTCATTTTTTTGAAGTTATAAAAGAAGAATAAAGTTTGAGGGCTTACTGCTAATAATGATAATTCTTTGGCCAATCATTAAGTAAAAATGGATATTCGAAAAATAGTTTTGATTGACTATATAAAACCAGTTTCTGAGCAGATGTCATATTTTGAATAATTAGTCCTGTAACACGTAAAAAAAGGGAGAAAACAATGAGAGAAAGCTCGAGACTGACAGCTACTAATCGTGCAAAACTTACACTATTAAGATTGATAATTAAATACATTCTATTACATTATAGAAAAAGTGATGAAATTAAAAAAGAACAGAGATTCATTAAAAATTGGATAAAAAGCAAAATAATACATTAGACAATCGAAAAATTGATTTATCTTTTACCACTCATTAATTGAGTTAATAATTGGGAGCTTGAAGATGGGTTATTAGCAGGTGCAGGTTGCTGATATTGTGGAGGATATTGACCATTAGTTTGAGTAGATGTAGGTTGAGGAAGAGTAGTTCCAGGAATACCGCTAACCAAGTTTTTATTAGGAGCAGCTGTTGCATTGAACAATCCCGGAGGAGGTGGAGTTGAGGTGTTGGCACTACGTTCATTCATTCTTAAAACATTGATTTGAGCTTGAATTTGAGATGGAGTTTGAGATGCAGAATGCTGTTGAGGTGGGTGAATGGCTTGTTGTTGTTGAACAGCTTGTTGTTGTTGAGCAGCTTGTTGTTGTTGAAGTTGTTGCAACAATAATAATTGTTGTTGTTGTTCCAATAATTTTTTCTGTTGTTCCATTTGCAATTGTTGTAAGTGAGCGTTATTCAACTGTGGAGTTTTATTTATTTGATGAGCTTGGACTTGAGCTTGTTGAACTTGTTGGGCTTGAGCTTGTTGTTGGATTTGGACTTGTTGTTGTAACAAAGATTGTTGTTGAGTGATTGGATGGTTTTGGTAAGCCAAATGATAATTTTTGATTGGTCTTAAAATAAACCTTTCAATGACTTGTCTTGCCAACAATTTTTCATCATCTAATTTTGTATTATTTGGATAAGAAGTATTGGAATCAAAAACAAACAAGGGTAAATAATTATCACTTGAAGATTCTGACAAACTATTGAAATGAACTTTCAATTTTTCTTTCTTTTCACTTAAACTTTTCAAGTAAGAAGTAGTTTCTTCAGTGAAATGGATAGCTGAATCATCATCAATATCAATATCATCAGGTAACAAGACATTATGATCTTTATTAGATTTTGAATTTTTGAATTTTTGTTTACTATCCTTTCTTTGTTGTTTCTGCTCTTTAAATATTTCACCCAAAGTTGGAAATGCAGCAGCATTAGCTAATGGAACATTATTATTTACAGATGGAGATGCACTGGCAGAAGTTGAACCTTTAGCCCAATGAGCAGTAGCTGGTAATATTGGACCATTGTTATTGGCCGAAGAATTACTACCAAAATTGGAAGTTGAGGTTGAAGTAGTATAATTACCATGACCATTACTACTAGTATTTTGATGATCATCGTCATCTTCTGAATGAATAGTTTCTTCATCTGTATTATAACCATTTGAATTTGTTTGTCTGTTGTGCATAGAATTTCCTGATAAACCCATCATACCCATTTTAATACCTTGTTGAGTTGATAAATCTTTTCTAGTATAGGAATCAGCTTCTTCACCAGGTTCATGCAAAAACATACAATTTGGATTTGGACAGGGATGACCTCTTAAATAAGAAGAACAATATTTTGTTGTACCATGAGCAGCCCTTAATATTCTACCATCACATAAAGATCCATCTAATTCATTAATACATTTAAGAGCATCTTCCTTTTTAGCAAAAGTTACATAAACCACTAAACCAGGATTTGAATGATGATGACTATTAGTTGTTGCTGAGGTAGGATTTGGAGCTTTTCTATTGATAACAATCTTAGATATCTTACCATATTGACCAAAATATTTATCTGATCTCAAGATTGAATGTAAATCATCTGGATTACAAGGAGGATTTAAACCAGTTACATAAACCAAATTTTTTTGAACAACTCTTAATCCAGCCAAATGTTTTTTATTAGCCATTTCAGTTTCCTTCTTTTCCTTTTCACGTTGTTTCTTTTCACGTTCACGTTTTTCCCTCTTCAATTGTTGAATTCTATATTCTTCAGCACTGATTGATTTATATTCAACACTTTCATCATCATATAATCTTCTACAACCAGGACATCTACCATTCAATTCAGGATTTTGTCTAATATTGTTATAACAAAACTGACAGATTTGATATCCACATGGACATGGCTTAAAATTCTTATCAGAAATATCCATTTCTTCAACACATAATGGGCAAAATTCTTCTTCTTCTTCACTAATAAACGAATCGTCACTTGGTACCATGTTTGCTATTTTAAAATGCTATTTTGGAATATCTATGGGGTTAAACAATTGAAATCTCTTGCAGATTGAATGAATAAGTATATCTCTAAACTGGTGAGTCAAACCTTCTTTCGTATATAAACTTGATTACTATGAAGAAATGGAGTTCAGCTTTTTTTTGTAATGATCGATTTTCACTCTCTCTCTCTTTTTTTTTCTTTCTGTTCATTAACACGTATTACGTAATCAGACAATAATCTTTTTTTACCCTTTACTAATAAAGCAGTGTGTATTATGTAAGCGCACCCGCGTGTATTATGTAATACATACATAAAAAAATCTCAAATAAAGTCTAAATTTTCAGTTTTTTCAGTGTTGAAGCTTTAATAACCACAACTACCACTACAATACAGTGATTTAAGAGTCTATTGAGTAGTTGGAGGATATATTTAGTATTGGAAAATGTTTATTACCGAGTTGTGGCAATCTATTTTCACCCCGGGAACTACACCAGCTTTACTCAAGGCTACCCACGCATCTTTTATATTATTGATCTTGTCGTTAATATGGTTGATTTACCTTAGTAGATCTATCCACTTTATTAACTTGTTGGTGATTGCCGTGCTTTTATATGCGGCTGTGATTTGGTTTGTTAATGAATTGGAGCAGGTCAAATTGAAAAACAACAGTGAAATAGAACAGGAAGAAAATGATGAAGGAAAACAAGAAGAAAAGAACGAGCCACTGGACACCGAGTCCAAACCTCTGGCAAGTGGATCGAGTGAGGGTAATAGTTCATCTGCCAGAAAGAGAAATGCGTGATTTTACTACTTTATATAGATTTTAATAGATAATTTATAAGATCAAGATTTGTAGTTTTGAGTGTAGAAGGAGCAAACTGAGAACAAAACATCAAAAAGGCAAAAAAAAAGAGAGAGAGAGAGGAAGTTAGAAGTTTGATCAAAGCTTTGCCAGAACATCCAATGAGTTTTAGATTTGCGTTAAGAGAGTATATAGATGATCCATTGAAGGCTCCTGATACTGTATTGTTTCACGATGAAGAGGTTGTGATTATAAAGGATAAATTTCCCAAGTCGATACGCCACTATTTGATTATACCGCGTAGCCGCTCAGTTACTCTGAAGCATCCATTGGAAGTATTTCGGATTTATCCAGAATTATACGACAAATGGCAGATATACGTGGATCAAGCCAAGAAGCTTATTGTTGAAAGTTTGCAAGAATATGAATTAATTAAGTTTAATGATGAGTTGAGTGAACGAGAGTTCACTAATAGGTTTATCCAAGTTGGTATCCATTCAATTCCTTCGATGAATAACTTACATATTCATGTCATGACGAAAGATTTCCACCTGGAGAGAATGAAGAATAAGAAGCATTATAATTCTTTTACTACTGATTTTTTTGTTGAATGGGAAAAACTAGATCCACAAATTGGAACTCATTTCTCACCTGATCCAGATAGTGATAGTAATGATTCCGAATGCAATTTATTGGAAGTTGATAGAAATAATTTGGAGGATAAGGTCAAGAGTAGCCCTTTGGTATGCACTTATTGTGGTAAAGACTTTGCAGCTAGAATAAAATTACTCAAGGATCATTTGTCCCAAGAATTTGTTAATAAATTTAATGTCAAGAGAAATTTCAATGATAAACCTAATCCTTGAATTATGTGGGGCATCCAATTATTTTTCTTGAAGATTCCCCCATTGGTGATTCTGCTTTTGATATTTTTTTGCTTTGTTTTCTCTTCCTTTTATTACCAATTATTACTAAATAAACTCCTGGAAAAATCTTCATCAGGAACAACTCCCGTTTGTCATGGAAAAACCTATCCTTCCAATGGATTATCTCTAATGACAATATTAAACTATTCTTATTGTTGCTGGAAGAATTCGTCATTATTGGATTAATTGCTTATTGCTGGAATATCCTCAATCATTGCTGGATAAAATTTATCAATAGCGGGATCATGAAACATAACCAATGATACCTTATCAAATTAGGCAACAAAAGTGGACTCACGTCACAACTTTAATCTAAAGTCAATTTGGTGGAGTGACAAACTAAATGTTAAGAAACGTACAGTTACGACATATTCTGTCGTCCAGTTTTCAAAGCATTAATCTGCGGTTACCCCATGGAGTGGATTGTATCTTAAGTGGGGAACATATCGCCTTTGTCAATTGTTATTGGTTGAAACTCAAATGTTGTTGATGTATTATTCCTTATTTTCCTTACAAATGATGTCTTTCTCTCTCTTTTTCATCTTTGTGTAACATGGAAAATACTTTTTCCGTACATGCGAATCTATACCCCAGTCCCAACAATTATAACTCAGAGATCTATTATTCCTTTGTTCGATCTTTTTTTGTTTGAAGCAGTTTCGATGAATTTGAAGCTTCTGTTTATACTTGGAGTTGCATTTGATAAAAAATTTAAATCAGACCAGGTTAATATTCAGAGCTAGGTGGGTTTATTGTTTTTTACTTTCTTTTTTTTCTTTGAACATCTAGGTAGAATTGTTGCCCTGTCACTTATTGACGTACCCCGGGTTAACCCCCCGAAAAGTGAAACCCACCAATTTCCAAAAAATTAAATATGTCAGTATGAAATGCCGTGATTTTCCCATCCGAACCAGAAAAGTTTGACTATGACAGGAACAATTATGTCGTGATTGTGCTCATTTTCTATTGTTTTTTTCGGATCTAAATTTGGAGTATCTCTCTGAGGTGGAGTAATTCACACAAAAAGGAATAACTACATCTGGGGAACAATCTAACTCAGAATTTCTTGCATGTTTATCATTACATAACCTGGAGAAATGGAGTGGGGGACGCCTGCCATACATTTCAATGACCTATATGAAATATGTTCCTGGTCTTAAGTCCAATCTAAACGAAGATTTTTGGTTTTTAATATGATTATCTGGAATAACTATAAAAAGGCTTCAAATCCTCCTCGAATTAATGTAAAGCTTTATATTATTCCTTTCATTCTTTACTATTTTTCCGTTTCATCTTTTCGAATTATAATCAAGAAAAAATTTCTACAATAAGTCTTATGGAAACAAAACCAACTGAAGATTTCTCTTCAGATATAAGTGATCATGAACATCAAGATATCAAAGATGATAAAACTTTTAATAAATTGGATAACTTAAGAATAAATCATGATTATGATTTTGAAAAAGAGTTTGCCGAATTAGAAATTTTATCAAGAGAAGCTAAGCTGAAAAGAACTTTGTTACAAAAAATTACTGGTCTCGAAGTCGAAATGAATTTTAAAAATAAATCTCATATGGTTTGGCTAATGGGTGGTTTCGCTTCTGCTGCTGGTATGTTATCAGGTTTGGATCAATCCATTATTTCTGGGGCTTCGATTGGTATGACAAAATCTTTACATCTTAACGATCATGAAAATTCTTTAATTTCTTCCTTAATGCCTTTGGGTGCAGTTGGTGGTTCTTTCATCATTTCTCCATTAAATGAATACTTGGGTCGTAAGTTTTCAATCATTGTTTCTTGTATTTGGTATACTATTGGTGCTGCTATTTGTGCCGGTGCCCGTTCTCACCACATGTTATACGCTGGTCGTTTCTGCTTAGGGGTTGGTATTGGTATCGAAGGTGGTGTTGGTGTTTACCTTGCCGAATCTGTTCCTGCAAATGTTAGAGGTAATATTGTTTCTTTATATCAATTTAATATCGCCCTCGGTGAAGTTATTGGTTATGCAGTTAGTGCAATGTTTTATGAAGTTAAAGGTGGTTGGAGATTTATGATGGGTTCATCCTTGGTCTTTTCAACTTTATTATTTATTGGTATGTTTTTCTTACCCGAATCACCTAGATACTTGGTTCATAAAGGTCGTTATGGAGAAGCTTATGGAGTTTGGAAGCGTTTAAGAGATATTGATCTTGATGAAAATAAAGCAGAATTCTTAGAAATGAGATATGCAGCCTTACAAGAAGAAGAACGCAAGCAGAATGAATCTTCAATTCAATTATGGACTGATTTATTCAGAATCCCAAGAAACCGTCGTGCTTTATTCTATGCCTTTATCATGGTTGGATTAGGTCAATTGACTGGGGTTAATGCAGTCATGTACTATATGTCAACTTTAATGGGTAAAATTGGTTTTGATGAAAAGAATTCTGTTTTTATGAGTTTAGTTGGTGGTGGTTCATTATTAATTGGTACCATACCTGCCATTTTATGGATGGATAGATTTGGTAGAAGAATTTGGGGTATGAATATCGTTGGGTTTTTTGTTGGTTTAATTCTTGTTGGTGTTGGTTATCTTTTTGATCCAATAACACAAAAAGCAGCAGCTGAAGGTGTCTATCTCTCTGGTATCGTGTTATATTTTATGTTTTTCGGTGCCTATGCTACTTTAACCTGGGTTATTCCTTCAGAATCCTTTGACTTGAGAACAAGATCAATTGGGATGTCTGTTTGTACCTGTATGGTTTATATTTGGTCCTTTACAGTCACTTATAACTTCACTCAAATGCAAAAAGCCATGACTTATACTGGTTTAACCTTGGGATTCTACGGTGGAATTGCATTCTTGGGTTTCATTTACCAAGTTATTTTCATGCCTGAAACCAAAGATAAAACCTTAGAAGAAATTGATGATATCTTCTCCAGATCATCATTTTCTATTGCTGGTGAAAACATTAGAAACATGAAAAATTTCTGGAAAAAAAAATCAGTAATCTAGTTTATAGAAATTTAATTTAATGTAATATTACGAAGTTTTAGTTTTAGTTTTGCAATTGTAATTATACACGACTTTCAAAAACATTTAAAAAAAAAAACTAGCCTTACTTAGTATCAGAGGATGCAATGACTATGTAAGACAACAACATATACATTGAGCTTCAGTCATGATTCACAGAATTTTGGGGAGTATATATTTATCTTCAATAGAACCTATAAATGATAATGTTGACTTAAAATCGAAGTATAATATAACGCATGTGCTCTCTATAATTCCGGGCTCCATCTCATCTCAAGTTTTACAAAACTACATCCATAAACAGATTGAAATAACTGATGAAGAAACGAGCAACTTGCTACAGTATTTTCCTGAAACCAATGAATTCATAGATTCTGCTTTGTTCAAGGTGGTACCTGAAGGTGCCGAAGGAGAGCAGAAGAAGCAAAAGCACGAGGGGGCGATATTAGTTCATTGCTCACAAGGTGTCTCAAGGTCCGTTAGTGTTATAATGGCCTACCTTATGTATAAGTATAAATTAAGCTTTTCTCAAGCCTTTCATGCAATTAAGAGAAAGTCCCCAAGTGCTGAGCCAAATGAAGGCTTTCAGGAACAATTAAAGTTATTTGAATCAATGGAATACAAAGTTGAAATGACGAATGAGTATTATAAACAATTCTTGATTGATCTAAATTTGCGATTGGATCCATCTGGTTCATCTTTGAGAGAATTGCATTTTTTTAAGTATCTAGAACAATATGAAGATGAACTGGAAGAAGAACAAGATGATGAAATAGATGACGAAACTGCATTAAGAGCTGATCCAGAAGCTTTATCCGAACTAAGGTGTAAGCGTTGTAGGAATACGTTGGCATTGAAAAAACATTTAGAATTTCATGAACCTCCTGATGCAAGCTCAAAGCAATCTTCATTCGTGAAAACAGCTGCTCATTCAAGAAGAATTATTTCAAAACAAGAAGCTTCTAAAACTTGCTCACATCATTTCATGAGAGAACCAGTTAGTTGGATGAAAGTCGAATTACAAGGAAAGGGTGAGCTTGAGGGCCGATTTTTATGCCCAAAATGTGAAGCTAAAGTAGGTGGCTATAGTTGGAAGGGTTCGAGGTGCTCGTGTGGTAAATGGATGATTCCTGCAATTCATCTACAAAGTGCTAAGGTAGACTACATGAAAAAGGTTAAACATATAGAACTAGAATAGTAAATTATTTATTCGTAATTAGGATTCATAATGACATTAATAAATTAAAAATTTGACGTTAATATTTATTTACTCATCAATAACCATGTCAAGCCCTGAGTGGTCGCTTGCTTCATCATGGCCTTCATTTCCATTCTCATTCTCATTTTCGTGGTTATTTTCATTATCGTTTTCGTTTGCGTAATTGCTTTCATCACTATTGCCTTGATTCTCATCGTTTTCGTCATCTTGAGTCTGCTCATCGCATTCTCTAATTGAGGAGTATAGGCGACTAGAACTTGCAGGATTATGCTGTTCAAAAATTCCCACAGGACTAGCGGTTGTAATTCCTGTAGAGGCGGATCTATTGGAATTGATATGTGAGGCTGTATCAGCTGAAGTACTTGTGGTACCACTATTCATCAAGATATTGGACGAAACGCCAGAGCCAACCTCGTTATTGATACTATGATCATCTTGATATTCCACTTCATCTGCCATAAATCCTTCATCATCATTGATAACATCATCTGCAAATCCTATATCTTGTTCATCATCACTTGTAGCTTCGTAGCGGGTGTTACCGGCAGTATCCACCTCATCATCTTCATCAGTATCAAAGTTGTCGGAATATTGATGATATTCATCAGAAGGAATAATCTGAGCATCAAGATCAATTTCCTCGCGCTGTTCACCTAAAGTGGAGTTATTCATGCCAATAACAGAAGAATCAGCTGCTTGAGCCGGTGTAGATATGTTGTTCGATGTGCTATTCTCTGCCGTTGGAATGAATGATTGATCTTCTTGTTCATTGATGGCGTATCTTCGGGATTCCTCATAATCAATTCTTTCCATAGTTTTATCAATTCCAATGGGTACTATCGAATTATAACCCAAGTTACGAATTCTTCTTGTTCTTTCCAATTTTCGCTGAGTCAAAGGTGTTAAAAGTGGAGTGTTTAAACCCCCAGAGCTCTGAGATTTGATGGTATATTCCAATTGTGACACACTGGCACCTGGATACTCAGCAGAATATGCAACCAATGGAGGGGCAAAAAGAGACCGGAGGTAAATTCTTTGCTCTTCGGCCTGATCATTAGATTCACTGCTACCATTATGACTGTGATTATTACTGTGATTATTAGTGCTGATATGATGTTGTCTTCGATTTTCGGCCTCATACAACCTTGAGTGGTTATTTGAGCCTTCCTTTCCCCAAAGACTGAAGATGTCATTCGGAAATATGTTTGGGGTGTACATGGTTGCAGTCGTTTAATCAAAAAGGTGAATTGTTTGTGTGCTATAAATCTGCTGTATGTTTTTTTTTTTTTTCTTTTCGGTTTTGATCATTTCTCATACAATTTTTTTTGTATGCGTATGTTTTCCAAAAATGTTTAATGCCATGATAGAATACTTTGAAAAACAAGCAATAAAAAAGGGCAACCAGCTCATTCATAATTGAGGAATGGTGTAACTAAGGACATCTGTAAGCTTATGTAATATCTCTGCTTGAAATTTGCAAATTAGAAGTTTTGCAAAACTCACATCACGAATTTTGCAGCCTTCTCTACAATGTTTTATAATATATTTGAAAATGTGAAAATATAAAATAGATATGAAAAATGCAAATTAGTATAGAAGCTCTAAGCCTGTTCTTCTTCTTCTCCTTCGTCATCAGTCAATATGTACTCGTTTAGTATATCTTGATTATCTGATTCACCAGGCCATATGAAACCCTCCTCCGTTATGCCCCCTAAGGAGACTATACAACCATAACAAACATTGACAGGATCCAATTTTACATGAGGTTCAATATCAGGAGTGCCAAACATTTCTAAATATTTTTCTCTGTAAGCAAGTTCTTCTTCCGATTCCAATGGCATTGCCTCGCTCACTGTAATACGTCTTAACCAATCCTTTGGATTATGGTGAATTTCCACTCCACAAACTTGACAAATTGTTGGTTCACCATTCAATTTAGGGGGCCCTAACTTTTCTCCGGTCTTGACAACTGTTGAAGCTGTAGAAGAATAACCATTGTTATCCAAATGATTGAAGTATTGAGTTGTGATATCTCTAATTGTCATGTTCTTGGTAATTTTTGATGCTGGTTTTGTTGACTTTAATTCATATTGTTTCAAATCTTCTAATTCGCTATAAGCAACTATTTCAGCTAATAAAACGTCTCTTAAAGGATATTGAATTTCAAATTGTTTTGACTTATATCTCACCGTATGATCTGCAATGGCATTGTGAATTGTTCCTCCTCTTCCTTTAACGGTCAAACCTAGGATTTCATTAGCGATTCTTGTCATACTATGACCATAAACTATGGTTTCACATCCTTCTAGGTAAGCTGTACGCAAAATCAATTCATCATAAACAATTGTTAAGAAATCTTCAACAGACGACTTATTAGGACATAAACTCAATATATCGTCCATTGAATAAGAGTTTAAAGGATCTATTTTCTCACTAAAAGCCGAAAAATGCTTCGTCAATTTGATTCTTCTTAAAAATGCCCTATCTAATATAAATGATTTAATATCTAATACTTTATGTTGAATGTTGATACCTTCATAACGTTTTAAAAGCTTTGGAATCATTCTCTTTGAATGATTTTGTAAGGACTTAGAGTCATATTCATCCAAATTCAATAAAATTAACTCGAACCCTTGCTTTCCTTTGTGACCTTCCAGTTGCTCCTTCAATAATGATGCGATGACGTCGAATAATACTAAAGATGAGAGACCACAAGATAATGCAAGAAGAACCTTTTGGTGGCCCAATTTTTCGGCTACTTCACCATACTTCACTCTGAACTTGTCTCCAGTCATTTGCTTTCTTTGTTTCCCTCTTATAAATCTGACGAAACAACGATGACAAAACTTCTCTTTTCTCGATATAAGGATGGCATCTTCGGTTTTACATCTTTGACAGGGGAAGCGTTCAGATCCTTCCGAAGTGTCCAAATACTGTATTGGAAGCGCAGAGTTGGCTTGATTCATGTTCACTAAGTTGAGATGTGATTAGGAGTTCTTTGTTTGAATAGAGTTAATATTAATGAACAATTATCAGTATGGATGTCTCAGCTCTTCAGATCATCTGAATTTTTTTTTTTTTTTTTTTCTTTCTTTTTTTCAATCCTTTTCTCATGGTTTTGTTTTGGTGCGGTTGAAAACTCTCAAACGTTCATATGGAAGCATTGTCTAATACAAATATCCCAATAGACTTGACTTGAATAAGTGAGATGGCGTCTGAAAGCGAACCACCAAAGAGTCAATCTGACTCGACTTCACATGCTGTGCCTACTGCATCTACTGGACCTGTGTCGTCCAATTCCAATTCCAATTCCAAGTCTGCTGCTGCATCAACTACTTCCAAAGTCGAATCAGATGAAGTTATAAGGGACAAGTCAAAAGTTGATTTTACCGAAGGTGGGAATTTCAAGTTCTATCCGGATAATCCAGAAAACCATCGTCATAAATACAGATGGGTGAATAAAGAGCCATCTAAGTTTTATGACCCCTGTGAAGAGAGTAGACAAGCTTCAATGAATTGTGTTTTAAGAAATCAACTCGACAAAACCGTTTGTCAAGATTTCTTTGATGCTTATACCGAATGTAAGACTGACTTTTTCAAAAAGAAGCATAAGGATAGACGTCAAGGAAAAGGTGGTTGGGGATTTTGGGATTGAATGGTTCAACTCTTGTCTCTGTAATGAATTTACGATTAAAAACCTGATTAAATAATCATACATGTAAATAGATAATTCTCTTCATTTAGATTAAAAAAAAAAAAAAAAAACTAAACGTATTAAATATGCAAAGAAAAGAAAGTTTATCATTAAGTCGTGAAATATGTAAATGTGAAATTATATAAAACCAAAGCTCTGGTGGCCTCCCCCTGCCGTTGAGCCATGATTTGATCTTTTTGGTTTTCCGGTCAAGATTTGAGTTCGAGTTTCAATATCAGTTTCAAAGTTGTAGTGCAAATCATCGGAAGCAACCATTTTTCTTAAAGGGTCCTTTGGACTAGCAGGTGAGTCATCATCGAAATCTTGATCCAAGTCGCTGTCGATAACCTCATCTGAATCGCTTGCATCGCTGAGACTATCTAGATTGAGATCGTCCAATAATTCATCCCTTAAAGAGCCAAACATCATTCTATAATCATCGGCATAAGCAGCTGCCAAATCTGATTCTAAATTAGCATTTCCTAATCTGCTACCTCTAACATTCCTACTGTGATAACCAACATCAGGTTGAGTTCTTATGAATGCTCCAGAAGGTACTTGGTTAGATACTGTCGAGCCCGATGATTTGGGTTGTTCAAACTCGTAAGTGAACTTTTTATTTTCAGCCATCCCATGCAAAGGATTAACAATTTGAATAAGTCCAGTTTTTCTATTTAAAGAACAAAGTAGTTTAATATTATAAGTCACGTCCTTTTTGTCAATTAAACTGAGGTATTTTTTGTAAAGTTTGTAATTTTCATGCCAGACATTATCTTGAGGAATATCTGATAATAAAAAGTTAATATAGTCATCAAGGGTCTGAACCAAATCTATACTAATTGTAAATAATAAATAGTTCAACTGAATATTTAAAAGACAGTGATCTTCGCATGACAAAAAATTGGAAAGGCTTCTAATAACAGTTGAATTCCACTGGTTTTCAAATTTATCAATCAGATCTTTATAACACTGTCCCTCAATTTTTACATTTTGGGGGCTGGCAGGAGATTGAAAGCATGGAAATTTTTCTGTCAATCTCCCGAAGTTTTTGAGGAAACCTTCGGCAACAAAAACTATTTCCGTTTGATTTCGGTGAGATAGCTTATTCAAGCTTTTCAAATCGTTCCAAATTTGGGCAATGTTATATGATAATAAAGAAGTAGAGCATTGAATAAATGGATCAATTAACAACCATTGAGATAATTCAAACTTGACTTTTTCGTTTAATAATCTTTTAGAGCTTGGTCTGTCCTGGCTGCAACGTTTGAAGAATCGCAAATCATTCTTCTTGAAATCGATGATATCCCCGGTGAAAGGAACCAGAAATGGTTTGGAACCCTTATTGAATTTGCGAGATTTCTGATTTAAAAAGCTAGCAAATCTTAATCTCTTTGATATGGAAGGATTTTTCGGAAACGAATCAGACAAGGAGTTACTATCTGCAAACATACCACAAAGGTAAGAAATCATTTCAAAACTTCTATGTTTAGTATTGGAAGAAAGATTACCACGAATATGTGCCTTTTCGTAATCCACGTTATTGAAGTTAATATTGATTGAGAATTTAGACTTATTATTTACTTTAGTTTCAAACAAACATCCAGAGGTAAAAAAGGAGCAAGGAAGAACATTCATAATTCGATATTTTATATCAGCATTTAAAGAATCACTTGGAATTGTATCACCTTTGAACCAATGACTTCTACCGAGGTTTTCGGAGTTTGATGTAGAATTTTTTGGAATTGAATCGAAACTCGATGCAAAATTATGAGATGACTTATCTAGGTTTTTATCAAAATGAGAAGATGAGAAACTTGGGCGTACTGGCTCTTGATCATAAAATATTTTTGAATCAGATTTGAATTTTGAATGATTTTTGAACTTGAGCTCTCTTTTATTTGAAGAAAGTTTTTGCTTTTTCAATGTACGCAAATCATCCGAAGATAATTCACGTTTTGGTTTTGAATGGTAACGTGAAGATATAGGAGGAGGTGGTGGAAGTGAAATTTTTTTAGGAACTCTCCATAAAACGCCAGATCTCACGTTTGATACGAGTTTATTCATATCATCTTCCATATTCAGATCGAAGATCAAACCATCATCATTAAATCTTCTTTTATGAGCAAAGGGACAAATCAGAGGAGATCCATCTATATTGAAAGGATCTTTATGAGAAAACTGATGAAATTTGAACAAAGGACTGAATTTGAAACCATAATTTGAATTAATTAAGAAACTTTGAATTTTTATGAATTCATTAATGTAATGATTACAAATTTTTTTATGAATTTTATCATTTTTCAAATTTGAATCTAATTCAAAGTATTCCCAGCGATGATCATGTTTGTTATGACAAGAAGAATATTGAGCAAAAGATCTTGTATATCTTATTATTGGGAAGAAATGATTAAGAGGTAATTGATTTAGTATTGAATGATTAATAAAATCAATATCATCAAAAGAATAATGAATATTATTTGAGCCATCATTAAAATTCCCACCCAAAGGATCGAAATGCATTCTAGCATCAGGTTTTAAATAACTTGGTTTTTCATAATGATGATCCAAAGATCTTGAAGGAGGGTTTGAGCGACGAATAGCATTTTGTCTAGTTAATGAAACTGGAGATAATTGATTCAGATCTGAAGAATTTATGAGGGTATTTTCATTAGTATAATTTTGACGAGCAGACAGTAGAAGTAAACGTTCAGTTGCTTGACGTTCTTGATTTCTTAAAGTATCATGATTTTCTAAATCATTTCTATAAGTATTGAACCAACCCATCAAGGTAATTCTTTCATTATTATTAAAGTCCGAGCGGAGATTACTTTGATGATAATGATAAGGACGATCATTATCTGAATGGGACAGGCTTGAAAGATCCGAAGTATCAATTGTTTGATTATGAGAATCATTTCTTGAATTAGAAGATTCAATAGTTTGACTAAATTGGGAAGGTTCAGGTTCTGAAAAACCATAACTAGAAGGAGAAAGAGACGAAGAAGAAGCAGAAGAAGCCGAGTTTCTTCTAATTGGTCTTGAATTTTGAAGTTCATTAGAATGTAGTATTGAATTTGTAGTTGAGTTATAATCATCATCATCTATATCATCATCCAAGTCATCATTATTATCATTATTATTATTATCATTATTATTATCATCTGAATTTGAATCATCATTATTTATTGGGATATGATTATAATTATTATCACTTTCAGTATCAAAGTTAAGTAAATTTACATCACCATCAGTAATATTATCATCATCAATTTGCATATCATTTTGCAGTTCACCCAAAGCAATGGATAATCCCAAACGACGTTGAAGACTTCTTTGACGTCTACGAGCGGAACGAGCTCTAAACGAATTATTTGATCTTCTTAATCTTCTAACGTTATCTCTTGATATGGAAGATCTTGAACGAGTAGGTAATCTCGGATGATTATTAGGATGAAGATCATTATTTAAAAAATATCTCAGAACCATATTTAACCCATGTAACATTGAAGAAGGAGAATCATTAGAGGTAGAATTATTTGAAACGGCACCAGGTGGGGCTATACCAATTGTATTTGAATGGGGTAGAGTACCTGAAGTAGTTGAATCATTAACATTAGGTATTTGATTGGGATTATTTGAATCACTGGAATCAGTAGGACTTGAAGGAGGTGGCATTACAAATTTGAAAATGTTTGAATGAATAAGCAAGTTAAAAAAATTGGGTATTTGAAAAATTTTTGGTATACAATCTCGAGTTTCTTCAATCCAGACTAAAGAACTTGATTAAGATACTAAAGGATCCTTTAGTATGATCTTGGAGTACACACACACAACGAAAAAAAAAAAAGAAAGGCAACCACTCTTTCACAAGGCAATTTATTATAAGATGATACGCAGTTCTATGAATATTAATTTAAGGTAGTAACTTAATACTTTGACAGTTATTCATTTGAATGTTTTGATAGTGCAATTGGTATCAGGGGAGAGACGGGGGTACAACAATCTTTTTGCCTGGTGTCTGGGTGTTTTGTTTGTCTCTCCTGCTGCTAAGCCGAACAGCATACTAGAGAACCACCCCGATTGCATTACATAATTCATTACATAAGCAGTTGTCCTGAGGTACGGGTCGCTGAATGGATTGCGCTTACGTAAGCCTTGCATCAGCCTTCGGTTTCTTTTTTTGGATCCCATAAGTGGGTTAGACCAATGGGGCTACATTTACAATTGCAATTCCAATTTCCAATGGGGTTACTACAGACGAGCCTTTAATTTGCAGAAATGACAACTACTGAACATACCGTGTAATGGTGTTTTAGTTTTAATATTCATACTCTGTTGATACGCAATGTTTTGTTTACCCGCATTTCTATTTGTAATAGCCTTTTGGGTGATATGGTGCATCATGATCTTAGTATTATTGGTGGTAATGGTATCGATTTAGTTGTTTTTGGTGCTTGTTGTTATTGTTATCGTGGTGGTTGTTGTGGTTGTTATCATGTTGTTGTCATGTTGTCATATTGTCATGTTGTTGTTATGTTGTTATTTCTAATCAAAAAAGACCTTCATCAAACTGTCAAAATTCAAATTCGGTGCTTGTTCTTTTCTTTTTCTTTTATTTTTAATTTTGTGTTTATTTCTTTTTTTTTTTGCTTTTTTTTTTTTTTTTTTTTTTTTTTTTCGTTTTTTGGTTCTGGTTCTGGCACTTTTCTTTTTTTTTTTGCTGTACTACAGCGCTTATTCCATCAAAACATAACAAGAAGCCAAAAGGAAAAAGAAAAAAAATTCATATAGAAAAGAGGAAAAAGCATCTACTCTTCTTTAATCAACAACAAGATAATCAACTATATACTTAGTCATTCCTTTCATTCCTAGCTAGATAACCAAATAGTTTATTGATTAAACATTGCTTTTTGTGTGGTGTGACTCTTATCAGGAAATAGTAAAATTGTTCTTTATTGAAGGGCGGTTAGAGGGATAGATAATAAGAATACTAGAATATATTAAAATGACGGAGTCTTCGAATGGTGCTACGTTATACATTTGTATAAAGCAGTTTAATGCCAGGTTGGGAGATGAATTAGATTTGAAGGTTGGAGATAAGGTTGAAGTATTGGCCGATGATTCAGAGTATAATGATGGTTGGTATATGGGTAAGAATATGATTACTGAACAAGTTGGACTATATCCTAAATCATTTACTCAAGTCTTGACCACGGTAGAACCACCAACTGGTGGGTTATTGAGGTCAAGATCAAGAAGAGTTAATTCTGAGAAAAATTTGAATGCTAAACTAAATAATCATACTCCAATAAGTAATAATAGTAATAATAATAGTAATCAATCATCTAAATTTAATAATACTAAACAAGATAGTTTTAATAAATCATCAATATCTCCTAAAATTAATCAAATAACTGAAAATTTTGAAAAATTATCAAATTCAACTTCAAATTCTCATTCAACTTCAAATTCAAATTCTCATTCAAATTCAACTTCAACTAATAATAATAAAAGAATTTCTTCAAATCCTTCTGGTCAAGTTCATAAAACAATGGATGATATTGATAAAGCATTAGAAGAAATGCAAATTGATTCACTTTCTCCTTCTCAATCTTCAAAAACTCCTTTAACTCAATCTCATCAACGTAATCCAAGTGCTCAATCATTAACTGAAGATTTAAATCCTTTACATGCTAATGATTGGACTCCTCAACAAGTTAGTTCCTATTTTGCAATTGTTTTGGGTTTTGATTTAGATGTGGCTGGGAAATTTTCTCGTCATAAAATAACCGGTGATATCTTATTTCAATTAGATTTAACTCATTTAAAAGAATTAGATATTGATTCTTTTGGTACAAGATTTGAAGTTTATAAAGAAATTGAAAATTTAAAACAAATTAGTTCAAGACTGAAAAAATTTAATAAATCAATCGATGAACTGTCAGAAATTTCAGATGATGATTCAAATAATATTCATAATGATTCTAAAATTTCAAATATCTCTTCTAATTCTCCTTATAATAATGTTTCCTTCCCTCCTCATAATAATTCTGATGATGATCAACGTTTTAATTCTTCCATTAATAATTCTTATTCCCGTTTTAATTCTTCATTAAATTCATCATCAATTTCAAGACTGGCTCTGCACTCTCAACTGCAACAACAATTACTCCCTTCCGTTTCAATCGATACCGCTACTCCAAAACCTTTAAGAACTAATAGCTCTTTAAGACGTCATCAACGTAAAAGATCTCAATCAATGGAAAATATCCCCTTGGCTTCTGGTTTATCAACTCCAAAACAATCAAATGATTTATCCTTTATGTCTCCTCGTAAAGCTCCTGAACCTCCCGGTCAAAGCCCTTTGAATCGTAGCTTTAAATTCGGTGATCATGATAATCATGAAAGTCCTTCAAATTCTTCAAATACTTTATATATGACTAGAACTAATGCTTCAAATGCTGGTTTGGGAATTTCAAATATTAATAATCCTATTACTAATGGTGGTTCTGGTACTGGTGCTGGTACTACTAATACTAATAATGGTAATGGTAATGGTGCTACCCTTGCTACTAATACTGGTGGTTTAAGTAGACCAGCTTCCTCTGTTTATGAAACTTCAGTCATAAGTGATGCTACTTCTCATACTAAATCACGCAATACAAATCGTGATCCTCATCGTAGAAATTCATCAGTTATTTCTTCAAATCATCATAAACGTCATTCTTCCTTATTCTCATTCCTTTCCGGTAATAATGATGATAAAGATAAAGAATCTCATCATAATAAATATCAAAGTCAAAATATCCATCATGATGATGATTTAAAATCTCCTGCTAAAGTTAAACGTCAATCTAAATTCATTCCAAAACAACCTAATGATTTAACTGGATTTGGTGATCCAGATGCTGATGATTCTGAAGCTGAACCAGAATATATTGATATTGATTCTACTCAATTTTCTCCTCGTAAATCAAAATCAGTTCGTGGTCAAATTTCTAATAGTAAACGTGATTCATCTAAAAATTTGAAAGATGAAAAAAGATCAGCTTCTGATTCAACTGCTTTGACTAATTCTTCTGCTCCTACATCTAATCTTAATGCACCAGTTGCTTCTCGTCTTAAAAATTTAAGAACCGCTTCTACTCAAAATTTCCGTAATTTAACGGGTCTGAAAAAACTGAAAACTTCCGCTTTCCAAGAAGGTATAAGAGAAGTTTCTCCTGATGAAGCAATCAAATCAGCTAATTTTAGTGGTTGGATGTCTAAAAAATCTGGTAGTACTTTAGGTTGGAGATCTCGTTATTTTACTTTACATGGTACAAGATTATCATATTTTGCATCATTAAAAGATAAAAAGGAAAAAGGTTTAATTGATATAACTGCTCATAAAGTCATTCCAGTAAATACCGAAAGTGAAGCTATTACTAGTTCAAATGATAAATATGTTGCATTATATGCAGCATCAACTGGTTTTGGACGTTATTGCTTTAAATTAGTACCACCAGCCCCTGGTTTTAAAAAGGGTTTAACTTTTACTCAACCAAAAACTCATTTTTTTGCAGTTGAGTCTTATGAAGAAATGAGAGGTTGGATTAAAGCTTTAATGACTGCTACTATTGATATCGATGATTCAGTTCCAGTTGTTTCAAGTTGTTCTACTCCAACTGTTAGTTTACTGAAAGCCCAAGAATTATTGGCTAAAGCAAGAGAAGAAACTAAATTGAAAGATGAAGAATTAAGAGCCAAAGGTTTTATTCGTGATGGTTTTGATGATGATTATTCGGAAGCTATTGATTCTAGTGGTAATTATAATAATTTTTTTGGTAATTCAACCATTGATAATCAAAATACATCTAATGGTAATACCTCGGTCAATAATAACCATAACGAAAGTCTTGCTACATCAGAAGAAAATTCTCCAATTGTTGATTCTCTCGATGAAACTACCATGTCTTCAGTTCAACGTCAGAGTACTGAAAAACAACCTAAATTAAGTATTGATACCAGTGTAAAAGGATATAAGAGTCCTTCAACTCCTCAAGTTTCAAATGGAAATAATAATAATCATAATAATAATAATGGCAATAACAACGGTGCTAGTCATTCTGGCTTTGCATCTCCTTATTTATTAGCCTCAGGTTTATTGTCCCCTAAACTGGGAAATAGCTTCCCACCCTCATCACCAATTGGTACTCCAAATTCAAGAGAAAGAAAGCAACCAGATTACTTCGCTCATTCTGAAACTGCTAGTGCTAATGCTCCAACAATTGGTAGTGGAAACTCTGGTACCACCAGCTCCCAAAATGGCCCTCCATCCTCCGGAACTGAGACTAAACTGATCTTTTCAAATAGTAATGGTCGTATTCTCAGTGGCAGCAAGAAGAAGGATAAAATGTTGGCTTATAGCAGTGATGGATCTGGCAATCATACCTTTGTTATCAAATCCAAAAAATAGGTTCTTCATTCAATTCTTCTCGTCTACCTTATTCATTACTCTTTTAGTTCCTATTTAACTTAATCATTATCCTCCTCTGTATTTAACAATATAATTTTTAATTTTTTTAAGTACCATATCAAACTTTGCCCTTTTTTCTTCTTTACTCATTCTTATCTTTTCCTTGCTTGTGTTTTTCTTTTTTGTTTGTTTGCTTCTTCTTATTGTAATATTAGTCGGCTCTATTCCCTCTTATATCTGTGTATACTAAAAAAATTGTTTGTGGTATTTGAATTGTCTTTGATGTAGCAAAACCTCTGGATATCATTTGACTGCAAGATTGAATGTGTGTTTGGTGTGCGGGTCTTCTTCAATGTTTATTAATGTTCATTTGTGGTTACTTCAATAATTTTGTGCTAGATTTTTTTTCTTTATAGAAAAAACAATAAATCATTGAAAAGATACTTTAATTTCAAAGGTTAAACCAGCTATTTTGAAAAGTATTTGCTAGAAACCAGTTTGATTGAAGGTTGCCGATTTGGAATCGAAAAGCATTCCTGTATTTTTTTTCCCCCAAAAAAAAGAACTGAAAGATCAAGTGAACCCTTGATAGATCTGCTTGCTGATACTTCCCAGCGTGTGTATATCGCCTATCAAATCGAACAAGTCAAAACATAAGTTTCACAACCATCATATAATGAGGTCTGAACCAGATCATGAGTATGTTCAGCATCACTTAAAGTCGATAATAGTTCATTCGTTGGATAATCTTAATTATAAGAATGCTGAATTTGCTTGTGAAAGATTGTTGGCTAGTGATGCATCAAATCTTGAATCAATATATTTATATACCTTAACTTTATTTAGGCAAGGGCGCTATAAATCAGTTTATAACAAGCTAGCGGACATTATAGATGTGAATGATAATTTGGGATGTGGTTATATTTTTGCAAAGCTGTGTTTGCAATTGAAAAAGCATAAAGAAGGTATTTATCAATTACTAAAGATAAGTCATTTATACAATGAATCTGCTATAATCCCATTTACTAATGAATATAATGATAGATTTTCAAATGCTACTGAGCAAAATAATAATAAAGGTTCATTGAATAACGGTAATCCTGCCTTTTTCACAACCGCTCAAGCAAGATACAATTACCTTTCTCAACGTTCAATTTATCCTGATCTGTCTTCAATTTATCACTTATTGGGTGATTTATATAAAGCCTCTGGTGATATAAAAAGTAGTGCTTTGAATTATTCATATTGTTTGACATATAATCAGTTTGACTTTGAAGCATTTCAAGAGATTTGTAAAATGGGTGTCTACGTTAAAGTTAAATCAATTTTTAAGCCTAATTCAATGTTCAAAGAAACTCCATTAACTAGTGTAACTAATTTACCTAATAAAAATAGGCCTTCATTTTTGGATCCTAACACCACTGATAAATCAATTGATCATTCAAATCCAAATTCTAATCCAAATAATATAAGTAACCCATTCTCAACAACACCAGTGAATAATGGTAATAAATCTATGGCTGTTGATGAACTTGATTTTGTATCAACCCCTCGTGTGAAAGTTTCTCTGGTACCAGATGCTCCATTAAGGAAGCCAACCTCGCATACTGATAATGGTGCTGGTGCAAGCAATGGGATAAATAATAGATTTGATTTCCCCAAACCAAGTTTCCCAATGCATTCAAATCCAATCAAGACCCCAACGGGTAATAACAATGGAGATAATTCTAGGAAAAGTAAAAGAGAAAGTACTTATTCCAAGATTACTTCTAGATTAATATCGCAACCAAATAAATCTAATGATAATAATTCAAATTCAAATACTAATAATAATTCTAATAATACTGGAGGGGTTGGAGCAGTTACAAATCCTAATAATTTGAATAAAAGACCTGCAGGTATACGAAATGGATTGAAAAGGAATAGCTCTAGTGGACTTATTCCAACATCGTCTAATTTTAATGATGCGGTAAATCATCATTATAATCAGCTCAGTATAATGGAAAATAAGGAAATCATCAATAGTAATGCATATTTATTGAAACTTTATAGTATATTTGCTAAAAGTTTCAAAGGTATGTGTAAATATGACTGTTATAAAGCAATTCGAATTTTAGAATCTTTACCAGATAATGAAAAGGAAACCCCATGGGTATTAAGTAAATTGGGGAGATTACATTATGAGATTGTTAATTATAAACAATCTGAACATTTATTTGTTAAATTAAGAACTTTAGATAGAACAAGATTAGAAGATATGGAATATTATTCTACATTATTATGGCATTTACATAAAAAAGTTGAACTTACCTATTTGGCTAATGAATTACATGATTTAGATCAAAATCTGGCGGTCACTTGGTGTGTTATTGGTAATTTATTTTCATTAACCAGAGAACCTCATGAAGCAATTAAATGTTTTAGTAAATCAATTAAATTGGATGAAAACTTTACTTATGCATATACTTTAAAAGGTCATGAATATCTTGGTAATGATAATTATGAAATGGCATTAGAAAATTTCCGAATTGGTTTATTAATTGATCCACGTCATTATAATGCATTATATGGTATTGGAATGGTTTATATTAATTTAGGAGATTATCAAAAGGCTGATTATCATTTCCGTAAAGCAGTTTCAATTAATCCAGTTAATATTACTTTAATATGTTGCGTTGGTATGGTATTAGAAAAATTAGGTAAAAAATCTTTAGCATTAAGACAATATGAATTAGCCAATAAATTACAACCATTAAATGCATTACCAATTTTTAAAAAGGCTCAATTACTATTTTCAATGCAACTATTTTCTCAAGCCTTAAAATATTTTGAACAAGTTAAAGAATTGGCTCCAAATGAGGCTTCAGTTCATTTCTTATTAGGACAACTCTACAATATTCAAGATGATAAATTCCAAGCCATTAGAGAATTCACAATTGCTTTGAACTTGGATCCAAAGGGTAACTACTTGATAAGAGAAGCCATGGAATCTCTTAAGCAAAGATCCTAGTTACAGTTTTTTTACGAGTATGTACTTACTTCTACATAATAATCAATGATATTTTTAGGGAGGCTCATTACCATATTTGACAGTTTGTTTACGTTTCATTCCTTTTGTTTGTTTTGCTTTTCATCTCTTTTTTTTTTGGTCTTTTCTTTTTTTGCTTTTCATTATTGTATCGTAGATTGACCCCAAGTTGCATTGCAACCATATTTGATGACAAACGCGTGAATCTTCTGTATCTTTCATGCTTAACCGTTGTCTGTCAGAAAGAATTTCGACAACCATCGAACTGTTTGAGCCTCTAATTGGTTGACAGCATACCCTGCATGTGTTTTACAATTTTATTTTCATCATCTCGATGATTTCGGGTAGTAAGTTCCTACTGGACGTAATTAGGCATTCAACCTCAGTTGTGAGAACCGAGTCCTATTGATGAGGTTATCCGTTACAACTTTTCGAACTAGACAAAGGCCAACACACTAATTGAACCTTATAGATGCCTTTGTTAAGTGCTTAGGTTAAAGCCATCAAAGAAATTCCTATGTGTTCTAATAATAGTGAAACAATACCAACTAAACAAAGTGAATAAAGTGAACAAAATGAACAAAATGAAGAAAAAAAATCAACAAAACCAAAATTGAGAAAAGAGGCCCAAAGATGAAAAAATACAAAAAAAAAAAAATAGAAAAATAAAAAAAAAAAAAGCCAAAAAAAGGCTAAAATCAGTTTTAGAAAAATTGACAACTTAGCCTTAGAGATTTTTGTTAAGGGAATTCTTCAGAAGCACCCAAACTGATTTATAGGTTGAAGAACTTTGAGAAGAAGTGAAGGTATAGTTTAGGTTAAGTGAATAAGATAAATATTGGGAATTGGATCAAAGCATAATGAGGCCAACGATTATATTGCAACTATGGATGCTAATATTTTATCATTTCCAAGGTATACTAGGGTTTGATTTTCAGCGAACACCTAATTATTATAAGAAGGGGGATAAGGTTGATTTGTTGGTTAATAAGGTAGAATCCGATCATACTCAATTGCCATATCCATATTATAATTTACCATTTGTTTGTCCCAAGGGTAAAGGAAGTAAGGCCAAACCACTTTCACTTTCATTAGGGCAAATATTAAGTGGAGATAGAATTTGGGAAAGTGATTATAAGTTGGAGTTTGGTATTGATCAACCATGTTTACGATTATGTAACTTAGTTGCAAAAGAAACTGGTATAGGTAAAGCAGAATCTTTAATTAAGGATGGTTACGTTGTTCATTGGTTATTGGATGGATTACCAGGGGCCACTACTTTTGTTAGTAGTAATAAAAATAATAAATATTATGCTGCGGGTTTCCCATTAGGTTTTGTTGAAGATGATGTTAGTTATATATATAATCATGTTATGTTGGTTATAAGATATCATTCAGATCGTAAAACTAAGAATAAGAATACAATTGTTGGATTTGAAGTATATCCAAAAAGTGTTAGTAATGAACAATGTCCTGGATCATCTAAGAATTATAAGAATTTTGCTTTAAATTTGAAAAAGAATGAAAAGGGTGAAGTAATTTCTCAAAGTACTATAATTCCTTATACTTATTCAGTTTATTGGCGTGAAGATAATTCAATTGATTATGATTCAAGATGGGATTTATATTATGAAAATGAAACTACAACAAATAATCATATTCATTGGATTTCTTTTATAAATTCAATTATATTACTTTCCCTTGGTTCATTAATTGCTGGAATTGTTTTATTAAGAGTTTTAAAATCTGATATTGAAGTTAATTCTGCAACATCACCTTTACCAACCACTAATAATGAAACTGATAAAATTTCAAATTCTTGGAAAAATTTGATTGATGAAGTTTTCCAAAAACCAATTTTTGCTTTACCACTTACAATATTAGTTTCAAGTGGTGTACAAATTATTGTTGCAACATTTGGAGTTATTATTATCTTGGTTCTTAATTCAAATTTAATAATTGGTAAATCAACTTCATCAACTGCTTTTTTCAATAATCATCAAGGTGCCTTTTTCTCAATTTCATTATTCTTTTTCATAACCCTGGGATTTGTTTCGTCTTATACTGGTATAATACTTCATAAAATCTTTAATAATAATCCTTTAAGTGTTTCATATAATCAGAAAAATTGTCTCATATATTCAATCCTTTTCAGTGGGTTTTTACCAACCTTAATTCTTACGGTGGTTTTAATTTTGAATTTCTTTGTATGGGCAGAATCATCATCTTATGCTTTACCATTTGGTACTATATTAGTTTTAATCTTATTAGTATTAGTTGTGGAAATACCTTTAGGAATAATTGGTGGTTATTATGGAAATCAAAAAAGATTTGATAATCGTTCATTATTAGGTAGTTATTCCGGATATTCTAAAAATGATTCAAAAGATTCTAGTAAAACTTTTGTACCAATTACTTCAAATAAAAAAGTTAATTGGTTATTAAATCCAATGACTAGTATCTTGGTATTTGGTATAGTACCATTTGGTATTGTTTATGTTGAATTATTATTTATTTTTAATTCTGTTTGGTTAGAGAAAACTACTTTTTATTACATGTATGGATTTTTATTAATAACAAGTATAATATTGATTATTATAATTGCAGAATCTTCAATAATTGCAACTTATATTTCCTTAGCAGTTTATAATAATCCAAATTGGCAATGGTTATGTTTTAGAGTTGGTTCAAGTATTGGATGGTATATTTATGGTTACTCAATTTATTATTTTACTCTATACTTACATATCCATGATTTTGTTAGTGTATTATTTTATTTTGCTTATATGGCCTTAGTTTGTGTTGTTATTGCAATTGGTTGTGGATCAGTTGGTGTATTAACTGGTTTATTATTTATTAAGAAGATTTATAGTGCAATTAAACTAGATTAGAATTCTAAGTTGCTAACCATTTATAGAAAAACATTAATTTTATACATATAAATAAAATACTACAAATAATTAGTAAAAGATAAAGGTTTGTATTTATTTTTATTTGAGACAGAATATATCATGAAACATTGTATTGAAGAATGAAAATATGAAATTGTTAATTTAATTTTTTCTTTTTTATCATTCTAGAAAAGAATCTAAAATCATTTTTTAATATTTTTATTTTTGTTTAATCGTTAAAAAGCTTAATCTAATGAAGAAGCACCAGTAATGATATCAACCAATTCGTTAGTAATAACAGCTTGTCTAGTTCTGTTATACAAGATAGAGTAAGAGGTAATCATATCACCAGCATTCTTAGAAGCGTTATCCATAGCATTTCTTCTAGCAGAAATTTCTGAAGCATAAGCTTCAGCTTGAGCGGTTAATAAAGAGTTAGCTAAGGATAAATCACTTAAAGTTTCACCAATATCTTCACCTTCTAATTCATATTTAGATAAACCTGGAGCTTTTTCAATTGCTTCATTAGCAAAAACGGCAAATTTAGAAGGTTCAAAAGAAACACCAGAAACGAATTTATTGTATAAAATTTCGATATTTTCATATTGACCCAATTTTTTAATTTCATCAGTAATTAAAGCAACTTCATGGAAAGTTGGAGCTTCTTTACCAACACCATTAAAGGCTAATTTTAAATGATCAGCATGAGTTCTTTGTAATTGAGTTCTAACTTTATCACCAATAGCAACCAAATCAGCAGAACCATTTAATTCTTCAAATCTTCTTCTAGCAGCTTTAGAAATTTGAGTATGAATAGAACCACATAAACCTTTATCAGAAGAAACAACAATTAATAAAGTTTTTTCAGCTTCAGTTTGTTCTGGTTGAGCATTTTCTAAAAATTCAGCATCAGTCTTGTTGAAAACTCTTGAAGCAGTCATGGCTCTTTGGGCTTTATTCAATCTAGTTGAAGCAACAATCTTCATAGTATTGGTGATTTTTTCAATGTTCTTAATAGATTTAAGACGCATTTCAATTTCACGTAAAGTGGCATAATTTCTATAAGCTTGTTAGTATACTTTCATTTTTAACTTCAAATTTTAAATCAATTGATCCTTAAAGATACAAAAACTAATCAATCAAATCATTTAATTCAATCCAACAAGTCGATTGATCCTCCAATTCAATTTATCACCAACTTGTCCCATTGAAATTTTTCATCCTCGTTGGCGCTTAATCCATTGATTCTAATCTCCTGTATCCATCATAATTATATCAATAACATACCTTGCACCGGCAGTACGGGCAACTTGGGTGGCACCTAAACGAAACATATTGCTCTATATACGAATATATTGACTATGTTTTGATCAAAGATAAAGTCTAACTTCTTCTCTATAGCCTACAAGTTTTTCTTCTTCCTTCAATTTTTTTTTTCCCTTCAGTCTGAATCGCTCACTCAAAATCCACTCGGATTCCGATTTTGCTAACAAAAAAAATGGAAGCGCACTAAATAATTTTTGGTTCGTTACAACTTTTCATTGGTTATTGGATTGGTGGTAGTGACACTACTTTACTTAGTACTACTACTACTACTACAACAACAACAACAACAACAATGACAATAGTAAAAGAAGCTACAAGTAATGAATAAACGAATAAATAGAATTAGTAGACTGCTGACTAGAGATAGAATAATATTTTAAGTATGAAATGGAGACTTTGAAATTTCCAAGTGAAAAAAAAAAAGATGAATAAGGATTTGAAGAAGGAAAATAGTAATAAATATGAAATAAACGGGTAAAAGCAGGGCTTGATTGAATAGAAATAGTAATAAATACAGGGATCTTGAAAGTGCAGTAGGATTTGGAATTTGAATTGGAAGTGGAATAAATCATTTGGCTGAAAAAAAGAATACAGAATTTGATTCATATATTCTTATGATTCATATGATTCATATATTCAAGAATGAACCCCAATCCATGCTCGTAATACGTAGATTCGAACAAATATTAAATCTTCTAATGCTGATTCAAGGTGAAGTAGGAATAATGATGATTTTCTGGAAAAGAAATTGTAATATGCATGGAGTAGTGATGGAACAAGAGAAAACCGTTTCAATGTCAAGTAACTACTTGGAAGGATCGTTCTTTTGATAACCCAAGTAACCTTCTAATGGGTAACTTTCAAGCATTTTCATATACTTCAATACTAAAGGTCTGCAATTCTTTTGAGCATCTTGTTCATGATATTGTTTACACTTCCTTAATGCTTCATGAGTCACTTTTAAAGCTTGGTTTCTAATCCATTGTTCTCTCAACATGGATCTTCTGGCTGAACTCACTTCAGCATAGTTTTCATAATCCACATCATCAAATGATGTTAATTCGGGTCTTCTATGATTTTGATATTCACTTAATGCTGAATAAATTTGTTAGTATGGCAATTCACCTCTATATCCACAGTCTATATTCAGCCTGTTCCTTCGGTACAT